>CM071926.1:7064619-7639870 GCA_016081115.2 Rehmannia glutinosa
GAAACTCGATTAACTAATTAGGATCTGTTGTCTCATGCAATGGAGGAAGATTGGAAAGTGAAGGATCCGTGAAGGCAAACCAAGTAATGTGCTTCTCTTTCATTTTGAGAGCCTTCGAGTTGAAAGGTTAAGCTCCAGCTTAGGAGAGTCCATACATTATTGAGTTAATCCAGACGCTGGTATTATCAAGTTATTAAGTAATCCGTGAATTGTTTCTGTATTCAAAAGCCAACACAATCTAATTCCTGATTTAACTCATCTCCAAGTGATTTCATGTTTTCCTTCATCATATAACATATTCTCGAGTTTACCTTAATGTCGCAAAACAGATAACTTCCATGTGTATGCGTTATAACTGTAAATCAAACCTAGTTGTTCATTATAATAGCCATCAAAGACAATTTTCTCATGATATCCTCAGATTTACAAATAACAAATTTTAACTGGAAAAAATCTCTGACGGAAACTACTTGTGGAATGGATGGGGACTATTAAGGGGTAATGATATCTCTACTTACTCCTAGCCTCAACAGTTTCCTCACACAACAGATCACTGTATTATGAAGACAATTAGGAAAATAAAATTTAAGTCAGCCAAAGTAAAATGTATACCTTCTGAAGCAAAGATTTGCAATCAGCATACTGCTTCTTGATCTCTTGGTTTTGTGGCTCCAATCTCAAAGCAAATTCAGCATCTGCATTCGACTACAAAAGCTCAGTCATTATACATGGGGAATGAGACTGGAAAGGTATTTCACTCATAACAAACATCGATTCTACCATCAAAGGATTCTTTGAGTTTCCCGAGTTCTTTTCTTTGCGGTAGACCGACGAGAATATGCTTTTATGTATCGATCATCTAAATTTAAGGCTTCCGTACAATCATTTTCAGCCTCCTGAAATCTATTTTCAGATAGAAAAATAAAACAAATAAGGGGTTAACTGCCTGTTTTTCACATAATAAACAAATTTCGTCCAGCACATACTAAATATACCTTTTAATTTTGATGTAAGACATTGCCCTGTTTGCGTAAGCTACTGCAGTAGGCGATAACGCTATGCTTCGTGAATAGCAGTCTATAGCTTCATTGAATTTCTTCTGCTTAAAAAACTCATTACCCTGGAAAATTAAAAGGAAAGGATGATCGGAATCAACGAGAGCCAAGCTACACTATTCTTAACCATGAGAACAGAACTAGTTGAAGGGCAAAACATACCAACTCTTTCTCAGAATTAGCATCGATAACGCTCTCTTGAGATGGGACTCCACTCGATAATCGACTGAGTGCCTCATATTCTTTTAAATAATCGTACTGTCTGACAGTACTTGTATTATCAGAGGAGGGAGTTTTTCCCATTGTCTGTTTTCCATTAACTCTAGCGCTATCAGAAAATCGACTAGCATTATTTCTACTTGGCTGACCTGGACGATCCTTTTCAGAACATATAGGACAGAGCAGTCGAGATGATTAGAGAGTGTAATACAACTTTCATGCATGGACATGATAATGTAACAATGTAATACAACTTTTAACCACATATTCAGAAAGTATGAGTTTAAATATGTAACTAATTTCTAGACTACTTCATCTACTAAGAAATCTCAATCTAAGAGTGGCTGTGATATTGATCTGGATGTCAACAATTTCTTTGAAGGCCTGGGGATACTATACCACAAACAAATGAACTTGAGAAAGCAGCTTCTACTAGAACTTGAGCATAATACAGTTTCTTGATTTTGTAGGACATCTATGTGGTCTTTATTTTAATCTCATTGATCTGCAACCGTAAATAGCTTTTCAACCGTAGCGGTCAGATCTAAAAAGATCATATATAAATAGTTCCAAACAATTAACTTCGGCTGCTTATAGAGGCTGTTAAACAATAAAGTCAAGGCTGAAATTAAGTTTCCTTAGCCAACTAAATTAAAGTGTAAGAAAGAGCACAGCACAAGCTCTGACCTTCAACTATAATTATTTAGTTCTAAACCATAACTAAGTCCAAACAAAAAGTAGAGGATTAATAGAAAACATACTTTTCTCGGAGAAAAACATAAATGTAAATGTTATTAATCGACATTAAAGGAAGAGAACATTTCTGTAGTCATATCACTTAGTCATTTCAAGCAGATGATTTAAGAAGCATAAATCACAACAGTACCACCACCAATGCAGAATCTCTAACGAAAAATAATGGAATCTCGGGTCAACCTACTTACCAGCTTGCCCTTTCCTTCAGCATCTAATCTCAGTTTCTTATCTTTGTCCTTGAATGACAATTCCCAATCCTGTAAATTATTCAAAAGCCCCTCGAAGTCCTGCTCAGCCGAACAATCCCAAAACGAATGATCAAGAACAGACGACAGCAAAAAGTAAACAATTTCCGAGCCACTACAATAAGAACCATCCAAGTTCTGTTGGTTTTGGTGTCAAAATAGAAGAAGGGGTTTTTGTCCCACATAGGTTGGGAAACAAAAGGGATGGGAGCCTTAAGGCTATTTAAGGAACCCATGTGTTTTGATTTCAAGTGCACCAATCAAATACACTATAATCTTTGTATTTTGATTCTTCTAAATTCCTTTCTTGTATTCTTTTGTAGAATTGGGAGAAAGGTGTGAGTTAGTCAAAGATTTGTAATAGTGTGGGAGTATTGGAGTCGGGAGTCGGGAGAGAGAATTTCTGTGTGATTGTATAAATTTTTCATACAGTAGAATTGCTCTGCGGGTCGTGGTTTTTCTCCGGTTTTGGAGTTTCCATGTAAATCTTGTGTTGTGGTTTGTTGTTATTTTATTTCTCAATTATTTTTGCTTGTCCCTAGGAATGAATGGGGATCGTTTTTCCCAACAAGTGGTATCAGAGCCCGGGTCGGGTCTCTTGAAATTCTGAGTATGCTCTGTGGTTGCAGCTTTGTCTGATCTTCCACATCAGAAAAGATTTCTTGAGAGGTAGGTTCTGGGGGTCTCTTAAAGTTCTTAGTATGCTCTGTGGTTGCAGCGTTGTCTGATCTTCCACATCAGAAAAGATTTTTGAGGCGGGTATTCATTAGGTTAGGGGTGTATAGCGGTATGTCAAAGTTTTCAAATTCAATGAAGTTTGACGTGGAGAAGTTTGATGGAAGAATCAACTTTGGCTTGTGGGCAAGTACAAGTCAAAGATGTGATGATACAATCCAGGATTACACAAGGCAATGAAAGGAAGGTCGAGGTTCGGGCAGTTCTACCAAGTCAGATGGTGCTGGCGAATCGAGCGGAGCATCTGACAAAGATTCTGCAAAGACTAGTATGAGTGATGAAGATTGGGAGGATCACGGATTTGAGGGCGTGCAAGCACAATACGTCTGTGTTTGGCTAAGAATGTTCTTTGCAAATGTGCATGGGATTTCAAATCTAAGGAGTTATGGGAAAAGCTTGAGGCTTTGTACCAAGCAAAGGGCATTTCAAATCGGTTGTACTTGAAGGAGCAGATTTCACACATTGCGGATGAACGAAGGATCTAAAATCTCGGATCATTTGAGTACACCAATGGCATCATCTCGCAGCTAGAGAGGCGGTGGAGTGAAAATCGAAGATGAGGATAAGGCGTTACGACTCATCTTGTCTCTTCCCCATTCCTATGAGCACATGAAGCCGATTTTGATGTATGGGAAGGAAACTTTAATTTTGCGGAAGTCACGGGTAAACTTCGAAGAGAGAATTTAATGAGTGATGGGCGAACTTCATGAGAAAATTCGGTAGCGGTGGCGATAAGTAAAGGGAGGAAGAAAGACTCAAGAATGTTGTTTGTTGGAAATGCGGAGAACCGGGCATACAAAGCGTAATTGTCGCGTGGAGCAGTGCGGCAAATAGCTCCGAATCAAAGGCTAACATTGTGATTGATGAAGATTTTCTACGAGGAGAAAATGTGCATCCTTATGGCATGTGTTTAGTTGTCATGAAAAAGGATGTGATGGTGTTAAGAAGTCCTCAAGTTTACACACAGGGCATTGACTTGGCATGGATGCGGGGGTGTGTGGTGGATGTTATGTCGATGGTGAAGGACTTAGGAGAGCCAAGAGCTAGAAGTTGCACCATGAATTTTCAATGGGGTTTTTCGACATGTCCGATTGAAATTCTTAGAATGGTTTATTCTAAGTGGTCTACTTATATGGTGGAGTAGGATTCTCCTGGTTTGAGAATGATGGTTCTCGGGTTGAGAATTATGGAGTTTCTTTTATTTTGCCAAGGTGGAGTTTGTTGGTTTTTGGTGTCAAAATAGAAGAAGGGGTTTTGTCCCACATAGGTTGGGAAACAAAAGGGATGGGAGCCTTAAGGCTATTTAAGGAACCCATGTGTTTTGATTTCAAGTGCACTAAATCAAATACACTATAATCTTTGTATTTTGATTCTTCTAAATTCCTTTCTTGTATTCTTTTGTAGAATTGGGAGAAAGGTGTGAGTTAGTCAAAGATTTGTAATAGTGTGGGAGTATTGGAGTCGGAGTCGGGAGAGAGAATTACGTGTGATTGTATAAATTTTTCATACAAGAGAATTGCTCTCGGGTCGTAGTTTTTCTCCGGTTTTGGAGTTTCCACGTAAATCTTGTGTTGTGGTTTGTTGTTATTTTATTTCTCAATTATTTTTGCTTGTCCCTAGGAATGAATGGGGATCGTTTTTTCCCAACAAGTTCGTCCATTCAACATGTCAATATATGAAAAATAAGACATCTTATATTTTGTAGCAAGTGATTTATTACATATATGCTTGAGCATTATCGTGCATTCTATGTATTCACCTTTTTATACCCTTTTTGTGTCTACTTAACACTTTCGAAATAAAAGTTCAACTCTATTTCCTATCCACAATGCTGAACACAAGAGAAAAAAAAGAAAAAAGAAAATCATTTGTCTTGTCTTCTACCTTTGAAAACCAGGGAAAAGAATACAAAGACGTAATAAAGGAGAATATTTTTAATTAAAAAAATGTTGCCAGCTAAAGTAAGCAGTAAAAACATTAAAAAGAAAAATCCCATGAATCAAACAGAAAAGTTTATTCTTTGGTAATTTCTGGTTCTCCGGAACTTAAAAATTGAAAATTTTCCAGTTTGGCCAGAGAGCAAACGATTAATTTATAAAAACCCAGAGAAGAGAATTGACTCGAGTTCAAAACGATAGAATATTGCTGTAAATAATAGCAACAACAATGAAAACGAAACAGTGTACCAAAAAACACATACGGGAGATTTTCGTACCTGAGGGGGATCATGAGAGTGCTTGGAGGGGACTGTAGCCATTCTTGGGTCGTAGAGAGATTTTCCAGTGGTTTTGATGTAATTCTCTCTGGTTCTCTCCAGACTTTTTCTTCAGCTTAATCAGCGATTAAGGTTCCCTTGGGTTGGGATGATAATGGAGCGGGTTATAATCCGCATGGGATAGGTCTAAACCCGATTAAAGGTCTTAGGGTGGAGTGCTTGGAGTAAAATACAAAATCCACCGGGTCCAATAGGACACGTCCTGGACCCCGCCACTATTAATATTTATTGTATTTTTTAATATGTATTTAAATATTTTCTACTTTTTACTTTTAGATTTGAGTGTTATATTGATTTTAATTTACTATTATAACATCTTGTAACATTTGTAATTTATTTTACGAAAAATCTTGTAATATTGTCTTTGAATATTTATTTTAAGTATTATTATTTGAATACTATTACAAGATCCTAGTAGTAGTTTTTTTCCTCGAAAAAAGTAGTAGTTTTTATATAAAAAAACTAATAGTAGCTAAATAGTTGTAAAATATAGTTATAATATATATGTTTCATAATTACGTTTATTTTTTTACCTATTAGCATTGGACTACTTTTGAAAATTTGGCTAGAAATACAAAAACAAATTATTGCTATTAAAAAAAAATATATTGGCGTGTCTGTCTAAGTCTTGACCGCCAAAGGGAGTTTAGAGCGGACGAGGTCCCGTGTCTTAATTTTTTTGGCGGGATGGGTCCAGATTTGGCCAAATCCGCCCCATTGTCATCCCTACCTGGGGCTCAGAAATCGCAGTTCAAGTCTTCAAGAGACTAAGACTCATTGCCTCTAGCTCTAATTACACTCTTTTTCTAACAAAATTATTTTTTGGTCATTTAAGTGATCTTTTCGGATATTTCGTTCTCATTTTTTTCGATTTTGATATTTTATCCTTAAATGAGCTTTTTCGGATTTTTAGTCCGGTCACCGCCTATAGCGGTAACGGCAATTGGCCAACTAATATGTAAATTCTAAAAGAAGCAAAAAATAATTTTTAGTTATCTAAGCGAGGACTAACTAGGAGATTTGGTCCTCATTTTTTGAAATTATGAATTTAGTTCTTCAAATGAATTTTTTAGAGATTCAATCCACTTATAAATATAATTTCACTTTTAAAAAAATTAAAAACTCAATTAAATTCAACTATAAATATAATATATAGAAAAATATATTTAAACTAACTATGAATAAAATAAAATTAATTTACAATATCAAATAAAAATGTGATTTATAAAAATTAGAAAAAAAAAAAACAATGTTAGAAAATATATCTATAACTAAAAGGATAATTAAATTATTTGATAAATATCTTAATTTTTAAAAATTCATCTTATATATCGTAAGATTGGATTTTTTTAAATATCTATAATATTCAAAATTCAATTAGTAGAGAGGAAGGGATCGACGTTGGGTCGGGTTGAGATGGATCTTGATTTGTCTTGTTTTCTATTTTTTTAATTTAAAATTTGAATGATTAAAATTTTGTATAATAATAATTCCAAAATAAGTCATATTTTTACTTCCAAACAAGTATCTTTTTTTTTCATGTAATTTCCGTTCGTCTACAAGTTTCTATATTAATTTTTTCTATTATTTTGCCGATTGTTTCACTATAACTTTTGATAAATATTCAAAATATATTAAATACCAAAATTTTTCCATCACGTGTTTAACTAACTAGAGTAATAAATATAATTATATTTAATATTCTATTTGTCTAATTTTTATAAATTTTAAATATAAAATTATTTAGTATTCTATTTTCTAAATTTTATTTAAAATTGTAATTCTTTTATTTATAGTTAAATTAAATATATTTGTCTACATATTATATTACTGGTTGAAAATAAATTTAATTTTTAATTTTTAAAAAGTGAAATTATATGTATTAGTGGATTGATCTCTAATATTTTTCATTTGAAGGACTAAATTCAAAACGGAAAAAGTGAAATTATATGTATAAGAGAACTAATAATCTTTTTTTTTTTTTCACATTTTTTAAAAATTTACACATTAGTTAGTCGGTCACCATTATAGGCTATAGCGATGACCAAGCTAAAAGTCTGAAAAAAACTCACTTAAAGGACGAGATGTCAAAATCGAAAAAAGCGATCGAATCTCCAAAGAGGTCCACTTAGAGGGCTAAAAAAATATTTTTGCCCTCTTTTTCTCAAATTACATAATTATCATCAATTGTAAAGATTATAATACCTTTAGCAGGGCAATCCTATCATTTTTTTTGGCATGAGTCGAACTTTAAAATTAGGCTCCTTTTTAATACAAAATTAAATACATCATAAAATAAAGGAAGAGTAGAATACATAAAACAATTCTATTATAGTTAAAATTAATATGACATACATGTTAAAAAATACAAATAATCATTTAAATAACCCGCCTTACAGTTTTGGCGATAAAAATATTAATAAAATATAATCAAGTGGTACAATATATAATATTTTGAATTTTTGGTTTTTTAATTTGAGAAATTTTAATTTAGGGCCTTGAGAAAAATCAAATGTGATAGTTTTGCTAGCAACTAGAAAGGCTACAAGAGAATACGAACATGGTATTTGATCCTCCAAAGTTTTAAAGTGGCATGACTAACCACTATGTTAGACTTATTCATTGTACAATATCTTATTTATTTTATATATAGACTATAGATTAAAGGCATACAAAAAATTTGGGCCTCAAAATTTTGTAATGTTTTTGGGCCGAGTCGATCGACTCGTTCAACTTACATAAGAAGTGGCCCTCACCTTTAGTACCCTACTAAAATTCTAAACACATTATCAGAGGTGGATTCAAACCCTGTCTACGCCTTCTCGTCTCTATCTCTACGGATAGAGAAAGCTAGGATAGGATTCTTATCCTCCCCCTCATCCATTTGTAATGCTTTGAATTCATATTTAGAAAAAAAAAACTCTAAATACACTCACTAAATGCAATCATCTTCTTTTAAACGTTATAATCTCGCTCCCCAATCCCCACCTTTATCCACATTCTTATTTTTTCTCTACATAAAGCGCAATTTTCTTCTCTGAAACCTAAATTTTCCAAAACTCACATTGTTAGTAAATTCATATATGGATCAGAAAGAAGTCATTGAGACAAATAAAGTATTCCAATTTTACCACTCAATTTTTCGTATTTATCCACTTTCACATGATTTTTACCATTCAAAATCATGATGGATTTTTTGTTCTTATTGGCACGGTTGTGTCATCACAAATATACATGGGCATGATCGTGCCTACATATATATGTATTAAAGAGGAAAAAAAAAGAGCAAGAGAAATATTAGAGTTTATTCGAATTTATATTTTATTGTATTAAAGACTAATTGACTTGAGGAGGTCTTCTAAAAGACCAAATCATGATCTAAATTCAAGATACGAGATCATAAGAAACACCAAAATATGGATTATTTTCATGGATTTAGTTTTGGGTTAAAATTTATTTAAATATGAGCAAGTCTCATGTGAACGGTTCTATCATGAGACGGAGCTCCAAAAATAAATAAATAAATATTAAAAATATAAAAAGAAATTCAAAAAATAAAAATAAACCCCGAAGAAATATAAATAAACCTAAAAATAATGAACCAACTAAACCAAAATATAATAATTAAACATTAAAATATTAATTCCTAAACAAATAAATCGATCAAAGAGTAACCAAAAAAACAAAAAATAAACCCTAGAAAAACAACAATAAAACTGAAAAAACCCTAGGAGAAAAACTCCCAAAACTTGTGCAAGGACTCTGTCTCTTGAACTTTAAGTCTAAACCAACTACGCCTGCAAGATCAAGCACCTAAGACTTGAGCTCTCCTTCTTACTTCACTAGTTCTTTCAGGGGGTTGGCTGGAGAGGCCTTGACTTCTCGATATCCCGACGTAAATCCGCCAAGAAAGCTTTTGATTTAAATATAGGACTCATCCCATGAATTAGGACTCATCCCATGTCAAGATTCAGCCCAAAACAAAGAAAATTTAGAGTTAACAAGTCTCAAAGTTAGTTAAAAGTTAGTAATATTGGTTAGTATAGTTACGGCGTTATCTTTGATCATCTTGATCATGTTTAAATTCGGCCATTAGATTAAATTCATTTGTGTAAATGTTTTGTATATAAGTCATGTAAACAACATTTCAATATTCATTCAATCATATTCTTTATTTACGGTTCAATATGATCTTCTTCTTCCTCTCAAATTCAAGTATTTTACATGGTATCAGTTGAAGTTCTAAACACATCGATGCATTCTGCTTCTTCTCCTTTGAATATTCAAGATCTTCTTGATATCCATTTGTTCTTGATCAATGCGGGCATTTTTTCATCTGTTTTTTTTTTTCAAGATTTCTTGAACAATGGCTTCTAATGGCGTTCCTCTCTTCACCTCACCATATTTTCTTCATCCTTGAGACAATCCGGGGTTGTGATTGTCTAGGAACCCTTTAATGGAGAAAACTACACTTCATGGAGTAGGGTTGTCTCCATGGCACTTAATGTCAAGAACAAGACAAGTTTTATTGATGGATCTCTTCTCATGCCTCCGCCATCTTCTCATGTTCTATACAATTCTTTGGCAAAGGCGAACAATCTTGTTCTTTCTTGGATTCTAAATTCAATCTCAAAAGACATTAGACAAAGCTTACTCTCTTTCAACTCGCTCAAGAAGTCCGGGAGGAGTCAAGCTTCGATACGTTCATAGTGATGGTCCGGGTATTTTATCCGGAAAATCCCTTAGCTCGATCTCTCGGGTACTTCTTCAATTACGGTTTACTACAATCAATTCAAGGGGTTATGGGATAAATATATTAGTTTTAGGCCCATGACTAAATGTTCTTGACAATGTACGGAATATATCTTCACTATGGCTACTACTCAACAAACGGACTGTCATCAAATTTTTGGTTGGATTACATGAGTCATATGCTCGATTCAAGTCAATTACTCTTGGCTTCACCTGCCTTCACTAGCTAAGGTGTATTCACTTCTTCTTCAAGAAAAATCCCAGAGAAGTTTAAATAATGTCTCTAATTCTGTGATTCCAATGGACTCTATGGCTATGCTTGCTAAGCAATCTTTCAATTCCAAGTCCAACTTTAATAAGGATAAGAAAAAGGCCAAATGTTCTCACTGTGGATTTACAGGCCACACCATAGACAAGTGCTTTCAATTGATAAGATATGCACCTGGTTGGAAAGGTCCAAAGGATTCAAGAAATGCTAAAGATTCATCATTTGCCAATGTTGCTCCTACATCTCATGAGTATCTGAATTCTACTGGTAATCCTATATTTTCTGATGAAATGGTACAACAATTCTTAGCATATGCAAACACTCATCAGACAAGTCATACTACATAGGTCTCTCACTCTGCTGCAACCACAATTTCAGGTAGTGTTTCTTGTTCCTTAGTTAAAACTGCTATATATAAGTGGATTCTTGATACAAGGGCTACAGATCATATGATATGTAACATATCATTGTTCAACACATCTCCACAACCTATTTCTATACCTATTCATTTGCCTAATGGACATTCTACTTTAGCATCTCATTGTGGCATTGTCAAGTTATCTGACAATTTAATTTTACAAAAGGTTTTATATGTTCCTGATTTCACTTATAACTCGATATATGTTTCTTAATTGGTTAAAATTTCATAATATGCTCTGCATTTTTTGGCCTCACATTGTTTTTACAGGACTTACAAACACAGAAGATGATTGGTACTGCTGAGCGAAGAGGAGGATTATATCATTTTAATTTTTCCTCAGTTTCTTTTGTTGTCAGTTCTTGTATGCTTTGGCATTCTAGAATTGGCCATGCTTCAGCCAAGAGTCTTTCCTTTTTGCCTAATATAGTTCCTAGTTCTAAAGAATTCAGTTCTTGTGATGTTTGTCATTTAGCTAAACAAAAATGATTACCTTTTAATGAAAGTGTTTCTACTTCTAATGATGTTTTTGATTTGATTCATTGTGACTTATGTGGTCCATTTTCTACTATTTGTCATAATGGTTTCAGGTATTTTCTTACCATTGTTGATGATTTTTCTAGATGCACTTGGATATATATGATCAAACATAAGTCGATACACACACTCGATTACAAACCTTTTATAATATGGTTTTAACTCAATTTGGTAAAAAGATAAAGGTCTTAAGATCGAGCACGGGTATCTTGAATTCATCCTTCCTAATTTTTATGCTTCAAAAGGTATCATTCATCAAACAAGTTGTGTTGAAACTGTTGGAAATTATTCGGGTCCCGGATCTAATGGGGCAAATAAGATCCGGCTTTTCGATCTAATCGAGCGGAAGCGGAAGCGAGTGATTTCAAAAATCGAGTTTTAGATATAAGAACACAAAATCATGCTTATTAAATTTATTCAAACTAAAGGAAGAAAAGAAAATTTACCTCTTTCGATGATTTTCTTGTTCTTCGCTTTTTATCCGTCAATCCTTCGAATCCCCGGCTCGTAGACACCACGATCTTCCATTCGATCATCCCTATTAGCAGTGTGTGGGCACCCAAATAATAATTCTAAGTTCCTAACTTTTATTTTCCTACGATGTACTCAACTCATGAGATCGTAGGATTGGGCTAAATAGATAGGAGGGGAATTGAACTAGTTTAAAATTAAACCACGAAATCGCTCGGAAAGAGAACAAAAATCAACCCAATCGAACTGGTCGAAAACTCTAATCTAATTGAGGTGGACCGAAAAACAAATCAAACTTTGTCAAAAACTTGGTTTTGTTATTAGCGACCAACAACCTTTTGAAATTACTTTTGGGTTCGACCTTAAAAGACAAATCAATTTGTTGCAAGTAGATCAAAATAGTGACCAAGTAAAAACTTGTTTTGATCGTGTATAGGCATAGTCCGATCAGGTTTCCCACTCCAACTTATTGAAAAACTGTTGTGTTGTAATTGAGAGATGTGGTCCCCTTTTTATAGGCATAGTCCGATCAGTTTCCCACTCCAACTTAGTTTCCTATCTAATCTAGAATTAATAATTCTAGATAGACTCAAACTCTAATTGATAATTATCCAATATAATTATCAATTTAACAATTATATTAATATAATAAATATCTTATATTTATTTAATTCCAAATATAGTCAAAACTGTAGAATATCATATATTCCCGGAATTAACTAATATTAATATATTAGCCCAAATATTTTGGAAAACTATTTTCCAAAAAAACCTTTAGGAACATAAAATATTATTTCTAACCCATTTACTCTAGGAAGGCGAAGGGGACCTATAAGTATAAGCTCCAATAAATCGAATAAATAATTAACTCTTTAATTAATTTATTCGGCTTATTAATTTCGATATTACTCCACTATAAATTCAATTGCACTCTTATAATTATAGAATATCTTATTCTACGAATTGAGCAATCCACTGATATAATCATTACATATAGATTAATTCTCTATAGACAATTCGTAATTGAAGCTAGGTAGTATCCGTTAAACCTCTTCAATTACCTCTTATCCTTATTTACCATTAATTCACTAGTGAATGGTTAATTTATAATCAGATTATAAATTAGAGATCTCAAACCATTCAGTTCTGAATTAACAAATGAGATAATCGTCTTTCTACTTCTCGCAAGAATGAATGTATTCCATATCGTGAATTTATATTCCCGGCTATTTAATTCGAATGTGAATCTAAAATGCGGGTGTTGGGAATGTCGTAGGACAAACTTAAACGAGCAAATTAAGAATCACATAGAAATAAACATGAGTCTATAATCACTCAGGATTAAGATTTATCCATATATGATTATCTAGTGATTTAATTTGATTTTCCATTTCTACAACGAAATTTGTATGGAAAATTCAAATTAAATCGGTCCAAGTCCTATATGATCAAATCATATATAAATGCTCCCACTAAGATGTCTCCACATCGACGGTAGGATAAGACAATCACATTCAAAATGTTCGGGCCACATTAATGATGTTTTAATTAAAGATCCCATACTTTAATTAATTTTATCACGGACTTAATTTTAGTTTATTATCCATAATCTAAATCCTCTTGTATATAACTCTTATATACTAAGATTATGGTTACAATAAATAAACTAGGGATTTTCATGATGTTCAAGAAAATACATACAATATGCAAAAGAGTTCGAAAATAAATGTCGCATTTACTAATAATCAAAAAACAATTCACAATTGCTTTAAGGGCACTATCCCTAACAGAAACACCACAACAAAATGATTTGGTAGAAAGAAAACACCAACATTTACTTCAAGTGGCTAGAGCGTTGATGTTTCAATCTAAAGTGCCTATATCTTTTTGGGATCACTGCATTTTAACTGTTGTTCATATTATAAACAGAACTCCTACTTCATTATTGCAGAATGAATCCCCTTTTCAAAGACTTTACAAAAGGCAACCTGATTATTCACATTTAAAAGTTTTTGGTTGTCTTTCCTATGCTTCAACTCTATTAAGACAAAGAAATAAGTTTCAACCTAGAGCTTCAAAATGTGTTTTTATAGGTTATTCTTTTGGAACAAAAGATTACAAACTTTAAAATTTAAACACTAAACAAATTTTTATTTCCAGACATGTTCAGTTCTGTGAGGAAATTTTTCCTTTTGACTCTGCAACCCAATCAATATCTTCAGACATACCTATGTTTACTAATGTTCCTTTCTATTCTGATGATTCTCATATTCAAGATTCAGCTCTATTACTAACTCTGCTAATCTTGACAATAATAACAATCTTATTGTCTCACATGAACCGGTGATCCTCATAATGAGTTACAAGTTACAAATTTTTACCACTCGCCGCAGAGGTACATGTCAATGATATCGAGATTTGCCTCCACAGGATGTTGTTGATGACACTAATGCTCCGGCTCTCGGAGAAGGTCTACACGAGCTAAGCAAACTCCTCCTTATCTACAAGTTTATAATTACGAATTGCCACCTTCTTTTCATAATGCTTCTTAAGTACAAACAGTTTTTCTTTGGAAAGCAATATGACATTTCTTCACATGTTTCTCTTGAACAATTTTTCGATAGCCATAAGGCCTTTACAACTTCAATTTCTAAACTCACAGAGCACTAAAATTTATTATCAAGCTAGCAAACACACTGAATGGAAAGAGGCTATGCAAAAAGAGATACAAGCCTTAGAAAAGAACAACACTTGGTCTCTTGTTACTTTACCACCAAACAAACATTGTATTGGATGCAAGTGGGTATATAAGATAAAATATAAGTCCGGTGGTTCAATAGAATGATACAAAGCAAGGCTTGTAGCCAAAGGTTATACACAAGAAGAAGGTTTGGACTACTTTGATATTTTTTCACTTGTCACAAAGATCACAACTATTAGACTTATCCTTGCAATGGCAGCTGCTAAAGGTTGGTTTTTACATCAATTAGATGTCAACAATGCCTTCCTACATGGTGGTATAAATGAAGAGGTATATATGAAACCACCTCTAGGTTTTGCTCTTTCTAATAACAACATGGTTTGCAAATTGAATAAGAGTTTATATGGTTTAAAACAAGCTTCTAGACAATGGTTTCAATAATTAACCTCTTGTTTGATATCTTATGGTTTTGTAATCAAAGTCGATTCCTCTTTATTTATTATGTCTAATGCCAAATCTTTAAGCGCTCTTTGTGTTTATATGGATGACATAATATTGGCGAGGAAATGATTTGGCGTAAATTCAAAAGATTAAACAATATTTGGATGATACTTTCACCATAAAGGATCTTGCCTCTTTAAAGTATATGTTAGGCATTGAGATAACAAGAGTTCAAAAGGCCTGAGTATCTTTCAAATGAAATATGCCCTTGACATCCTTACGAAACGGGGTATTTAGCCGCAAACCTCTACACCAATGGATCCTAAGATAGACATGCACAACAAAGATACAACATCGGCCTCTTGATGATCCTTCCATGTACAAAAGCTTGTTGGCCGATTGTTATATCTAACAATCACAAGGCATGGGTTACCTTATAGTATTCAGACATTGAGTCAATTCAGGTCTAATCCAAATTCCTCACACCTAGCAGCAGCTCATAGAGTGCTAAGATATATTAAATCTAATTCAGGTAAATGCCTCTTTTACTCATCTAACTCCTTTATTCACGTGCATGCTTTCGGTGATGCAGATTGGGCTAGGTGTCCGGCCCACTAGAAAAAGCATCGGTGGATTTGCCATATACCTAGGCAACTCTCTCATATCCTGGAAAGCTAATAAACAACCACGATCGGCGTTCTTAGCGGAGGAGAGTATAGAGCTATAACTTGGCAACTTTGTGAGATTCAATGGATTAGCTACATGCTGCGAGATTTACAAGCATATCCCACTCAACCAAAGAACTATATATACAGATAGCAAATCAAAGATTTGCTATATCTCAAAATTCTTGCCATCATGAGAGAACCAAACACATACAACTTGATCGCCACTTTGTAAGGGAAAAGATACAAGAATGTCTAATAAAACTCATTCACATACCCTCCATCCAACAAAGCACGACATTATATGACGAAGCCATTATCCCCATACTTGTTCCATCATTTCACTACCAAGTTGGGCATGAGGGTGTCAAGATTGCCCAAAACAAAGAAAAATTAGAGTTAACAAGTCTCAAAGTTAGTTATGTTGGTTAGTATAGTTAGAGCATTATCTTTGATCATCTTGATCATGTTTAAATTCCAGCCATTATATTTAATTCTATTGTGTAAATGTTTCGTATATAAGTCATGTAAACAATACTTCAATATTCATTCAATCATATTCTTTATTTACGGTTCAATATAATCTTCTTCTTCCTCTCAAATTCAAGTATTTTACATCTCATGAATTCAATGAGACCGTCTCTTACAAGGTTTTGTCAATTGACTTCTGCGATTAGCATGGACAAATTGAACCCGTCGAATGATCGAATCCCATTTTAAAACATTTTATTTAAGCATGTTCATAATTTTATGAATGGCAAATCATCAAATGGCAAATAGCAAGTCACCAAAAAGCTGCATGGATATAATCAATTACCATAAGAATGTTTTCTTCAATTGTAAGCAAAGATTAATTTTTATTTCCAAATATACAATTAAGGTACAATTTCTAAAATGTTATTATAATTATGTTGCAGATAAAGAGGTTAAACATTATTACACACAAGTTATTTCAAAATGGATAAATTATCTAGTATGCCAAGGAAGTGGTTGTTACAACCAAAAATTACAACTTTTGAATATAATTTTGGATCTTTCAAGCGTACACATGGACATTTGTTAGAATTTGTAATTAAAAAAAATAATCATATCCATGATAATTTAGTTGACTTAAAATTCCTAATTCATCGCACGTGGATGTAAAATAATATCTTGAATTCATAAAATTCATATATAAATTATTAATTAATGCCCCTTTCAAACTGTGCAGCACTGATGCACATAGAATAGAATGAATTTACCAATATACTTCTCATGAAGCCCATATAATTCCGTTAAAAAAATTCATTCCCCTGAAGAACAAAAATCAAATAGCGTTAAAGATCATGATCAATATTATGCCCCATTACAAAATAGATGCTGTGTAAAAACACTTAACTATATATACTTAATAATATTTTCCTAGACAAAACACAAAAAGACATCCCGAGACAAATATGAAATAACTCTGCTATTTTCAGTTAACTATACTCAATCAATCAATTCACAGTCAAAATGGTAATGGCACTATTTCCACAATGCTGCACCATCACAATTGAGTCCCCAAGCTTGCACAGACCCTTAGCTTTAGCCTGTTTCAAAGCTAACTCCAATATTTCTTCATCAGACGATGATGCTTGAGACACCACAGAACCTAATACCATTGGCACCACTCCACGAAATATCAACCCATCATTCTTTTCTGTCACCAACTTGATCAGAAACAATTGGCACGCTAGGCTATACTTGGCCACGAGCTTAGCAACATCCCAGCGTCAACCAACACCAAAATCATAGCCGCGCTTAGTCGATTAGCGCCGTCCGCACGGCCGCACACGCCAAACTCTCCAATAGACTCATGGTCGAGGCGCATTACCCGACTTTTCGGAAAATTTGGCCGTAATCCAATGAATTCTCCGCTCTATGCAAATTTTAGCCATCGTCTCAACGGCTAGACACAGATAGCCCGGCCGTTTCGCCACTCGAAGATGACGCAATCTGGCCCCATCAATGACCGCATTGGCCACGTCGGTCGCCTCGGCACGTGTTGGCCTAGGGGACTTGATCATCGACTCGAGCATTTGAGTAGCGGTCTGGCTTCCCCGCATGTTGCACTTCTTGATCATCACCTTTTGGGCTAAAAAGATCTTCTCGATCGGGATCTCCATTCCCAAGTCGCCACGCGCCACCATAAACGCGTCCGAATTGGCTATAATCTCGTCCAGATTAGCCACCCCTTCTTGGTTCTCAACCTGCGTGTTAATTGATCCAAGGGATAGTCACTAATACTGCACCTGATTAGGTTTCGTCTAATTACAAAAAAACTCCAATTATTTTCCAAAATTACAACTATCACCCCTTGACATGAGTACAATATTATAAACAAATGTGTCAATGGTTACGTGTAATTCGAAATATAACTAGATTGAAATCAGGCTAAACTTGCACTGTATGATCATTCTAAGGGATAATTACAAAAACACCCCTAAGGTTTGTGTTAATTACAAAAAAAACCCAGAGATTTTTCCAAATTACAAAAAAAAACCTCAAGTTTGATTATGTCTTAAATTTAAAGGGAAATATTTTTATAAATATCAGAGGTTTGGTTTTTTTGAAATATTTCTTGGGAGAAAATGTAAGATAATCTAACCTTAAAAGGGTTTTTTCGTATTTAGCCGAACTTCGGGGGCGTTCGTAATTACCCAAAACTTTAATTATCTTTAAAAATTAACAAAATACCTCCTTAAGGTCTTATAAACATAAAACATAAACGCCCCCTTCAAGTTTGTACTTATCTAACAAATCATTTGTGCGATTCGTTAAATAAAAACAAATATCAAGAGGATATTTGTAATTTCAAAAGATAGTCGGTCAAATTTCCATTTGTGCATATTCAAAAACACTTCATTCCTAACCTTTGACATGAGTACTATACTCTTGGCATGATCTCCAAGCAACTTTACGGCCTCAACAAGATCGAGAACCTTTTCGGACAAACGACAACGCGATAATGTCGACCTTGTTGAACTCCCCACTCCAAAATATCGATTCTGTCCTTATCGGTGAGTGTGGGCGAGATCAACAACGACTCCGGGAGATTGGCGTTCTTGCACTCTCCCAAAACCGCGGTATTTTCGCAACGACAACGGACCAACCCCAACGCCTTTTGCGTCCCCCAAGACCGTGAGGATATGGTGCCATCGGAGCACAATATTGTGCTTTGAGGCTTTAAGTCCTCTGCTAGCTTTTTGTAGCTCATTGAGATCATTTGCTCATTGCCCTTTATGGTGTAGTCGTGGAGATGGTGATTTTTTGTTTAAAGTGAATTGGTTTTCCATCTTTCAAGAATCCAAATCAAGACCGATCAACATGGACAAAAAGTTTGTTATATTTTGATTGGTTTTCTTTGTTTAAGTGAATTGGTTTTCCATCTTTCAAGAATCGGTCAAGAATCAAAACGGACCCTAACATGGACAAAAAGTTTGTTATATTAGCGAGTAGTTATTACAATTAGAATTTATATTAGGGATAATTACAAAAAGACCCCGAGGCTTGGACAACAATGTGTTTTTCTGAAAGTTATTCCAACATCATTGATTGATTGATACACATTAAAAGTATAAAATTACACCATCAACTAAGTTATTTCAATCTTGAATGGTATTCAATAATATGACGACTTAGTTGTAGTATTAAATTAATTTGTCAATACATCAATATAACAATATATAGTCCAAAAAGTAAATAAACAGCATAACATGCATGGGACTACAATAACAAGCAATCTTAAAAAAAATTACATTAACAATGTATGGCCAACCTTGGTATCCAACATGACGGCACAAAGGATGCCGGTATTCCTAACGGCGGCACGGAGGTTGTCGAGCGTCTCCTGGTGATAAGCATGGGTGCCATGGGAGAAGTTGAAGCGAGCAACGTTCATGCCACCCCTCAATAGCTTCTCTATCGTCTCCATCGACCGAGACGACGGCCCCAACGTGCAAACGATCTTCGTTTTAGGCCTCTTTTGGTGGTCTTGATCATCATAATATGGACTAATAATTCTCGATCGGCATGATCATTAACGTGTCTTGCTTACCATTAGACATGGAGTAATTGGAACAAAACATTGAGTCGATATTGTTGTTGAGATGACCCATTGAATTGTACGAGGTTTCACTAGAGAATATTGCAGGATTTGAACTGGATCGACAAGGTATATATGGACTATGGTCGTGTGGGCGTCCTATTTATAATACTACGTACGTTTAATTTAATTGGAGTCCTTGGCTCCTTGCAGTATTTAATTTCCTTTTCCAATTGTAACATAGGGTTGGATTTGCTTGGCCAAAAAGAATTCTAGTGTTAATAGACATGGAAATATATTGTGTTAACGTTTTTTTCTTATTTGTTTTATTTTGATTTCCTAATTATTAATCTTGCTTGCTTGAGAATCAAGGTAATATTAATTGAGAGCTTTAGGGAACGTGTACCTATGCTTTAATTTTTGGTAGTTGGATGGTCTGTCCGATTCGATAAAGCAAAGTGAGATCTTAAAGCTACACAATGAGGTCTTGAAATAGGGTTTGGAGCTCCGTATCCGACCCGGACCGGGAGAATGGGTCTAACGAAAAAGGTGGACCATTGATCTCCCCGATGCCCTAGTACATCTCCACCCCCGAGATGATGACACTTGGCACAACCCATGTGCCGGGAATATCTATAAATATCATCTATAGTAACTTGATGGTAACTATTCACTCTGCTCTCTTACCTCTTATTTTCATAATTTCTGTCTCTATACCCCCGTACCTCACGAACTCGATCTGACTTAGGCATCGGAGGGTCTTAGCGGGACCACCCCCCTGGCTTTAGCACGACGATGTGTTTATCCGTTTGGTCATCCAAGAGCTCGAACCGATTACCCAAAAGTCCGTGACCGAAGGTAATTACCTGATCCAAATCACGTTCTGAAAATAAATTTTGATTTTTATTTGATAATTTTATTGCCCAAAAAAATAAAAAAAAATACACACGGGCATACATTCACAATTTTTTTTTTGAGAAGGCATTCACAATTATTTCACTTGTACGGCAATATCCAAGTGAGGTAATTGCGAAATATTAGCTCCTATATTATATCATCATTATTTTACTTTTTTTTTTGAATAAGTTCGACTATATATATAAAAATAAAAAAGAGAGTTGTCCTGATCACAGGCTGATCAGGTAACCAAAATTAAGCCTAGAAATAATGTTAAAAAACCAAATGAAATGGTCACAAGCCGACCAAATGGCTGAATGGTTGGGGCCTCGTTAAAACCTTCCAAGGTAAAACCCACCCTTGTGGGATAAACCCTTGGAAGGAAAAAGAGTACCCCCAGGAAAGAAAAAACGCCCCAAAAATGGGAAAAAAACCCTGAAGCAGTGGCGCACTAAGTAACAAACCTATAGTTGGATTGACCAACATAGTCATCAGTGAGGTAGTGTAGAAGCTCTGTGGGCGGGACGCCCCACCATGTGCCGCACTCCGTCTTCTTGCTCAGCATGTCCGCAATCCTATTGCCTTCCCGAAAAATATGAGAGACTACGAGATCCATGTATCTGAGAAGATGCAGGGTGTGGCGCCAATAACTAAGATGGCGCCACGGGACCTCCGTTGATCTTTTCTCCAGCAGATTCACCACATACATCGAGTCCGATTCCACCAAAAGTTGTGTCCAACCTTTCGCAAAGGCATACTGAATCGCCCACATTGTTGCGACCAATTCAGCTTCAAACGCGTACCCTGAACCACAATAATGAACAAAGCACCCTCGAAAGAAACCTCTACAATTCCGGAAGACTCGGATGTTGTGAGATTGCCGCGCCCCAAATCGGCTGTCATCCGTGTTAACCTTGATCCAACCCGGGAGGGGTTTTTGCCAATGAATCTCCACAATCTTCGGTGCTTGTCTAGCTCTTCCAGGAACTTCATGATTTGCGCAAGATAAACATGTCTTGTTGGTCATTGTGCATGCATCCCCGATCCAAAGAAGATGATTCTACAATGAGTACCTGTAGATGAATGATCGCCGCCTCCAATGTCTAGATTTTGTTGTGAAAAATCAGCTCGTTTCGGATGTGCCATATGAACCATATGCAGGAAAGTATAGCCACAAGCCAAAGGAAAGTAACCTGGTCATTTTGAAATGAAATGACATTAACCGCACCGATAACTCATTGAAACTATATGTCTCACAAGGGTGAACTTGGAATGAATGAAAGATCCATCGCGGATAGCTCCCGCAAAAACACAAGAGACAAATAAATGATCAACCGATTCTTCCGATTCCCTACAATGAACACAAACCGAGGGGCGGTGAAACTTTCCCTAGCTCGTAAAGAATCCTGGACACCCGATCGGTTGTGTACGGCCCGCCATGCTACCACCGATCTCCATTAGGGATATCTTTGCGACCAAATCCAAGAACCCCACTTTATGCGGGCGCTGGGGACGTATATGATTATAAGCCGCCGAGGTAACCAAACCATCCTCCGAGTTCAACCAAACACGTGTATCCTAGGAATCAGGCGCAATTGGGATGCGCACAATGGCACGGACCAGCTCCAAATAGGCCTCCACGAAAGAGAAGGTAAAGTGCCAGGACCCATCATAGAAGTAGTAAAAATGCGTTGATGAAATAAGTATCTATAGTCCTCAGGATGCCAATTTGCATCGCTATAGAGTAGCCCAACCAATTATCAATCCGAGAATAATACCTCGGAATTAGCACACGGGATTCAACGAGCATCATCAAGCAATTGGAAATGCGGGGTTTAATCGACCCAAATTGAAGAAGGAATAAAGGACCGCCGAATCTCCCCATTCCTTGTGAAATAACGTTGTCTAAGGATTCTCAGTAGACCACCGGTCCGAGTTCAAAACCTTCCAACCTAATTTCATCAAGAAAGCCGTGTTGGCAACCACAATCGAGCGCACGCCTAGTCCCCCTCGTTCTAGGCGTGTAGCACCTATTCCGATTGACCACCATATTTCCCTTAGTATTCACATCCCCGTCAAATGAAGTTGCGCATGACTCTTTCCATTTGCTTGAGCAAGCGTACCAGGCCATTTATAAACCATCATGGTGTGCACAAAAGAGCTAGTAATCACCGAGTGAACAAGACAAACCCTACCAAAGAAGGGAAAGAGACGAACCTTTCCATCTTCGGAATATGAGGATTATCTTGTCAAAGACAGTCAGAATCTGTAACCTTGGAGCGCCCTTGAATATTGGAGCACCTAAATACACTATAGGGAACGTCCCAGGTGAATCCCCAAAATGTGTTACACCCTCCCACGGACATATGACGAAACCCGCGAACCAAAGTAAACTTTGGATTTACGGATTAAACATGACCCGAGATATCTACATAAAGAGTGAGAATCAAGCAAGACCGGGCATTGGCAGACGAAGCCCCACACATAATTACAATATCATCCGCGTATAAGATGGATGATGGAAAGGTAATATACCCCCGGGCGCCGTGAAAGGAAATAACCGAGACCGATCCATCGCCACTTCAATAAACCGACTCAGTAACCTCTTTCTCGCAATGCAAAACAATAACGCGGATAGAGGATCCCCTTGTCTGACTCCTCTAAAATAGGGAAAGTAACCTACCGGCGTCCCATTCAACAACACTGATATCCTGGACGACTGAAGAACCACTTCAACCCAATGAACAAAAACCTCTGAGAAACCGAAACGGCGCAAGACGTATAGTAAAAAATCCCACCTCAATGTGTCAAATGCCTTTCGGATTTTGATTTTCAAGATCATATTCGAATCCGTGCGACCCTGCAAAAAGTTGAACCCTTCAAAGACCATGGCAATACAATCATGAATCTGCCTTCCGGGGATAAAACCAAACTGCGTCGGAGATAAATAGACTGCAATAATCGAACCCAAATGCGTAGCCAATATCTTCGTAATGATCTTGAATAGAAAATATCTCATAACAATCGGGCAGAAGTTTTCAATGACATTCGCATCCTTAGACTTTGGGATGATCGCCATAAAGCTGGCATTCAAGCCCAGAGGTAGTGACGAGCTACTGAAGAAGAAACGAACAGCCGCAGTCACCTCGACGGAGATGACCTCCCAGAAATGGCGATAAAAAATCCCATTGAACCCGTCTGGCCCTGGAGAACTATCAGAATCCATATCAAAAACAGCTTTCTTAATCTCTGAGTCCGAGGGAATGGCTGTTAGGCTTGCATTATCCTGCGCGCCCCAACCCTTGGAGAAATAACTTGGTCGATTAAAGAGTAATCCAGGCGAGATGCCCGGTATTCGCGAAGAGCTCCTTGTAAAAAGAAGTAATATGATCCCCGAGGATCGCAACATCGTTTGTGTAACTGCCAACCACCAGAAGCTCCTGTATTCCCGTGCGCCCCGTACGAATCTGGGTACGCCGATGGAAAAATGCCGTATTATGATCCCTATCCTTAAAGCCGTGCGAAGCGTGCCTTTTGCTTAAGGAATTCGGATTGTTATAGCAGCGTCTGAGAGAGCCTCATCTCGTCTAACTCACTATCCCGGAGGGCAGCTGTATAACCCGAAGTCTCAATGTCTGCCTGAATCTGACGTACTTGCTCCATCTGGCATTCCACCCTACGGTTTACGTCCCCAAACACATCTCTGTTCAGTCTTTAATAACTGTCGCAACCGTTTAAGCTTTCGCATGACGCGCAACAAAGGGATTGGGCGTGTCGCATGGAGAAACCCGAAGGGGTAACCAAATCCCGGAATGAATCATGATGAACCCATATACGCGAAAATGAAAGGAATTGGTCCCCTGTTAATGGAAGAAGAACAAGAAACCAAAATGGGGTGGTGATCTTATCCAATGCGCGGAAGGACTAAACCCTTGACAACTTGCCAAAAAGAGAAAAATTGACAAGTTACTAGGGCTCGGTCCAACTTAGCCTGAAGTAGAGATAGAAGCCTTCGGGGGGAGCACCAAGTAAATAAATTCCCCGTAGTCGAACTGCAAGCAAACCAACATCCTCCACGAAATCCCTGAAATCCTGACAAGAGGCTTGGGACAAAGTACTACTGCCTGAGCGCTCATGATGTCCCAAAACCGCATTGAAATCCCCAATAAGCAGCAAATCCGTAAGACCCAAACTCCTCAACTCCAACCAAAGAGCACGCCGAGCAGTATGATCACAAAACCCATGAGCAAAAGCAACATGAAAAACCATAGAACCAAATTGAACTTGTAAAACAATACATTGGGCAGAGGACCAAACCTGGTTAAGAACGGAGATGCCAGCATCGCGAAATACCCAAATATCCGCTCGTCCATTTCCTGAAAGTTTTGAGCCACGAAAGTCAAACCCAAGCTATTCCAATAAGAATTGAAATCGAAATGTCCACTTAGGTTCACAGATAGCCAAAATAGAAGGTTTATGCTTTTGACATAAAGCCTTAAGAACATTGCGAGAAGAAACATTCCCAATCCCCCGGATGTTCCAGAAGATGCAATTCATTGAGGTTGTGGGGGAGGTGGCGCCCGTGATGAACGCACGGTGAAGACCGGGGTGTGTTTTGAAGAGGCTTTCCCAACGGATGCTGAACCGTAATAGGCATAATGGTGGACACCGGTCCCATGTTGGAAGTCGAAGCTTTGGGGACTGGTTCCCTAGCTGGATAGTCAGAGTGAGAATCGGTGACGGGCGATCTCGGGGTGTCCTCAAACAAGAGCTTGAAAGTGTTACTCGTATGTATATCAAGAGGGCAAAAGACTATTGCGGGTAGGGGATCCTGCGCGCATAGTCGAACCCGTAGTTCCCATTGAGTCATCAACAGCCTTGTCCTTGTCCTACTGCACAGGACGATAAATTTTACGGACCCTTGAACGACCCCGATGCACTGACTGCTGACGTCCCGTTGAAGACCTGGGGCATCCCTGATCAGGCGAGGGACGCCTGTCCGTAGCTGGTTTTCCTGCTGGAGAAAAACGGCAAGAAGCCGTCGAATGTCCCGTTATACTGCACTTCGAACAAAATTCCGGCAATTTTTCATAGCTTAACGACACGAAGGAGCACTGACCCACTCGTTCAACCATGATGTGATCCTCGATGGCTTTGTGGATCAATATTCACCAATACCCTGATGAAATGACCCAGCGAACCATCCAGGGAACGTTGATCAATTTGTATCGGGTTTCCAATTGCACTGGCGATCCCCAAGATGGTATTAGGATCCCAGTATTCCAAACCAAGCTCGAAGATATGAACCCAAACACTAGCCAAAGACGTATGCACTTTGTATGGATTGAAGTCCGGAACCCATGGAGAGAGTCGAATAGTTCCCGGATTGAGTGCCCAGTTAATACGAACATGAGCTCGAGCACGATCCTGCGCATTAGAAAACTTAACACAAAAAAATCCCTTACCCAAGGGGATTAGTTTCCAGTCAGTTTTAATTCCCTATAATTCAGATAGACGTTTGTGCAACATCATGGTTGCCCATGGCTTATTTCCTTTCCCTAAAATCACTCTTCCAATTAATGATGAGAGAATTCAGCAACACGTTGTTGATAAACATGTTCATCAATAGTGACGGAATAATAATCGCCTTTTCTTACCGGTTTAGGGATATAATTTGTTGTACCAGAAACCACATGTGAGAATGTTTTGAAATTACCTTGGGCTTGTGTATCGTAATCCCTGTCATGTTGGATACCTGTAACCTATGAGAAAGTAGAATCCGAAGGATGGGGATTTCCCGAAACCATTTTCGCATAAGAAGTAACCAAGTGAGGATTAAGTGAGGATTAGTGTTGGATTCATGAGCCGATTGTCGAAGGTTCGATGCAGGGGAGTGGCCTGTTGTCGTGAGTTCAGTGAATTTGAACACCCTGGAGGGTTGAACGTGCCGCTTGAATGTTCTGAGGATGGTTGGGATTGGCCCAGGGTCATCACCCCCGGGGAGGGCGTCCGGGATAGGAAAGTCGCCGCGGCCCCCCATGAACTCCCGAGGACGGCCCCATGGATGTAGGAATCCATGGGAGTAAAGGGACGCCAACCAAGGACGCTGGAGCGTGGGGGGCTGCGCCCCCTTGTTACCGTCCACCTGATGAGCAGCGGCAGGGCGGACGTTGGTGGGGATCAACGGTGTGGGGGCGACGCGAAGGGGCTGCTGCGTGGTTGCTGGGGCCCTGCTAGAACAAGGGGGACCGCTGGGGGACCACTCCCGCTGCTTGGTGCGAGTGGAGCTTGCGTTTGGACAACTCCTGCTGCTGCACTCGTGGAAGAAGGCTATTGTCCGTTGTTGCCGTTACAAGATCAAAAAGTCCAAGGAACCCCGTAGAAGGAAAAAAAGTTCCCGACGTCAATGGTTTTCCATGTTCAGGCAGTGCGTCGCGCGGTGAAGGAGAACATGTGCATTGGTGGTGATCCATGCGAACGTGCATGGTGCGGTGCGAAATTCAAAGTCAAACCGAAGAAAGCCAGAAACTCCGACGAAGCCATGGCCACGTAACGTCCGATTCGTAATCAAGAGAGAGAAGAGAGAGAAACCCTCATCAAATAAATCAACGGAAAAAATAAATTACCAGTTTATTACATTATTTTTCATACATGCTCTTTTATGGAATTTAATACGTCTTGTCTGATTTAAATACAATTAATAAGAACTCACATATTTCTAGTCAGTGAGTTGTTCATTATTTTTTCTTTTTGATCGGTAATAAGTTGTTTATTATTATTATTATTATAGAATCTATTTTGTTCATTAATTTCTTTAAAAATTGCCCAATTTTCTATTCGATTTTCTAGTTTACAAGGCTCTTTCCCCTCCCCGAACACCACAAAAAATAAAAAAAAAAAAAAACAAAAGGGAAAAAAGAAGAGAGATTAGAAAAAAAAAAAGAAAAAGAGGAAAGGCTCAAATTTTTTTTTTTTTTGAATAAATGCGAAATATAATTAAAATGGAAAATAAAAAATTTCATTTTATCAACTCTTTTTTTTTTTTTTTTGAATAAATGCGAAATATAATTAAAATGGAAACAAGCCAAGCAACTAGCTTTAAAATAGGGGTTTCGTGAAAACCTATCAAAATAAAACAAGTAGGAAAAATCTTTGATAGGAAAAAAAGTACCCCATAAAAGAAACAACAAAAATAACTTAAAATCACAATCTAAATGATTGACATCTATTCTAGAGGATTTTTGAATGGCAATGTGATTTGTTTTTTAACACGTGCTCAGTATCGTCTTGATGATCTATGTATCTGTGTAATATTGACCCAAGATATTCGAAATGCAATTGCCATAGTATTTAGAGCTTCGAGAAATCACATGAGTACAAGACAATCGTATAAAGTTGGAGGAGCGCATAGCTTGGTCTTTAAAGCATCTAATTTGTCTTGTTCTTCTTCGTCGGCCATATCCAACCATCTTTTTTTTTGCCAATGTTGTCATCGCCTTAAAAGTCTCAGAGGGTTCACTTGTCTGCAACACACTTGCATCAGTAGAAACCGCCATATTCTGAGCGTCCCTTTCAGCCCCATGCGAACCTGGCTTGTAAAGACCCATAGTACGGTCCTTGTTAATGTTTACTTGCCCATGACCCTTCGAATCCTCATGGACTTGATCCTGCCACTTCCCCATTTTGTCACCTACGATATGTGATTCCTTTGGTACGTCAACCCGATCGTGCATGGCTTCCACATTAGTTTCTAAGACATCAAAAGAATTTTGATTGAGATCCCCGAATTTGTTTAACCTCCCCTCGATCGTATTCTGGGCCGCAACACGAGCATGCTAGTCGGGATTTTAACCCAAGTTTCGGAATAACTTCTTTCCCCTTATTAACACGAATCCTTTCAATATTCTCCTTCCGAACCTCTAATCTTACGCTAGTCGGACCCACTTAGGAACCCGATCATCATCAACCGTTTTCTTCGCCTCATAAGTGGAACTTTGTCTATAATTAGTAATAGAATGCCCCACAATTCGACAATGCGCACAAAATTCCGGTAGGTTTTCGTAGCTAAGGGATACGCAGGAGTAATGTCCAATTCTTTTTACCATAATAAACTCTTTGCAAAAGGGAATTTAAATTCATTTCAACAAGAACTCTGATAAAATGACCAACCTCCCCCGCCAGAGAACATCCGTCGATCTGAATTGGTGTTCCAAATGCACTGGTCAATTTCATAATCAAAGTCGGATGCCAATACTCCATGCTTAATTCATTGATCCTAACCCAAACTTGAGCCTTAGAAGAATTAATCCTATTAGGGTTGAAATCTGGAATCCAGTTCGTAAGACAAATGCATACCGGTTTTAAATTCCAAGAAGGTTTAAGAGAATTCCAAAAATCAGTAATCATTATTACATATTTTCAAACAAATTCCACTATTCACTACTCAAACATTTACAATCGTCAATCATATTCAATCATTATTTTACAATTTCAATATCAAATCAACTTTCATTCTTATATTTACATCTCATATTTAATCACACTTTCAATGTTTCAAAATTCATCCTTCTTTTTCAATTTTTTTATCACTATTCCCTAGAGCGCGAGCGCACACAAAAAAAAAAAATCAAACTTAAAGGATATCCGATCAACCTAAGGCCTTCTCATTCTGATGTTCAGAATTCAACTATTGCAAACAAAGCTTTGCCATTTCCATCTGATATTTTTTCTTTGCTGACATTGCATGACTAGTTAATCAGAATTTAAGTTCAAAAACCAGACAGGTCAACTAAAATGGTGGAATACATTTCCACCCTGCATGCAGATGATTAAAATTCAGGCAGAATAACTAAAATTAAATGCATGAACATGACATCAATGAATTGAATACCAATTAATATATGAGATATTCTCCAAAATTACTTCATATATCGCCAATATTAAAATTCAAAACCTCTTCCTCCTGTCAATCTCTGTTGGCTGACTGAGATGATATGATCATATACTCAGCAACTAATCATTATTTGCAAAAGGAATTCTGAAAAGCAACAAAAGTTTTACTAAAGTTACATTTGCATCATGAGAAACAATATTTCCTTAGCTAATCACAATTTGGATATCACATGCATTTAACTAGAGATTATGCAGTTTTAAGCCAATTTGGCCAAGGCACAAGATCATCAAACATCTTTGACATGATTCAGACCATCACATGATTAACATTCCTTGTTATGTTATTCATACATCATCTTTTTTCTTTTCCCCAATTTCATTTTCTCAGAAAAAGGCATGAACATGTCATTGAAATGGAACCGAAAGAGGCCAGGTAATAAGTACTATATACATCAGTAGAGTGGAAAAACCTCTTCCTAAAGTTTTTTATTTTTCTTTTCCTATCAGGTATATATGACTAATACATACAGGTACATTTGTCTTTAAACACAGTTACAGAAAGTACCCAGTGTTCAACTGATTTAACAAGCAGGTAGAGGCTGTGCCTTCTCATGTATCGCCTTATAGCATCGAAGACTGCAAAGAGGGAGGTTCGACTTTGAATCTCTGTACTTGTACACATTCGTACATGAAGGACCGACACATTTCTCTCGTGGAGGAGGATAGCTGGAAACCCAAGTTAAAATCCAAATTAGAGTACAGCAAAAGATTAGCAAAGACAATACCCTAATCTTCATACCTATAGGAATGCAGAAAATTTGCAACAAAAGATACAGTAAATTATATCTGAACTGAATTGTTAATAGAAAGCCAGCTTTAGCTGGAACTTTTATGTTTCGATGTTGCTTGAGCCTATTCAATTTCAATACCTGCAAGGCTTGGGTTCGAATATACTTGGGAGGCCAATCTCCTCAGGAAATGTCACAACTGTCCCTGAAGGTCCTATGACCCATCTAACAACATTGGATGCAACTGTAGCAGCATTTGCAGTCCTCTCCTGCATGATGATGCATGGCAATGGTAAATAATTAAAAAATTAAGAGATAAAAATACAGTCCACAAACAAATTTTACCTGCGCTAACTCCTCCTGTCTTTTCTTTATTTTCTCTTCTCGCCTTTTCCTGCTGGAATCTTGACCCAAGATTTTTCTAATTGCCTCAGCCTATACGTTCCATGAATATTAATAGAGAAAGTTTACAGTCAATTAACTCAGACAAAGCAGAAGTGGAGTATACAACAACACATACACAATTTGATATATTGAGCACAAACCTCAGATTCACGAGCAGCCTTCTCATTTTGTATTCTACGCCTTTGGGCAGCCTCAGCTCTTTTCAGTTGTTGCTCCATTTCAGAGAGTTGCTCTTTTGGCTCTGCCAACAATAACCCAAAATGATAATCACACAATTAATTCACCAAGAAATAATAGAATAATAGAAGAAAATATCAGGAAGCAATGAAACAATAAGCATTGCTCACTTCTTGGTGGGGCAGGTGGTAATCCATCTGGAAATTGGACTAAACCTGGTGAGATGTCTCTATTTGTCAGAATAGCCCTCCGCCTGGTTGTTATTGAACTTCCCTTGGAATATTCAGAGTCAATTGGCTCCTTTCTCTGTTTCTTAATCTTGTGTTTGATCTCACCATCAGATACTGATTCTTCGTCTTCCATATAGTCAGTATCTTCAGATGCTCTCCCTGATCTGGATTTTTTACTTTCTTTGACTGATCTTGAGGAGTCATAATTCCCAATGCCAGAAGCATACTCATCAATATTTATTTCCATTACCCTAGAGATCTTTCGCAATTTCTTGCCTCTGGTTTCATCTTCATAATCTGTATTATCATAGGATGCAATTCTGGACGTTTTGAGCTTTTGAAGGTATCGAATCTCATCATCATCATCATCATCATCATCATCATCTTCTTCATCATAAACTCCATCAGACGAATATTTCTTAATTAATGACTTGCTTTTAGATGACCGCCCATGTCTCATAGCTGGCTTGACTGATTCCTCAGGCATATCCACCCTTAAAGAATCCACTTTCGCAAAGCTAAAACCGGTTTTGGAGAAGTCTTTCCATGGCACACCACGGAGGCCACCTTCCTGGTTTGTAAAACAGAGATTAAAATTTTCCTGCTAACAGACACTGACAGTGTAATAATACCAAACAGCTCAGGTACTACGTCAATTATACGTAGCATTGTTAAAGCATACAAGGCTGCATCTTTAAGTTTATATGAAGAAAAAAGAGCTCTAATGTCTTGCAAAAAAGAAAGTCCAATATTAAAGGAGACAAAAAGGATAAAAAACATTCACACCGATAGAATCCTAATCCAAGTGGCAGATAATGTTAAATAAACTTTTCTAGTCAATCACATGCAACACCGATGACTGTTTTGGCCCTGCTACACAAATCTTTCAACTAACTAATACTTGGAAGCTAGTGCAACATAGCGTGATAGTTAGAGCCTATACGACTAAGTGTCAGAGCCATAATATCTCGAAAGTGTCAATATTTAGTCAAGACAGAGCAAATACCTGATGACTCAGCTTATGGGAAGGATAAGTGGCATCTACTGGAGTTGACTTTGTGGTAGAAGTTCCAGCTACTGAAGAACCATCGGAACTGGATCTTTTGTGAATTGTATGAGTCACATCTCCAACCTTGAGTTTGACCTTATTGATTTTATTTCCAGTTCCAATTCCATCAGATTTTGTTCCTGGTTGCCCAGAATGGCGACCGGAAATTACTGTTTCGCTCATTTTATCGTCATTAATTTTCAGGCTCTCCCAGCTAGCTGCTTCAGGGTTATCTTCAATAGACCTTTTAATGTCAACGGATTCCTCAAATATTCCATCTTCGTCATAACTCTGTTGCACTGTTTCAGCATCAGCAAGGTTACTATATGATGCCCTAGAAATCCATTGAGTGGAATTTGGTCCCTTAGTCCAATTTATAGTTTGATGAAGAATGTTGCCTTCACTTGGTGCATCACTAACACGGTCTGATGGTGTTGATGACATTGAAATTGAATCACGATAGTCTTGAGGTGACTCTGATTCATTTGAAGGACGGCGATTCAAATTACTCCTCTTTCTCGAAGGTTTAGATGTAGTATTAAGCCCAAAATCTCCATAGTTATCCATGTAGGTGGAAACTATTCAACCAAAAGCCTATATGCAGCTTTGGTTTCCAAAAAAGGTTCCAAATTTAGAAACCAATATTAACTTCTTCCTCCAGCTAATTCAAATTCTACAAAATCAACAGAAATGACATTCTTATGGATCACATATCAGAACGAAGACAACATTTTCCCATATAATATAAATAGATTCCCACAAAAGAACCACAAAATTTGGAAAAAGTTGGATAGATGTAAATAATCTGAATATGTGTAACTAAGCATGCAGATTCATGTCAAAAATCCAACTGGAAACATACTAACTTACTCTCGTATGATAATTGTGTTCCGGAATCATTCTAAGAAATAAAAGGGGAGCCCCGGGGAGGGGGGGAGAAAGGGCAGATACCAATCCATTTAGCCCCACGTTTTCGCAATGATGAGAACAAGAAGCAGCAAAGTAACAAACATAAAACATGTCAATGGGTTAAGTGAGACAGAAAAATAGATTTATACAAGCTAAAATGGGTAGATTCAGGGCTGGAACAAGTCTAAAATGTTTGGGCAAGTTTAAGCTGTATATACACCTAAGGTGAGTTGAAACAGGACAGAAATGGCCAGAAAGGGCACGGATATACAGCACACACGGACTGAAACATACTGGTACATAGCATCCGAAATATTCATATGTGATATAGGCGAGTTAAAAAGCCGAAACAAATACACATACAATTTATTAAACTGAATTTGGCTGAAAAGTAATCACAAAAGATACATTCATCCTTATAATTCAAGTTTCAGCCACCCGACTATCAAATTCATCTCCGACCCAAATAATTTTGATAGGGTTACTTAAGTTTAAGTTCAATTTCAAACTATTTTTCTTTTCCTGCTTATCATTAACGCAAGTCCAGTACTTCAACTGCAGAACACAGTGAATACACACACTGAACATATGCACAAGCAATACACTTCTCACCCATACTCAGTTTTCTTCAATTTCAATTCAATTGCCACAAGTTATCTCAAAGCAAGTCAGAGCACTTTCAAAACAATTATTTTAACATTCAAGTAGATATCCACTAAAAATTTAGTAAATAGACATCAATTAAACCTTTGGGTGTCAACAAATAGACAAGGAAAAATAGAAAATATAAGGTAGTGAAGTAAAGTAGAAGAACTATACTTGTTCGGCATCCAGAAAAATCCTCAAAAATTCCAACCGCAGCACTAAGAAAAAAGCCGAAAGAGAAGATGATTCGATCGTAGCGTAGACTGATGAGGGTAAAGGTGAAGAGCGTGAACGCATGGTTGTGCTTCAAATGCCGCTGAAGGTGTATTGCGACTTTTAGCTTCAAATTCTTCTCTTGACTCTTATGCTTTGGGAAATTTGATAAATTGCATGTCTCCCCAAATATTATTAAAACTTGATTTGTACCCTTACATTTTTATTGTCCCTCACTGCCCAACAAATTTTGTTCGAATAAAAGATTGAGTTCGCAATCTTTTTTGTACATTTCAGTAATGATTACAACTATATACTATTCACAATTTATACATGTTCTAAAAATCCTAAAACTTTTACCAATTTATAATTTGCAAATAAAAGTTAACCTCAAATCAACCCTATATACTAAAAGAGAAAATAAAATTGACACATGTCATCACCTCATTAAGTTGACATGTGTCAACTCCTCATTCTCTCAATTCCACGTGTCTACTTTATAATTATCCAAGTAGCATTCTTATCTACAAATTAAAGGTGAATTGATAATATATTTTGAATTTTTGAATTTAATTATAAATTTCAAAGATAATAACAACTTTAAGAGATAAGAAGTAATCCAATTATCAAGGATTTATCTACGCTATCATTTAAAATTAGGGTAAAATTCACTTTACCCCCTTATACTATTGACTTTGTATCAAACACCTCTCTACTATTGAAATCTTCAAATACCCCTAAACCAATAAAAAATATGTACATGGACAAAAGTACCCTTAATTTAACAAAATGTTAGTTTACTTTGCACACATATACTATATAGTATAAATAATTGATGCAATTTAATTAAATATCAAATTATTTGATCCCAAATTTTATTCAACACTGAATTATAGGATTAAATATAATTAATATAAATAAAAAGAAATATATATCTTGATTAATATTATAGAGTATTCACACTAGATTTATTTTTAAAAAAACTCTATGTAAATTTTTATTATTATTATTTTAAATATATAGCTTTAGCAAATAAGTTATAAATTTAGACTCAAAATCGTTCATATTATTTTAATTTGCATATAATTATATCACGTATGATACACACAATTTTACTATGTGTAGTAATTAATTATACGTAAAATGAAATCAATGTTGAAAAAGAAAAAGAAATAGAAAATCTTGTACAATATTAATGAAATTTAATGTACGTAGAAAAAACTAGAAGGTCTTTTTTAAAACAATATAATATATTTATATTATATATTATTTACAAAAGTTAATATTATTAATATTATAATTAGCTATTTTTTTTCCAATTTTTTAAGATATATTTTCTTCAAGGATTAGTGTAAAATATATATAATATTAAAATAATTCTTGTAATATCGAAATTTGAAAAAGATATAATATTAAAATAATTTTAAAAAGATATAATCTTTACATGATTTACCAAAATTTAATTGTTTACTTATTAGAGCAATATATACATACACACATTATTTTTGTTATAATAAAATTAATAAGCAACTTCTCTATTATTGAAGTTATATTTTGTTACTTTATTTAATTTAGATCTAATTATAATTTATTTTTTTAATAAAATTAGAGGATATAATCAAGTAATTGAAATTGAATTATAGAGAAGGAAAAATATGGAATTTAATTATATATAGTTCAAGGGTAATGTTGTCTATCAATATTCTTTTAATTGGTCAAGGGGTATTTGATGGTTTTAATAGTAGAGGGGTGTATTTGATACAAAACTAATAGTACAAGGGGGTAAAGTTGAATTGATAATATATTTTGAATTTTTGAATTTAATTATAAATTTCAAAGATAATAACAACTTTAAGAGATAAGAAGTAATCCAATTATCAAGGATTTATCTACGCTATCATTTAAAATTATTATCTTTCAAAAATATATTTAGTTTATATGCACCTTTTAATGTCTGATTTATGTTAACTTTGACGTATATTTCAAAATATTCTTATTAGATCCGGGTTTGACTCACTAATCAATTATATTCACAATTAAATAAATAATTCAAACCAAATTATAATCAAATTTAATAAGCTCATCATATATATAAATGAGCTTATCCCAACAATTAAAATTAAAATAAACCAATTTATTCAATTATCGATCCGAGGCCAGATAGCGGTTATACTACAAGATCCTATCAAATTATCTTTAATTTTCTCAACAAATTCGAGAAAAACATCAAGGAATCTAAACAACCTATAGAAATTTGTGTTTAGGAATACATTTAAAAATATTATCTTTCAAAAATATATTTGGTTTATATGCACCTTTTAGTTTCTGATTTTTTGCTACTACGGGTTCAAATCTCAACTCTAAAAGGTAAAATATAAATACCAAAATAAAGAATTTCTCATAATCTCAACTCTAAAAGATAAATTATAATTCCAAATATAGAGGATTTTCTTAAATCTCACGGTCAACTTAATGTGGCCATATGAAGAGTTAAGAGCAAGTGGTTTGAAAATTCTTTGTGACAAAGACGATATACTTGGAAATAGAACAAATAATGTAATTTACAAAGAAGCTTTTTAGAATTTGAAGTGAACTATTTGTATGATACTCTTCTAATTTTTGAATTTTTTTAAAATTTTTAATTAGTATTTTGGATCTCCTATAATTATTATAAATAAATTTGTGATACTAAAACTTTAATTTTGGACAAATCCCTTGTAACACACATGTGTTATTTTAGTTTAATTATATAATGAACGTCATCAATACTAACCTGACTAGGAAGGCAATTAGGAGGGCACTAAGGTGCGCAATAGAAGTATAAGGGCATAAATTAAGTTTTAATATTTTGAGGTATTTTTTTAAAAATGCCCTAGATGGAGAGGTAACTTATCAAATTTTCCCTTATTCTTCTTCCCCTTTTCTTTTTTCTCTTTTTTTTGTTCGTTTCCTATTTTCCCTCATTTTTTTCTACGAACCCCCTCAATTAGTACATGTTAGTTTGTTTGACCATTTTGGGTTTTGAATTAGCCCAACAAGAGTTAGCCCAAGTGACTTTTCCCTTTTCAACTAGTTGTTTTTACTTATTTTTACTTATTTTTTCTTTTAGTTTGTTTGACCATTTTTTTTTTCAACTAGTTGTTTTTACTTATTTTTTCTTTTTGTTGGGTATGAGAATGGCAAATCAATTATTACTGCCCAAATATTGAGATCCCATATAATTAAAGTCCAATGTGAGGGACGGGGGCTATATTTGGTTTGGATTGGTTTTTTTTTTTTTTTTTTTTTTTTTTTACGAATGGTTTGGATTTGTTTTAGATATTATGAGAGAAGTATTTTCGGAAAACATATTTTGGAAGAACGTGTCGAATATTGTGATGATTTTGAGGAGCATAATACAATTTGGTATATACAATATATACTAATTAATATGGTTTTAACTAGGACTGTGCACGGGACTTGGAGATTACCGAAACCGAACCGATATCCAGACCGAAAGATCTCCGAACCGAAAATATCTGTTGACTTTCTGACTTTCCCCGAACCGTACCGTATCGAAAATATTTATGGTATGGTTCGAGATTTTTCAAATACCGCATCGAACCGCGAGAACCACATCAACCGAGGACCCGAAGCTAGAACCGGTTTTAAAGATTTTATATAAATACATAAATATTATTTCTATGTTGTTTTTATTTTGATATTGAATTACTACAAACTATTTGAAATTAAATTGAATATAAAACATATTTTTGAAAAAACCATAATATTGCATCTATTGTGAGTTTTAAAAAACTTTGATACTAATAATAGAGTAAATCATTTGAAATTGAAATTAGTTAAATGATTAGTAAATTGCACTTAAAAGAGAAACAAGTAATAGTACCATATTATAACAATATAAAAAGGATCATATTTTAATTTTTTTGCCACATCAAATAAATTATAAATATAATTTTATTGATTATGTTAAGTTGTTAAGTATGAGACATTGAGATTATGAATTTATACAAATTTTTACATGTTAATTTATAAAAATTATTAGTTAATTACATTTGTTCTATTGTCAATAGAAGGACAATTGCCCAAATAATAAACTATTATTGTATTATAGAGGTTATTAAATTTAGAATTTTGGATTGTGTTACCTATTATAGTTTTAATTTTTTATTTCGAAACTACGCTAAAAAGAGACTAGAACACTAGAAGTATATACGTTTGGTGATTTTTATATTGATTTTTTTTTTTTTTTTTCCGAATTTGTATGTTTTATTTATGGCTAATCTCCGAATCTCCGCCCCGAACCGAAACGATCGATGCACTGCGTCCCATTAAAACCGAATCTCCATTCAACCGTCCCGAACTTGCGGTACGGTTCGGGACAAAGATTTTTTTCTATGGTTCGGTTCCGGAGATTTATTTTCAGAATCTCCGAACTTTGGGACGGTTCTGGAGATTTCTAAATCTCCGAACCGTCCCATACCGTGCACACCCCTAGTTTTAACTTTTAAGAGATTAAAACTAAAACCGCACTTTTGGTTAAAAAAATAAAAACAAAACCACACTTTAAAAAAAAACACTAAAACCACACTTTTTGGTATGACTACAATTACATTCGGTACTACCAGACGGTTTGGGCACCGTATTGCAGTTTTTTACATCGATTTTAACCCAATTTCATTTTAATGCCACTATATATAATTTTCCTAATAAAGTAAAATTTATGATACAAATAATCGACTTTACTTCCACCTGTTTTAATTGCTATTATGCACAAAAATACATAAAGAAAATATAATTGGTAGAGCTAACAAAACATTAACCTATATCACCTTCTATTTCAGGCTTAAGAAAAAATTTGAGGATCTTTCTTATTTGGGCAACATAGTGGACGACATCACAGATATGTTTTGTAGTTTCGAATCCGTTATACCTAGCTTTGTTAGACGTTCGGGGAACAAACTAGCTCACTCTTTATCAAGTTTTGCTTTTTCTTTAAGTTGTAATGAGCCATTGGTTGGGGACATTTCTGATCACATGGTAGACATGATGTTTCGGAGTCGAACTCCGCGTTATTATAATATTTCCGTCTTTTCCCTCAAAAAAGTTTTATGTAGGGATGATAATGGGTAGGATTCGATTAGAATTCTATATCATACATCCCCATTTATTATATTCATCCAATAGGGTATTTAATTTTCATATTCATCCCATACCATCGGAGGATTGGGTATCCATACCCTATTACTACTTGCAATTGTATTTTTCAAAATTTGAGTTATTTCTATGAAGCTATAGATACTATATTCTTAAGAGAACAATAAGAAGAAAAAAAAGAATGAAGATACGAATTAGCGAACTAAATATTAAATAAAAATAAAAAAATATTAGAAAAGATAAAACACGTGAGTTAGTGGGTTTTGGTTGGAATTTAGGAAAATAAACTTTTTTAAATATAAATATATATATGTATATATTTATATATATTATATAATATTATTTAATCAGGTATCAGTTATGTATGTGTAAGATGTGCCTAGATCCACCTCCATACCCAATCCCGAAAATTCCCATACCCATGTACCCATTTATTTAATCCAATATAAAATACCCTCCATACCTTCCTCCGTTAGAGTTGGATATCGGATCCTCATCGGGTTTGGAGAAAATTGTCATCCCTAGTTTTATGACTATTTTTTGGTTTTCAATATTCAAAAAATGTAATCTACTATAACTAGCCGAACAAAATATTTTTCAAACTTGTTTGAAATTTTACCAAATTTCAAATATTATGTTTGAATTTGGTTTATTGTTAACTTAGTCTCGTTACACATATTTTATTATTATTTTGACACATAAATATGATTAAAGACATTCCTATTAATTCCAAAATATGGAATGCCCTATTATTCCCATATGAAAATAAGCACTATAATTGACCATGACATAATTAGGTAGAGCTAGTCTCCTGTCATACCGTCTAACGGATCTAAATCCCTTAGACGGGTCTAAATATCCGACCCATCGCCCATCCCTGACCCGCTACTGCCAAAAATTATATATAAAAAAAAACGATCGCGACATTTCAGACATTCTCGTGATTTGGAGCCCTAATCCCAGCTCCTTCAACCACAACCACTGCGAGCCACATCCCCCATAAAAACAACCACAACGACGGCGAAAAACAACACCGAAGAGGGCCTAAAAAACACCACAGCAAGACGCACCCACCGGTGCGCACCTACACTACGTGATATTTCCCCATTCCGTCATCTCTGCAAAGTTGCACCACCACCTCTGTCGACCATCACCTCCGTCGCACAACCATCGATCTATGTAATCGTGCCAAGTATAATAGGTATTAGTTTGTGTCTATATTCTAGTTACTTAATAGTTAAATCTACATTGGACAAAAGCTTAAGAAGGTGCAATAATAGATACTGGAGACAACTTGAAGAATGAGAGAGGTAACGAAGGTGAATGTCATGTATTTTTCATTTGGTTCATTATTATAAATTATTAAACGTTGCATTCAATGTATTAGAAAAATGTATTAGACTTTACAACTTCGTAAAAAGTCTCTATTTTATAATTAAAAGACACAACTTTGTAGAAAAGTATTACACGTTGCATTCTAATGTATTGGATGTATTAAAAAAAGGTATTAGTCTTTACAACTTTGTAGAAAGTCTCTGTTTTATAATTAAAAGGCATAACTTTGTAGAAAAGTATTACACGTTGCATTCTAATGTATTGGATTTATTAAAAAAATGTATTAGACTTTACAACTTTGTAGAAAGTCTCTGTTTTATAATTAAATGGCACAACTTTGTAGAAAAGTATTACACATTGCATTCTAATGTATTAGATGTATTAAAAAAGGTATTAGACTTTACAACTTCGTAGAAAGTCTCTGTCTTATAATTAAAAGGCACAACTTTGTAGAAACGTAACACATGTTGCATTCAAATGTATTAGATTTATTAAATACATGTATTAGACTTTAAAAGACAAAAATTGCCAGACTCGAGTTGTTACATCTTATTATGTATTTTATTTCTTAGTTGTTCCTAATTTGTATTACTTTTAGTGTAATAACACTAACAGATTCCAGTGATGAGAATGAAGAAGGCAATAATGACAGAGAGCATGGGGACAATATCATTCAGATAGATGCTGAAGGTAAAAACCAGTTTTTGATGCTAAAAAAAGCACTACAAATACATGTAAAAGTATTGTGTTATTATAAAAAGTATCATCATTTTCATACATTTCCCCTGTTGATTATTTTCTTCTGTTAAATATAACAGAAGACTTGACTGGTTGTCTTATTGGTATGAAGAGGAATAGTATTGAAGAAATATATACACTGTATCGCAATCATGCTTGACAACTTGGATTTACTATTCGTAAAATAACTACAAGATGCAATGATGTTGGTGTTGTGACAGAAGAGTATACAAGATCCAGAAACACCATTGAGGAAAAAAAAAGAAAAAAATTTATAATACACGGACAAGATGTAGGGCATCATTGAGGGCAAGTTGAACAACGATGGTGTTTATGAAATTATTGACTATAGTATGTTGCACAACCACGAATTCACTAGAAAAGAGTGGAGTCATTTGCATCGTTCTGAAAGGGTGATTACCACTGAAATGGCTAATGCTATTGGGGAGATGATTTCTTTTGGAATGAGAGCCACTGTGCATTGGTCATACAATGAAGGATCACATGAATTTTGTGATTCGTTTTTGATTGACATGTATTTTGCATGTATTTTAGGGCATATTTATGGCTATAATTGTTTATAAACATGCAATAACTCATATGAAATGGTATATATTCGCTCTTTGTGGAAAAGATATTACGCTTTGCTCGTTTTGTAGGAATTTAACGATATTTTGATTTTGTGACAAAGCATTAGAAGATCAAGAATCGAAGCGATTACACCCAATTGGAAGCCAATTATATTGAGTCTAGAGTCATAGTAATGATTATGGTGTGTCAAAAGAAGCATGGATGATCAAACAACGAGGGGATTTATCTCAAGGAACGTGTTGTTGTCGAAATTTCCAAAGATGGGGGTTTAGTAATTTGGCCATAACTCTCTCTACAAAATTGATATTGAGCTGATTCAAGTGGCTACGAAAGCTAAAGAAGAGCTACAACTCTTATGAAGATCCCATAAGCAAATTCGGACGTTTGGGTGGAGCACGGGCTGGTTGCGTATGAGCACGCCCATGCTCCTTCGGTTTGAGTAAGTTTGCGGCACCCAAAGACGGGCTGGGCGTGCCATATGGCACGCCCGTGCTCGCTTCGGGAAAAACAGAGTTTGACTCGTTTTCAAGAGGTTTTAAGAAAGTACAAATAGACCCGGCGGACAAACCGGGACACGCTGATTTTTACCCTAGAAACCAGAGAAAGAGCAATTTTCACGGGAAACTTGGAGAGATCGATCAAGACCGCAACCACACCTTCGAGGATTGAAGATAGATCGAGAGATCGTCATCATCCCCGAGTCACTCATTCCATCGTATCGTTATTTCAATTAGTTAGATTTTGATTATGAATAATTTGTCTATGAATTGTTTATCTTCAATGTGCTAAACATCTTGTGATTCGGGTTTGGGAGTAGATTAATAAACACTTTTATGTGATGATTAAGGATAATTGAAGTTAATGTTTTCTTTCTCTATTCAAGTACTTTGCTTTAATTCTTGTTTTATCAAAAGGCCTTTGATCTAAACTTGTTTGATGTATTGATTCATAATTCTAACCGATGGGTTTCAATACTAGATCTTGAGTACTTGACACAAATAGATTGCATGATTGAGAAGTTCAATGTGAATATTTGTGAGATCTTTTAATCTTTTTGAACTTTTGGGAGTTGGATATCTCATGTTGAGTAGAGATGCTAACATAGATATTCCAATCAACGCTTTTACATACACCTCGAGAGGGGGTAAATTACTTTGGTGATTGGTCTATAGAGAAGAATATGTTTAACGTTTTGCTTTGAGCATAAAAGTGGGATATTAATTGAAACCATAACCCAGAATCCATCCATTCATACTTGATCTTTTAATCACTCTTTAATTTGTTATTTTAGGATTAATTTACTCGCTTTAGTAATAATAAAACCAAACCTTCAAATTTCGATAGTTTAGATAAAAATAGGACTATTATAATCCAATACTTAGTACATTAATTTATTAATCCTGTGGATTCGACCTTGCAAACCCTATTCTATAAATGATCCGTACACTTGCGGTGAAGCTATAAAAATAAGGCGAGTTTTAAAATGATGCAATAGAGAGAAATGACAATGCATGGTGTACTGATTGACATGTTGTACCAATAAGATGCTGAAGATCAAGACTTCTTTTTCAAAGTTAAATTAGATGATATGGGAAGATTGTGTAATCTGTTTTGGAGGGATTCAATGATGAAGGAGGATTACAAGATATATGGTCATGTTGTTGTCTTTGATACAACATATCGAACAAATCGGTATAATTTGATTTGTGCTCCTTTTGTTGGGATTAATAATCATTGGAAGAACATGATGTTTGGTTGTGCCTTCATAGCAGATGAGAAAACCGAATCATTCAATTGGTTGTTTGAAGATTTTAAGAAATCAATGGAGGGTCGATGCCCTATATCAATCTTCATAGATCAAGATCTAGCAATTGTAAATTTAATTGAAAAGGTAAAATAGTACTATACAAATTACACTTCAGTTAATGTGTAATACTTTTCTTTGTTAATGGTAATATATTACAATGTCATGTGTAATACTTTTCAGTGTTAAATGTAATGCCTATTGAACTGTGCGTTGTCTTACAAACTACACTTCAATTTATATTAAAAAAATACTTTTTTGTTTATATGTAATATTTTTCTTTCTAATACTAATACCAATTGTTATATGTAATACTTTTAATCTGTTTAAAGGTAATAATCTGTTTTTTTATGTAGGTTTTCCTAGGAACACGACATAGGTTATGCTTATGGCACCTCTACCAAAATGTTGTAAGCCGGTTCAGGAAGTTTAAAGGCGACAAATGCTTCAACGACGCATTTATCAAGTGTTTATCGGGTGTACATGCACAAATGATGGAGTTGAAATGATTACAAAAATGGGTTAGAAGACCATCCATGGTTTAAGAGGTTATTTTATTTAAGGGATAAGTGGTGTACAATATTTAACAAAGATTTGGAATATTGTCTTCACAAAAGTGAAAGTATACAAACTATGCCATTGGATTTAATGCGAAGAAACAACCAGATTCATGTGACTTTCATGGAATTTTCAAGGAAACAATTAAACGTTGTAGGAGCAATAAGCAAATGATGAATTTTAGTGTTCAAGGCGGATCCTACAAAATGCCATTTATGGGACTATTGAAGCATGCTTCGAGGTATACACATTGACACTTTTTAAAGATTTTGAAGACGAATTTTTGAAGTCGGTTCACTTCTTGTACAATGTTCCATTTTGAGAGCGACATTATGTTTTATAATGTTTGAATGATGATGGAGTTGGTTCACATACAATGACATGTACAAAATTGATAAGTTGCTCTTGCAAAGATTTGAAGAATGTGGTTTCTTTGTGTCGTCATTTAGATGGTCCTTCATGTGAATTTGGTGATGAAATACAAAATTGTTATATCAAAATAAGATGGTCAACGTTTGCAAAAAAAGGACTTATGGGATAAATTATATAGAGAATTTCTTCTCCTAGGATTACATTCCTTAGCGTCCATGAAATGGATTATTTGGTATTGAAATGGCAAAAAACAAAGAGTGAAATGGCATTTTGAAAAAAACAAGAAGAAGAATAGTGCTGACACATCAAACACAAATACATCAAGGGAGTTCGGGTCGAAAACTCCTAATCCTAAACTGTTTTAGGAGGGTTGATTATTTGAACTTAATTCTGATTATTCTTTACAATTCACTTTCTCTGGCAATACATTGTAACTTATCTGCTAATACTTGTCAATGTATTTGCTAATACATTTTAACGTATCTGCTTATACATTCCTATTTTTGTGTGGGAATTCATAACTTATGTTTTATTGTTAGTTGTTCTGATTATTTCAATATCTTTTAATATCTCATGTTTTATTCTTTACACTTTTCTGATTATTCTTTACACTTTTTTGGCACAGGGGATTAATATATTGTAATGTATCTGCTAATACTTATCAATGTATCTACTGATACATTTCTTATTTTGTATGTGAATTCATATCTCATATTTTATTGTTCTAGGATTGTTTATTATCTAAACTTAATTCTGGTGCAGGGGATTAATGCATTGTAAAAACATTCCTAATACTTGTTAATTGGTAAAAACATTAATTGTTAATTTTTCAAGGACACATGCCTGAACCTATAATACTTGCAGCTGCTTGTAAAAAGTCCTCAGCAAGTAATCTGCATAAAAACATTACTTATTTATGTTAATACTTTTATGTTTCACATCTAATACTTTTCTGTTCAACAATTAATACATTTCTTAAGGAACTAATAATTTTTTTTTTGCAAGATAATCAAATGAAAAAACTAATACATTTACTTTTAGTATTAATACTTTCAAGTTTCAATACTAATATGTTAGCTTATACTTCTAATAATTCATCTACGGCTAACAAAAGTAGTACTTCATCTACAGCTAGCTAAAAGCAGTACTAATACTTTCAACATTCAATACTACCACATTTACATGTAACTAATAATACTTGCCTAAACATTCAAATTGTTTTTTAATAAACATTCAAAAAGTCCAGCCAACCATATGACCCCCTGTACCAACCATCTTCTAAACACAACAACCAATCATCTTCTAACCATGTACATCATAAACACATTATGTTAACAAAACATATCAATATAAAACTAATAAAAATGACTTCAGGTTCAATAAAATCTTACATGAATATCATTTTTCAAGCTACTTCAGGGCCCTCACGAATTCAAGAACATCCTTCTCAAGTTGAACTCGTTTCTCATTTAACTGGTTCAACAGAATTCTAGAACAATATGATGCCCTTAAAGCACGCCTTACATTGCGCTACAAAAAAAAAACAAAAAAAAGCATGAAAAAATCATACAGAAAAGGATCATTATAAGCAATATTTGTTTCGGCAAGAATCATACCAATTCCAAATCCGGACTCGAGTAGACTTCCCCAATAAAATTTTCTATGTGGTGCATTAAAAATACACCACAATCCACGTTGTTGGCATTGCCTTGCCAGCTGAAGGGAACATTTCCCCAAGGAAAACACTCAACCTCTCGGGCTCGTGGATGACTTAATTCTTCCGCCAAAACAGAAAAATTATTTTGCTAGAATAAGTGAAAAAGCAATAAGAAAATTAACTAATATTTCTGATACTTTTACAAAAATAATCTAATGTAACAAAATGTTGTAGTTTACCGGGTAATTTAACAAAATATAGCACTTGTGAAATATTGTGGCCATTTTACGGTGATTTGAGGTTTGTTAACGGATTAAGTCTAGGCGCTATTAGAAATAGCGCCCAATTACCAGGCGCTAATTCTAATAGCGTCCAAACTTTTTTTTTTTTTTTTTCTTTACTTGGGCACTAGCTTGACTAGCGCCCACCCTTTTTTTTAATTTAATAATTTATTTATTTATTAATTTATAAAACAAAAAGATTAAATTTATTCGATTAATTAAATCCGATCAGTTTGAATCGATACGATACAGAAAATAATCGTTACAAGTAGATTAATCCCAAACCCTATGTCCCCCGGTGCCACACCTAGGCGCTATCCTCTGTCTAGTACTCCTACGCCTACCATCATTCCCCTGAATCTCTTGTGGTGGCGGATCATCATCATCGTGATCATTTCTTGTATGATGACTAGATGCAGCTGAAGATGTCGACTCTCCTGTCAAATCCTGATACCCACTGAGTGTAGGTGGAAATGAAACAGATGATATGTTGAAATGTGGATGATTGGATGTGGACGGATCATGACTCCCATGTGGAACTCCCATAGCACCAAAATCTGTCTGTAATAGAGATGTAAATGATGTCCACTCTGGTGTGTTATAATCAGTGTGTTCTGGCTGAGGGACATAATAACTAGGGGTAGATGTAGATGGATCTATCATATATAATGAAAATTGATCAATACAAAGAACTTATGTGTTTTTTTGTGAATTTTTAATTTTTAAGAATTTCATAAAATTCATACCATGGTGCATCGTGGGTGTATAAGTAGAAAGTCCCACTATATCAACATGGGGTACCCTCAAAAAAAAAAAAAAAAAAACATGGGGTACCGATGGAGGAACATCACGAGATGTGGAAGCACTGTCTGTAAATGGCCGTGACTGCTGTTGTCGTCCACTGCCGTGTGTGCTACGACCCGTATGGGCTCTCGGGGCTGTCTCGACAGGTATATCACCTGCCATGACGCACAGAAAAATCCTTAACTGCAGATTGCACATGTTTTTTATCTACGAAAACCATACCCTTTTTCAACTCATCTCTCTCAATGTCATAATACAAAGTACTTAACGAGCCATCAACAGTATCACCAGAAATATCTTCGAATCCCGACTCAAAAAAAGAGGATCTTGATAAATTAGGATGAGGAGGAACTACCAAAGGAACATGTCGCTGGGCATGATGCTCCTCTTCATGTACATCATTATGCTCAATATGATCATCACTATCATTATTATCATCACCATGCTCGTTATTATCACTAGGTTCCGAGGGTCCCATTTTATCGCCAAGAAAATAATCACCCCTAATTGTAGTTCGCTTCTCAACATGCATATTCAATCCATCCAAATTCCCCTGATTAGGTGTACAAGCACTACCCAAACCCATGTTTGTCATTCCTTGAGTAACAGATGACAATTCTGAGTCACCAATAATGTAAGATGCATACTGGTAAAACTCATTTTCCAATGGAATTGGTGGTGGCGCGGTATGAGATATAATTTCGGATTCAACAAATAGATCAACAGACCTTAAACCAGTTATCGGATCCAAACAAAATCTAAGTTCTCGATCCTTTTTAATTGGAACAACTCGTGAATTATCATTCTCAAAATATTTAGCAGAAACTGTCAACTTATGTCGATTCTGATCCAAATCCGTAATTTCATACAAAAGTCCTAATAAATTTGATAGGTCGATACTACGATCAATATGTGTTGCTCCAACAACTTCTCCTCCATAGTGCACAAATACTCCAATTTTTGTCGACATATCTTAAAAAATTAAACATAATTGTTATTTTTATTAATAATTAATGAATTAATAATTAATTATTTTATTATTTATACTAAAAAATTAAAAAATACCAACTATAGAATCTACAAACCTAAAAAAACATCTACAAAAAGTTATCTAAAATCAAACTAAATTATATTAATATATCATTTTACCAACTTTTTTAAAAATACCTATCTACCATATTATTCAACGATATCTTCTAATAATTTGTAAAAATGTGTAAATATAACAGCTACAATAAGTTCAATTAAAATTACATTAATCTATCATTTTACTAACATTTTAAAAAATACATACCTACCATATCAACAATTACATACCAACAAACAATATAATATCAACAACTACATACCAAAAAACAATATAATATCAACAACTTTAACAATTAACAAATAAATTACAAATATTAAAAAATATTCAATATGTGTAAAAAATTACTTGAAATTCGAAAATTGGTCGGAAATCACGCCGGAAAACAGTCTGCGCCGCCGCCCGCCCCGCTGCGGCCGTGAGTTTGTGGAATGGGGAGTGTTTTGTGTATTGTGTGAAGGGGAGATGTGAAGGCTGTTAGGGATTGTGGGTTATTTTATAGAGGGATTGTAAATTTCGAGAAAAAAAAAAAAGGGGGGGCCAGGCGCTAGTCAAAATAGCGCCCGACAGTGTGGCAACCTTTGTCAGTGGGCGCTAGTTTGACTAGCGCCCAACCCTTGAAATTATAAAAAAAAAATTAAAACCTGGCGCTATTTCTAATAGCGCCTGACCAATTGGCGCTATTTCCAATAACGCCAGTACCTATATTATTAAGTATTAACACAGCCAAAAAACACTATACTTGAGTAACAAATACTCACAAATACCACAAACAGTTAACTTACGATAGTTTACCACAACAGTGCCCAGACTTGTTGTAGTTTTCCACAACAGCTTCATGTTGGACTAAATTGTCCTGATATTGCACCTTGCCGGCATCAAAATTGATGACAACAACTACAAAATGCTCTTTGAAGCAAACTGGGAAAAAATCTACAGTTACAACAAAAAAAGAATATTAGCTAATACTTTGCAGTGTAACAACTAATACTTTACAGTGTAACAGCTAACACCTTACAGCGTAACAACTAATACCTTACAATATAATAGCTAACACATACAAGAATAATAAGTAATACTTTTCATTAGAAATAAAAATGAATTCTTACCACGTCAAATCCACTCAAATCCATCACTCCTACTGATTTCATTCACTGTCCCCAACAATCTCTCAGATCTTTTGCCCAATCTCTGACAGTGTCTTCTTCAACAATGTTTGATATGTATAACTATTGAAAATAACACAATATTAAATATATCATTACTTAATGTAAAACATGACAATGCATAAAAAAACCAACATTTGCTTACAGAATGTTGAGCATAGAAATAAAAGCATTTTCCCTATTTGCATCCACTGTTCTTTTGTTGAGGAGCATTGCCCATGTATTAATTATGCTTATGTGGATCAAACTTTCATCGTTCAACGTGGACATATCAGCAAACGACACGTAAAAAGCACCAGCATGTTCAAAAATTGGTTCAGCTTGCTGGAAAAAATAACTTACAAAAGTTAATAATGAAATAAGTATTATTCAAACAACATAATCAAAAAATAACTGACAGTTCAAACATTACTTATTCTTACTTTCGTTTGTGATTGAAGAAATAATAGTCAGCCACATCCTTTTCCTTCCTTGACAACACAACTCGTAAAATTCTTGTTTGTATTTTTCCATAAATGAACACTGGAAGCTTTCTTCTTCTCACGGATGGGCCACCGTTCAATGTTTGCACAAAAACAATCAACTATTAGTAACAACTAATACCTTCCATTGTAAAAACTAATATTTTACAGTGTAACATCTAATAACGTTATAGTGTAACAACTAATACTTTACAGTGTAACAAATAATACCTGATTCAACAACTGCTACTTCTTCCTTTTCATCATCCTCTTCATCATCCTTCTTAAGTGATGCAACATAATCATCAACAACTTCTTCATTCACATCATCATCTGCCACTTCTTCTTTTTCCTCAGGTATTACCTCATGCGCAACATATGCGTCTTTATTCACAGCAGGTATTACATCCTCCTCCAGAGTCAGAATATCAAAACGGGGCATTGAAGGGTCAATGAATTTCTTCATTCTCGCAAATTTACTCACCACCTCATCAACATACTCATGAAGCTTTGCACTAGAAAAAAACTATTGAGTCTCAGACAACTTAGTTGCAGACGATGAAGTTTCTTTTTCAATCAATTGTGTCTGCAACTTCCTGACTCTCTCCATATGCGCATGAAAAATAACGTTCATGTCCCTTCTCAGTAACATGGATAATTCAGTCATACTCTGCAAAAAAAAAAAAACAAAAACTTTAAAAAACTACTAATACTTTTGCAGTAAATAATAATACATATAACAACATTTATCTTACATCCTTGGCCAATTTGTGGATCTCTTCATCCACCGTCTCTCCCTTTGGCAGTTTGTAATTGATTAATTCAAACGACTCGTCATCCTCGTTGTCATCATCCTTATGAGATTTCTTTCTCTCATTCGTCTCACATTTCTTTCCATCGTTCTCATCTTTCACTTCCTCTTCTTCCTCAAAAATATTTTCCTCACCAATATTTTTCTTCACATTCTTCCATTTCCTACAAGACACATGATATGTGTCTGTCAAAAACTCTCCCTGTCCAAATTCCCCAGCCGCAAGTTCTTTAGCAACCCTATTCTTAATTTTATCGGTATTCCAATGTTGTATCAAGGGTAGGGTTGTGGGTTTCGCACGACCTTGCCATTTTAGTCTATGAAAGTACAAGATTTGCAGAACCAAACGACAACTACTCACATTCTTAACATTCCCCTTTTTGTACTTGTTCACAGCCACACATAGCCTATTCAGAACATGTGTGCACAAATTCAACTTGTTTATTTTGTCAACCTCAACCACTCACCTTAAAACACCAAAGTCCACATTCATGTTAGCACTTGGTGTTAAAAAGGAAGACAATGAAAATAACACAAAAACCATTTAAAATTATCACCGCCATCAACCATCCTCTCCATCACAGACCCAAAAGACTTCAGGCTAACTTCTCCCTTAAAATTGTACCTATCATTCCATTCAGCCATTAGACCCAAACTCTAATTATTCCTTAACACATCACATTCTTCATTCCTAAGTAGAAGGAAACAGTCGCAAATATCATCCGTCATCACCACAAAACTCCTATTCTGATCTATCTTAAGATGTTTTCTTGTTCCATTAAAGTTGCTAATCAACCACCTCAGCATTTTTGTGGGATTGCATTCACCCCAGCCATTTTTATAGCCCTCCGAACCCAATATCTTCAACATCTTTCTTTTGTGCATCAGTCAACCTGGATACCACTTCACACAGACCACATGGTCTATATTGTGTGACAAAATCACTGCAAAAATGCATAAAAAATATGGTCAGTGCTAATACTTTACATTGCAGAAACTAATACTATTAGCAGAGTGTAGTAATACATTTTAACTCTTCTTCTTTTCACTGCAACATCTTTCTCTTTTACTTCATTCTTCCTCTTTGGTGGCACATATTTCTCACTTGAGGATCGATCCTCATATGGAACCAAAGCCAATGGGAGAATATCATCATGTTTTGACTTCTTCGCGGGGTTTTTAGTATGCATTTTGTTACTGCACATACAAAAATGCCAAACACCAACCACATAAAAAACACAGAAATCATTACTAATAATTCACAGGGTAAAAACTAACACTATTCATACTAACTAGGATTTCAAACTCCAGAATTCACAGAACAACTAATAAATCTCATAAAAACGCATTGAATAACTAATACTTTTCAGTGTAACAACTAATACTATTGAGAGTAAGTAGTAATACAAAATGCCAAACACCACCAACATAAAAACAAATAGATCATTACTAACACTTTACATGATAACAACTAATACTATTCAAACTAACTACTAATACATTTTAAAAAAAGATTATGAAAACAGAAAATGGTTTGATAAAGTAAATGTCCACTAACAAAATCACATAACTAACAAAAAACAAAGAAACAACATAAATAAACAACAACACAAAACAACTATAAGAGACGGAATTTGGGTTTCGGACAAATACTTTTCAGTGTAACAACTAATACTATTGAGAGTAACAAGTAATACAAAATACAAAAGACCACCAACATAAAAAACAGGCTAACAACTTAGCACCACATAAAAACAGAGAGATCATTACTAATACTTTACATGATAACAACTAATACTATTCGAACTAACTACTAGTACATTTAAAAAAAGATTACCAAACACAGAAAATATTTGGATAAATTAAATGTTCACTAACAAAACCGTAGAAGTAACAAAAAACACAGAAACAACAGAAATAAACAAAAACCTACCGAAAAACCAGACACTAGGGTTTCGAAATCGAGATTTCCAAACAAACCAGCACAAACTTTAAACCCTATATATGAAAACTCGATGAAACTACTGTTTAAAAAACCCTAGCATGAAGAAAAAATTACCTTTTGACTGAACACGAAGATCTCTGGTCTTTTGAAACAACACGAACACGCGAAACTTTGAACTTCGAAAACTCTCGAATGAAATGCTATGAAAGATGAACTTCGATTTCGCACAAAACTTCTGTCACTTGAAAATGTAGAGAAAAAAAGATCGAAGGATTTTTTGTGAGAGAAATGAACTGAAATGTGAAACAAATACCACTTTCAGAATGACGGTTCAGTTTGAAAGGGGGAGTGGAAGAGTTGATACCAAAACACCCACTGAAATTGAAAAGTCACGTATAAAATTACAAAACTGCCACTTGAAAATTAAAAAAATGCCACTAGACGAAAATTACAAAAATGCCATCCGGGCCGCGGGTCAGATCTATCTAACGGGTCAGACCCGTTAGATGGTCTGACATGAGTTTTTGTGAAATAGGTATTACACACTAAACACTATAACTAGTGCCTCGCAAAGCATTTAAAGTATATATATACTTCACATTTAAGAGCTGATATATATTGACAATAATGCATTCATTCTTGATGGGGACCATTGTAGGACCTGGAGGCCCGAGCTGGTAAGTGTGAGAGGCCTTATTGGGCTAATTTTGTAAAGGGCCCAAATGAGTTTGGGCCAACCTATAATGGGAAATGGGTGTCCACGAGGAAGTAAAGTGGACCGTACTACTTGGGATGATCTGATGGATCGAACTTGTAAAGAAGACAACGGAATAAGTCAGGCCCACGCTATGAGGCCCAATCAGAAGCCAAAAGAAAGGCTAACAAGACAGTTGGATTTAAGGACCTTCTGGGCCGAACTATTGGCCCAAAAGCCGACCTCTTGGCCTTTGGACCTGATTACACTTCAAGAGTCCTTGGATTGAGCTAATGGACCAAACCTACTGACCTGGGTTAATTCATTGATTTATGGGCCTCTCTAGGACCAATTTTAGTGGCCAATGTGAAAGTTGGGCCTCGTTATGAACAAACTCGTACGCGTCTCGAATTGATGGGCTTGGAAAGTTTGAGGCTCATAAAAGTAGGGGTGGCAATTCGAGTCGTGTTCGGGTTCGCGGGTCGTGTTGAGACATGATAATTACACAAATTTGCCCAACCTGAACACGACCCGTTTAATTATTCGGGTCAGATGGGTCAACCCGAACACGACCTGTTTATTACATGGGTAACCCGAAGACGACCCGAAATGACATGTATATTTTTTAACCTTGAATAAATCTTTTATTTATATTGATAAAATGAGAATTTTGGGTTATTGATATATAGAATATTTAAAAATATTAAAAATAATACTGAATTTTCTTATTTAAACGGGTTAAACGGGTTTAGTGGGTTATTTCAGGTCAACCCGAAACTGACTCATTTATTATTTGGGTTAAATGGGTCTAACACGATTATGACCCGAATAATAAATGGGTCAACCCTAACCCGCTTATATCGATCGTGTTAGGTTCAGGTCGTGTTTTCGTGTCGTGTCAGAGATTGCCACCCCTACATAAAAGTGTCAAGCCCATTACAGTTGGAAAGTAAGGCAGGGCTGACTCAGCTTAGTCTGACACGAAACCCTAATCACAAACCTATAAATAGCTCATAAAAAGATATTCCTCAGGCTAGACTTTTATTCACACTTTTCAAACTGTTACTATTTTCATATTTTTCTCTTAAGAGGTAATTCTGACTTTAGCGTCGGAAAGGGTACGCCGGAAAATCCTCCAGTTCCCTTTTCTAACTGTGTTTTTACAGGCTTCAGGTCAACTTCATATCGGAATTCGAATTTATTGGATGGTGCACAAATTCCGACCGACCAATTCTCAATTGAGAAACTGACTTTAGCACAGACAAAAAAAATTTATAAAATATATTTATTCGCTTGAAAAAATTAAGGATCTTATTCGATTATGAACAACGGAACCTTTTTCAAAATAATAATAATAATAGTAATAAAACAGAGAGAAAATATTAATCAAAGTTAATAGTGATTTAATTTGAATTTCCTTTTGTTTGCTTTAAATCAATGTCTGGATATTAGATTTTAATACAGAAGAAACGAAAAGACATTCCGGAGCAAAACACAATGTTGAGTCATTAATTTGACTTGTGAAAATTTATTAAATTAAAATCTTCCCTAAGTAATATAAATGTTTATGGAAACAAGTAAAGTTCGCCATTATATTTAATTTGATGGAATCTCAAATGTCAATGCAAATCTTTTTCATGAAACCCAGAATATGGCAAAGAAATGTTGAAAAACCTTGCCCTTTATAACTCCTTATACGTAACAGAAGATTGGCCACAAGATAATCTAAGAAATAAGGAAAACGACGTAATATATATAGTTTGCGTTAAGAAAGCTGAAAAAGAAAGATGATTGATTGGAAGTGGAGAATCGTTTAAATAGGTGGTGCCAAATAGTAACACTCATAGTCATATTTAATTACCAAATAAGTGTGAACCCCGTTATTCCAAAAACTAGACTATCTATTGGTAATATTATTAGTGAATAATTAAACTTTATTCCTTACATATATAGCATGGACACGAAGGAATTCAAGTTTGACATCATCTAAAGAATGTGAAAGCATAAGAATTTAGAGAATCTGATGTTAAATAAAAATACATAGTCATTAGTTTTCAATATTGAACAAACATTTGTTTAGGTGTCGTTGTCCTGTTAGTTGTCCTCATGGATATTATATGGGCCGCATCCCGACAGACTAACCCGTTTAACCCAGGAAAAAATAGGGTTAATTAGGGCCTGTAATTTTTGCCGTTTAAAATTGGGCCTTTTTAGCCCGCACCGTTTAGCCCGTGGCCCCTGAATACTTTATTTCTATTTATTTATTTATTTTGTTTTTTTAACTGACTAAAAATTATATAATTGTGTTATTTAAAGTAACAGGAATTCATTTTTTTTGTTATTTAAAATAACAAGCATTCTTTTATAATTTGTTTTATTTATAAAAACAGGATAAATTGTGTTATTTAAACTAAAAAGAATTCACTATTTATTGTTTTATATATATTAGATGAATAAGAATTTAAAGATAATATTTTGTCCATGGACGGATCAAATGTGATGCAAGATGATAATTAATATTTATTTAATTATGTATTCAAGTCGTACTTGTATGACTTTATTTAATTATGAAGTACCCTACCCGTTGTCATCCCTAAACAGTGGGTGCCTTTGCTTTATAAGCAAGGGGTGAGTCTGTCTCACCTTATCAAGACGATATATTTCTATCATCAACCGTGAAGTCAATCAAAATAGCCAATATCTCTTGGGCAAACGCTTTTACACTCCGACCGTGCCACATCAATTTTATAAATTATTAGTTTATTTATTAAATAATTAATTATTTTTAATGTATATATGCATTGGCACTTACAAACTCTAGTTTGACATCATCTAATAAGTGTGAAAGCATAAGAATTTAGAGGATCTGGTTTTTAAATAAAAGGAAACGTGCATTAGTAGTTTTGAGTTTTGATAACTTGTTCTAAAAAAAATTATATTATGCCCGTGTGAAAATTGTTGCAGACATGACCATGGTACTTAGATTCCTGTTGCATGCTTCATGCCTTGTTCCCTGTATGCTCATCAATCGTCACATATTGTATGGGGTAAGAGGTTACCAAAATTAAGGATGTTTTAAGTGATTAGGTTAATTGCTAAAACATAATTAAGGATTTCATATAAAAAATAGGTGTTGCTATAAACAATATACTAGTGGTACGTATATAGTTATGAATCACATTTCAATTGGGATTACGATAGACCAGATGTACATGTAATAGTCATTTTAAAAGCTATCTAAAATCAAATTTTAAGAGACTTTATGCATTTATAAGAAACAAATAGATATAAATGTGTAATTTGTTTAAACATTTTATACATATTAGCAATTTAGCATATTACAAATTTTGATAAGAAAAGTTTAACAAAAAGAAACATAATAAGATACAAACAAAAGTACGTACAAGTAAATATTAATGTTATAAAAGAAGTGCCCAACAATGATCATATACATACTCTCTTTTCTTAGGGAGAACAATAGGAGAGTAAATACACACTCTCATATGAGATTGAACTCACACTAATATAATTGTTTTCACTAGAAAATACAAGCTTCTACAATTAAATCATAAGATTAATCTTTAATCATATACTGATCACCTGATTAGTATACAACAAAGTGACAAACCATAAATGCATCAATATCAGTGTCAAGTTTTTGTTAGAGTGTATGTAAAAGTCACTGTTTGAAAACATTATTTGATATTTATCCTCTTGCCTTTCGTTGTCCGTTATTACTAAAAACTAGCACTGCACCCGTGCGATGCACGGATAGTTTATATATATATATATATATATATATATATTGAGTAAATATGGAAAGTAGAGGAGAAAAAAAGAAAGCAGTCACATATATGATCAAACTGGGTCAATAGCACAAATTTCTACAACTAAGCACAAGATTGTTCCGTGCAATGCATAAATTACATATTAAGTAATACTAATTTTAATATTTTAGTTAATTAGTTAAATTCAATATATTATTTAATTGTAAATCCAAACAACTATGAATTAAATAATAAATATTGAATAATAATGGAACATTGCTAAATAAATTGAATGAACATAAATACAAAATGTAAAAAATTATTATAAGTTTTGTAAAACTTCTTCAGATACAACCTTGGTCGTTGAACATGTACTGTCAATATCACTATCACCACAACATGTCAAGATTTTAAGACCTTTGAATTAATTAGTAACTTTAGAAACAACAATATACTATCGACTTTGACCAGTATATTATTTAAGACCTTTAGAATTTTATCCGTCGTCATGCGAAAAGATTAAACCAGTATATTATTTGTATCTTACAGTTATAAAATGATGATCATGATATTTAGGATCTTTCCTGTAAAAAAATTCATTTAAAAGCTACTAACGATCAACGAATTGGATTAAATAGAAAATTTTAATAATTTCCTAACAACAACAATACATTTTCATTGTCCAAAATATACAATTGTGCAAACTTATAAGTTGCACCTATGGATGGAAGTAGATTTTCAATTAAGTGATAATTCTGTCCATATATGCATCTTAAAAACTGGAAGAGAACCCACTTGATTTATCTATCCATCTATTTTTCCTGCCATTAAAGTAAAACAGGAAATATTATAGCTTCGTATATTTTGACGAAAGTGTTTACTTTTATCAGAATTTCCTATATAATAATTGTTCTCTTCGGGGGCTTGTTTTAAGACATTAAGTTGTTTTTTTTCCTGATATACAACACAAAGAGTATTTGAGATTTCGGCCTTCATAGTGGCAAGACAATCTCTGTTCGCACCAAGACACACCACAAAAACTATATCTATATGTTGGATAACAATATCCCAATAATCGTTCAAAAATATGTCACATTATAATAAAATAAATTTTAAAAATACAAAATAATAGAAAAAATAAAAGAAAAAAATCATAATAATTGATAGCAATGAAATTGTTTGAACAAACAAATTTTTATGTAACTGTCTTTTCTTGTTGTGTAGAGTATTGAAGAAAGAATTAGGACAATCTTGGCAAGTGACCGTTTCCTGAAATACATAATGATGTGTCTCCTACAAAAAATAAAAAAAGTAAAAAGTAATTCGAGATATCATTATAATTACGTAATTAAAATAGTGGACAAAATAAATATAACATTACATAAATAATATACCATTTCTTGAAATCCGATTTTGAATATCGTAAGGCCCAAGATCAACCATTTAGTTGTTGTTATTATTATGTATATATGTAATATTTATTTTTTCTTAATGCAATTATGTAATATTTTTTGTTGCTTGATATATATAAGTATTGAAAATAATATTTTTCTTTTATTTGATTTTTTTCGGATAATTGCACTTTTGGCCCCGTAAGAAAAGACTTAACAGTCAACTAAGTTTGTTAAAATAAATCATTCGGGACCAAAAAAATAAATTATGGGACTAAAAGTGTTTGACTCATTTTCTTATGTGACCAAAAGTAAAATTTTCTCATTTTTAGATTCATGTATTGTTAATATTTTTTTGACAGACTGTCATAAAGCTCTATGTTATGACCATAGACACAAAAAGATTGTTAGATGGCAATGAAAGATTTACCAAAGGAGGTCAGCAATATTAAAAATGGTAAACAAATAATTATTATTAGCGAATTTTGGTTACGGACTGCAAAAAATAATTCTAACGGAATAGTAATTGCATCAAATAGGGTGAAAAATAGATAAGAGCAGTAAAATGAGTATCTACATGTTAAACCGAATGGAAGTTTAAAAATCTATCTCTAAATGATTTATATAAGCATGCTATATCTAACCTACAGATAAGTATTTTTTAAAATAATTTTTAGATTTAATTTTTAGTTTTGTTAATGATTAGAAATATATCTTATGATTTTTGTCAACAGATAAAGCACATGGAAACATAAGATAATATGATTATAAATTCCATGACTAATATAGCAAGTGCTATTATCTAATATGATATAAATTTTTGAGCAGTAGTTAGTAATTACTTACCTTTAGATGAACAGTTGTTCATCTTACACCTATTGGAGATGACATAGACTTGGTAATCTTCCTATTTTCTCTGCTAGCTTATGACTTGTTCAGCTTGTGCCACTGATGATGAGTTGTTATGTGCAATGTTGTTTTAATTCTTGAACTTGGGGTAGCTTAAATTATAAGTATAATATGCAGGAACAAAATTAGAATGTCAAAAAACTTTTGGAATAACAATTGGAGAACCAAGATAGAAGTACAAAAGAGTATTTTTTTTACCGTGTGTTCTCGAGAACAATGTTCATCGTCTGTGTCTGTCGGTCTCCATATTCTTTAAACCGGGGAGTATATATTGCAGCCTATTTACATATTATATCTTCATAATGGTAGAAATAAAAAAATTATTCTAATGGATTAAAATAGAAAGTGAACAAAAATAACAAAAGATTACTCACCGGTTAGGATGGACTCACCAATGATATCTGCTTTCAAGAAAAAAGTACTCGAATTGCTTGAAGTCATGAGTCATTCATGAAATTTTTCAGTTTGTTGCTATTTTATTGTTGCATGAAGCTTGGATCCGTGTTCGAAACATAATGAATGGGTTTAAGAATTTAAAAGATTGTTTTCTATAAAAAAATTTAGATTAAAAGAAAATACCTGAATGGTTGAGTTGTCTCCAACTTGTTGGATTAACCTCTTGCTAAACTGAGCAAGGTGTCTGATATCCAGATTTCATTTTTTATACTCAGATGTTGGCGAGAGTAAGTTCTGTTGGTCCTATTTGTTTTGGTTAGTATATTGTACTCATAAATCATAATTGATGATCTTATATTTCCAATACACTATATTTATTTGAATCAATATTAGTACATCTGATGTGAATTATATTTTTTTTTTCATTTCATTTATTTAACCATTGTAATTGAATGTATGGAAAATTAAAAATTTGTCTTTTAGTTACAGCATAAAATAATGGTTTTTATTTTGTATTAATTATTTCTGGACAAATCAAAAAGTTATTTCACTGCCCGATAATACGGAGTTTAATAACACAACTCTGAGTCGATTTATGAAGAATGCATGACGAATTGTAAAGAGGAATTGAAACAAATTGGATATTTAAACCTGAATGGTATTTACAATGCAAGACATTAAATGACGATCATTAATTAATTCCAATAAAAGGAACACCAAGAGTTGTGTTTTAAATTCCCATTATTTTCTCAAAAAAAAACCCCATTAATTTGTAATTAATACGGTGGTGTTGTATATGTATTAAATAATTAAAAATAAAAAAATCAGAACATATCCCAAAATAGAAAATGCATTTTTGGCGGGAAATTTCCAGATATAGGACTATTCTGTTTTTATATATTATATAGATAATATATCTTATTTTAGAAGAGATAAAACATCTTTTGTCAAATGGACGACCCCTTCTCTCATAAAATGAAAGGAAAGACCAAAACCTGAAACGTGCAAGAAAGGTTAAAAATTGCCACACTTCTTCAGTTAAATAAGTTTAATCATAAAAAGTTGACGTTATCATGTTTTATTATCCTGCAAGTATGAACATATCAAACAAAACGTTTGTCTGTTGTGGGAGTGGGATTTAGCAACTTTTGACGAGGTAACTGATGAGGGTCCATTTAGGCTGGTCTCATGGGCCGAACTGAAGAAGCCCTACTAATGGACCGTGAAGAGCTGATGAGCTCTGCTAATGGGTTGAGTAGAAGAGCTGATGAGCTCTGCTAATGGGCTGAGCTGATGAGCTGAGGAGCTCACGATGGGCCGAGCCAAGAGCTCATTGATGATGAGCAAGAAGAGCTCACGACGGGCCGAGTTGTGAGAGCTTTGGGCTGAGTTGTGAGAGCTCTGTGATGAGGGTCAATACTGGATGACCTTATGGGCCGACCTAAAGAACTCTTGTAGTTGGGCCGACCTGCCAAACTGGTCAGTAAATTAGGGTTCCAGAAGATTCGATCTTATCTTAATTATGATTCTTTTACCAAATCGTAACAAACTACGGATTTTTCGAAAACCCTAATTAGGATAAAGTTATAAAAACTCATGTCGAGGTTCATTCTTACCCTAAGCACACCTTTTATACATTTTCCTCATATTTTATTATATTTTCGCCTCTTTCTTGTGAAACACTCTTCTGACTTAAGCATCGGAGAGGGCACGCCGGAGCACCCCTCTGCTCCCCCTTTTGTGCAGGTTCATGGCGGAGTTCGGTTGGAGAGCTATTTCAAGGAAGTGGAGCATTTTAGGAGCAACCAATTGGTGCCGTCTGTGGGAACATCTGAGCGAGGATGTGAGCTTCTGAGAGTGGTGGTTATGGAGGATTTGAGGAGAATTTGACGGATGATCTGAATCGTACTCCAATGGGTGATACGCCAGACGAAATAAAGCATGAGAACATCAGGTCTCCACCAGCGCCCCTGTGGTGGAGGGCGATGGGCAAGGGATTCCGATGATAGGGGTGGAGGAGCAAACACTCATGTCCGGAGGAGGTAGTATTTTGGGGCCTATGTTCTTTGAGCATTTGGGCGGCTTTATTACCAAGACCGTGGAGCAAGCGGTGGAAAGGAGATTGCGGGATTTGGTGCTTCCACCACCCCCGGTCGCTCCTCCTATAGGAGAAAATGTGGCCAGAATGCCGGAGGTCGGCGGAACACTGTGGCTGACGAAGTGCATTTGTCTAGGATAACGGAGTACACATCGACTGAAGATCCAGATTGGTCAGAGAGGATGGACGATCTCCATCGGGAGGTGTGAGAGATTCATAGGAAGGTGCTGGGGATGCCGGGAGGGGCCTCAGTCCGGGTACATAGGGTGACTCATTTTTCGGATGAAATTATAGCTGACGAGCTCCCATCCTCCTATCGGATTCTAAACTTCGAATACGATGGTACCATGGATCCGTGGGACCATCTGTGTCATATTGAAAATGCTGTAATTCTACACAGATTCATGGATGGCATGATGTGTAGAGTTTTTCTGACTATTCCTATGAAATCGGCTCAACAATGGTTCAGCCAGCTCCCTTCGGGTTCTATCAAAAACTTTGACGAATTCAGCTCGGCATTCTTGAATCAGTTCACGAGTTGTCGAAAGTACCAGAAGGCACCTCTAACTTTGTTTAGCATTAAGCAAAGGGAGGGAGAAGGACTTAGGAGTTACATACAACGTTTTACCGCTGCGAAATTAAAAGTGCCCTCGGCTAGCCCAGAAATATTGGTCAATGCCCTAGCTCAATGGCTGAAGGACAATGAGTTTTTTGAATCTCTGGTAATCGTACTAGCTAAAACGTTTGATGAATTGTTAGCTCGGGCAGAGAGATACATTAACTTGGAGGAGGCAAGGAAAATAAAAAGAGAAGAAGTGGAAAAAAGAGAGAGATGAATGAAGAGCGGGAGGATAAGGCATCTCAGAAGAAGCCTAAGCCCGAGGCGATGGGTGGAAGGCTGAGGTATGAGAAATATACACCCTCGGCATTACCTCAAGAGGAGATGCTCATAGCTATTGATATGCATCTCGACCTGAGGTGGCCAAAAGCACATGCGGAGGCACCAACAAAAGCAAAGTGTAAGGAATTTTTGCAGGTTCCACAATGAGTACGGGCATACAACGGAGTGGTGTACGCACTTGAGGGATGAGATCGAGAGGCTAATTCAAGTGGGGCACTTAAAGGAATTTGTTTACTTGGATAGGTGGAAGGAGGAGGTCGGATATCAAAAAGGGAACAATGATTATAATCAGCCTCGGCGGGAGCAGGACTGGAGTGGGGAGGAGAGGAAGGGCTACCTCCACCTCCACCTCCACCTCCGCCTCAGCGAGCAGTGATCCAAATGATAATTGGAGGTCCGGCGAAAGGAGATTCGAGGAGAGCTCGGAAGAGCTATGTAAGAGCGGCAGCTCCAGGTCAGATGCAGGAGCAGATGAAGGTGGAACAGGTCAGCCTGGGGCCGAACATCCAATTTGGGCCGAATGATAGTGAAGGTATTGTGACTCCTCATAGCGATGCTCTTGTGATCACAACCACAATTTCTAACTATGATGTTCAGCGAGTATTTGTCGATACAGGGAGTTCGGCGGATATCCTGTTCTATGAGTGCTATAGAAAGATGGACCTCCAGGTCGGCTTGGAGTCAGTGGATACGTTGGTCGGATTTGCGGGAGGAACCATCCAACCCATAGGTATGATCATTTTACATGTCTCTCTAGGTAAAGATCCTAGCCATAAAACGAGAATGATAAGGTTTTTAGTAGTTGATGCACCCTCTTTGTATAATGCAATGTTGGGTAGCCATCGTTAAATATTTTCCAGGCTGTGGTTTCTGTGTATCATTTGAAAATGAAATTCCCGATAGAAGCAGAGGTTGGTGAGGTTGATGGGGATCAATATATGTCAATGAAATTGTATGTAGAGAGCATTCAGAAAGTTGAGAGGAGAAGTATTTTTGATGATGATAAGGATAAAGATAAGATTATTAAGCTGGAAGATGAACCAGTTGAGCATGTGCAACCAAAGGATGAACTCATGTCTGTAGAGCAAGTATAGGGAGACCCTGATAAGGTCACTAAGGTCGGGAAAGGTTTATCAGATGAGCTGGAAGAACTAAATGAGCGATAACTCCCGCGGGCATGGAATAACAACAATTTAAAGAAATATTACTCGTACGATTAAAGACATCTAATGTAATGAAGAGTTTTTTGGCGATCTGAATGAAATTGATCTACTTCCCTAAATTATGTGTTCAGAAATAAGTTCGGAAGAAAATTGACAAGTATTTGGAGCTCAGCCCGAGCTAGACTCTAAATACTTGGGGCCACGAGGCCAATGCAAGGAGCTCGGCTCAAGCCAACTTCCTTTGAAGAAATTGACAAGTACTTGGAGCTCAGCTCGAGCTAGACTCCAAATACTTGGGGCCACGAGGCCAATGCAAGGATCTCGGCTCGAGCCAGCTTCCTTTGAAGAAATTGACAAGTATTTGGAGCTCAGCTCGAGCTAGACTCCAAATACTTGGGGCCACGAGGCTGATGCAAGGAGCTCGGCTGGAGCCAGCTTCCTTTGAAGAAATTGACAAGTATTTGGAGCTCAGCTTGAACTAGACTCCAAATACTTGGGACCACGAGGCCAATGCAAGGAGCTCGGCTCGAGCCAACTTCCTTTGAAGAAATCGACAAGTATTTGGAGCTCAGCTCGAGCTAGACTAAAAACAATATTGTAAAAAGCGCCAGCGCTCGCTAGGTGGCAGACTGGGGCCTAGCGCCTAGGCCGAGCCTAGGCGTGGTTAAGCGGGACCTGGGCGGGATTAGGCGGGCCTAATCGGAAAAAAAATCGTAGGCGGACAAGGGGGGCCTAACGCCTAAGAGGGGATTAATCGGGGCTAGGCGGGGATTTTTACAACAGAGCTAAAATAATAATAATAATAATAATAATAATAATAATAATAATAATAATAATAATAATAATAAATCAGTAGAGTTGTGGAAGATTTGCTTGACACGCTCCCGAATTGATTGAATGACGGAAGAGCCCTCTGCGGATAGTAGAAAATCCTGATGTCCGATCTCTATGCATTCAGTTTGAGCCTTATACACATTAGTGGTACATTGTATCTGAAGCTCATTGAGCTCGGCCTTAAGGTCGGAGTTATCAGTCGTGTCATAGTGACATGATTTAAAAGGACATGCGTAGATACGGGAATTTGAAGAGACAAAACCCTAGAGGCAATTCAGTTCGGCATGAAGAAACTATGGCTGGAATGCTTACTCTTTCCATCCATAGTTGGGGGAGCAATTGATGAGGGCCCATTTAGGCTGACCTCATGGGCCGAACTGAAGAATCCAGGGCCGAATTGAAAAAGCCATGCTAATGGGCCGACCTGAAGAGCTGATGAGCTCGCTAATCTGGAAGAGCCGATGAGCTCGCTAATGAAATTTATTTGAAGCCAAGAGCCGAGGAGCTGTTGATAGCCGAGTGAGGAGCCGATGAGAGCCATGGCCGATGGGCCGAATCAAGAGCGAGGAGTTACGCTAACGGAAGAGCTGATGAGTTCTGCTAATGGGCAGAGCTGATGAGCTCTGCAAATGGGCTGAGCTGAGAACTGAGGAGCTCTACTGATAGGCTGAGCTGTGAGAGCTTTGGGCTGAGCTTTGAGAGCTTTGTGATGATGGTCAATCCCGGATGACCTTATGGGCCAACCTGAAGAACTCTTGTAGTTGAGCTGACCTGCCGAACTGGTCAGTAAATTAGAGTTCCAGAAGATGCGATCTTATCTTAATTATGATTCTGTTAGCAAATCGTAACAAACTTTGGATTTTTCGGAAATCCTAATTAGGGCAAAGTTATAAAAACCCATGTCCAGGTTCATTCTTACCCTAAGCACACCTTTTACTCACTTTTATATTTTTGCTTCTTTCTTGCTAAATACTCTTTGACTTAAGCATCGGGGAGGGCACGCCGGAGCAACCCTCCGGCCCTCCTTGTGTGCAGGTCGACAGCGGAAATCGATCAGAAGATTTTTTTAGGGAGACGGAGCAATTTTAGGATCGACCAGTAAGATATTATTTATTTTTCAGACCTCTATTTAGCATAAAATATTTTTTTAAGTTTCTTGTTATTTTCTTATATATCGGTTTCTATGAATGACCAAATTCTAATTAAAAACAAAAATAGGGAATTGGATAGTGGTTAAAATTCTCAAGCACTGACCAGATGTTTGAGGTTCAAATCCTATCGCGGCTAAATTGCATTGGTCCACTAACTTATTCGAGTTGCATTTTTGTCCACTAATTTAAAGGTGTGGGAAAATAGAACAATAATTTCGAATTTGTTGCACATAGAGCCTAATCTTTGTCAGCAATTGCAAAATCGATTGAATGTTCCATGATTTTGGGGATTTCAAATCCTCCGATCATTTTTAATGACATTGGCATATTGTATTATTTTTTAATAAACATGGATGGGTTGAAATCCCCAAAATTAGGAGCAATTCCGGTTGATTCCACAATTACCGACAAAGATTGAACTCAGTGTGCAACTTAGTAGGTTATGGTTATGAAAGCAATGTTTCTCTTTATTTTTGTGGATGTGTTGTGAGCCGTGAGGTGCTTGGAGGGGGTGGGGGTGGTTGTCGTCTTGTAAAATGCTACTTTATGAGATTTATTTTTGAGTAGGTTTTTTATGAGACGGGTACAACGTGACACGGAAATAAAAGTAATACTTTTAGGGCGAAATTTACAAATTATTTGAACAACTAAAAACTATATATGTTCAGAAAATACATTTTTTGCCCTAAAAGTATTATTGTTTATACTTAAAAGTGTAATTTTTGTTTTTTCTTTGCACATTGTGATTGTCTCACACAAGTTTTTGCATGTCACATGAGATAGACGGGTTTTACCACCCAATAGCACAATTCAAACCCCTACATTAATAGGTGAAAATGCAACTTAGTATAAGTTAAAAGACCAAATATGCAAATTAGTATAAGTTAATAGACCAATTATGCAATTAAGCCTTCCTATCATTCATCCCCTACTAGGAGTTGTACTCGATAAAGAAAAAATAAACACAAAAATCACGAACATCAAAGAACTTCTCTTTTGTCAATGTAGAGCCGACTTTCTGTTTGTATCCCAAATTAATATGTGGGGTGAGCCCTAGTGGTTTTTGATCTCATAACCCTATATTGTGTATTATGTCTAGGAATTTGGATAATGAGTTTGATCCCACCTTCCCATAAAAACCACAGTTTGTGGTCCTATAGAATTAATGGAAGGAGTTGCAAATTATATAGTGCCTCATACTTCATTAGCATTGCAAGTTTGCAGTGATTGAGACTTCCAAATTGGATCAAATTTGGATTATTAATGAAATTTAAAAAATTATGAGAATTGGCAAAAACTTCATATGGATCTTGTATTCCAAATTGTGTTTTATCTCACATTTCACCGTATGAATGATTGTCACATGTGTTTTAATAATCATTACTTGCTTTAAAAACCCATAAATAATTTATCTTGAAAATTAATATGATATAATTTTAAACAATAATGACAATCATCAACAAAACATCATCTTGGAATAGAAGATCCAATTCGAATTAAAAACTCCTAGCATGTAGCACTATATATATATATAATAGGATTGATATATATAGCTAGCGTTTAATGTTGATTTAAACTTAAAACTTATAGCTGATAGCATCTGCACATATCAAGTTTTTAAACTGTGAAACAACCTCGTCTATTTGAGGTTTACTATAAAAACAATCAATCACTCACAACCACTAATAATGGATTTCTTAAAAAGTTGAGAATTAGTAATTTTTCGAAAATGGAATAGATTCAATCTTATACATATATACGCAAGGAAGGTGATCGAAAAGGAAAGAGTATGAGTTCTGTAGTCCTTTTCACCAATGGTACTTCGAACTTGGAACAAAGAGGAAGAATTTAATTTAACCATACTTCATTATCTTTTGAGTTATCGTAAAACAATAAAAGAACTGACAGACTAGATTTCCTGTTCGACTTTCTTGAATGAACGACACACACATGTGTATCAGATAAATGTGTGTTGTTGATTATTTTAATACATACATATGTATACCGACTCCAAAAAAAATAAAAAGGAAACAAAAAAAAATTGTAAGGGAAAATTTAGTCGAATAGATTCTTCTACTCCAAAACCATATTTCATATCATATTCCAACCTCACGTATGATTGTCATGTGTATAACACTTACTATATTAATTTTCAAGTATGAATAAAGGGATTGAGATTTCTTGTTCCACTCCATATTCTGCTGCATCGAACGAATGACACATGTACAAGATGATGTCACAATTATACACGTGTTTTTCTTCCAATATATGGATTATGGAGTGAACACGAAAAGTGAAATAAGAAATCTCATCTCTAAAGTGTTATACATACAACAATTATCCGTGCAATTGAATATAAGATAAAATACGATTTTAGAATAGAAGATCCAAAAGGCGAGATATAAAATCCATCAAACCACTAAACAATCAATGTACACACCCTCATGAACGATGCAACAATTCCCCCTACCCCCTACCCTCACCCCACCCTCAAAATGGGAGGGCCCCACAATTGCCATTAAATACCCTCCATTGGAGAGGCAAGTTCACTCCATCAAAATCCCCAAGAAACAAACGCAACAGAGAGAGTGTGTGCTCTCTTCACTATTCCTTTATTTAAAAAATAAACACACACACACACACACACACCCCTAATTAACCTCATAGTGTCGACATGGTTTGCCTGACAGACCCGTTGGTCCAGAAAATCTGCTCGCTCTACGAGAAAATATCGAAGCTAGAAAACCTGAATCCCTCCAACGATGTCGACACACTCTTCACACAGCTCGTCCACACCTGCATTCCACCCCACCCCATCGACGTCACAAAACTCTGCACCCAAATCCAGGAAATCCGCTCCAAACTCATCTCCCTCTGCGGCCAAGCCGAAGGCCTCCTCGAGAAACACCACTCCACCATTCTAGGAACCTTCCAGAACCCTCTCGACCACCTCAATCTCTTCCCATACTACCCCAACTACCTCAAACTCGGCGCCCTCGAGTACGACCTCCTCCGCCCCCACTACCCCACCGCCCCCCGCCGCCTCGCCTTCGTCGGCTCCGGCCCCCTCCCACTCACCTCCATCGTCCTCGCCACGCACCACCTCAGATCCACCGTCTTCCACAACTACGACGTCGACGCCTCCGCCAACGCCATGGCCGCCAAGCTCGTGGAGCCCCACCCGGATTTGTCGGGGCGGATGTTTTTCCACACGAGGGACATCATGGACGTGCCGGGGGAGGATCTGAGGGAGTACGACGTCGTATTCCTGGCGGCGCTGGTGGGGATGGAGATCGAGGAGAAAATGCAGGTGATCGAGCATCTGGCTAAGAATATGTCCCCCGGGGTGATACTAATGGTGAGGAGCGCACATGGGGCGAGGGCTTTTCTTTATCCGGTGGTGGAGCCGAGGCATCTCCGTGGGTTTGAGGTGCTGTCGGTTTATCATCCGACGGATGAGGTTATTAATTCGGTGGTTGTTGCGCGTAAAGTGGTGCATTCTTCGATTGATCATATTCATCAGGGGTTTGGTGGGCCGTTGATGCATTGCAGCAAGTGTGCTGAGATTCAATCGTTTAATCCTATTGGTTTGATCGATGAATTGGCTGTTGAAGAGCATCTTTGCTGAAGAGTCGTTCGATCTCGCTTTCGGACAAGATGCATGATTCTCGTTATTGTTCTGCGTTTTGCGATATTATTCTTAACTACTGTTTTGGTTATTGATGCGCTTGTAGAATTAATGGGTCCATTTTATGTTGTTTTGTGATCTTTGGAAGAAATAACATGACACTCTGGGATTTGTATCTGATTATCATTGGATCATCATTGGCCTATGTATCCAATTCCTGAATTCCTGTTTGCAAAAATTTACTATTTGGTATAATTGATCTCACTTCTTTTACTGTCTTATTTCAGGATAATTTTTACCTATGATCATAATTCTATATTTGCTTGGAAATTTACTAAGACAAAAAATAATATTAGTCATGTAATTTTTGAAATTTTGATTTTAATCAGGTATATTTTGCATTATTTTTTTGTAATTTTTATTTGTCCTCTAAATTTTAGATTTGTGCAATTCTGGTCTTATCAATTTTAAGTTGTTGCAAATTTGGTAATGAAAGCTATTTCAATATTTCAATTATTCTCAAAATGTCCTTGTAGCCAAAATTTTCAATATATCTAAGATTAAGTATAAACCGTTATCAAAGCCTACATTTTATTTGCTTGAGTTAAGTTTATTTATCATTTATATTATAGATTGTCTAATAAGAGAAAAAATTTAGATTTATGAATCCGGATCAAAATCCGAGATACATACGAGTTCAGCACTTATTATTCTCTAATAATAGAAATATAAAAACACATACAAATTTGGTAAATTAATTATTTTGACCAATAGAACTGAAATGACCGCAATTATAATGTATAAGACTAAAATTATCAAATCCTACATGATTAAAAATTGTTGAAGAACAAAATTGTTATAGGACTAAAATTGCAACTTCAAAAGTTACAAGACTAATATTGCAATACTCCTGTACATAGAGGACCAATTTTGTAATTTTCCATTTAATAACCTTAATTTTGTCAATAGAATGTATTGCTAAAATTAATGCTGGAAACGAGGACAAAATCAAACAAAACAACCTAGTTAGCTGTGATATTTATATCCACACATCTAAGTGTAAATGCTGCTATTCGCATCAATTCATTTGGTCAATTAATTTATTTGTAATTCCTATCTTCTTTCCCTTTCTGTTTTTATTCATAACAGTGAAATTATAAGATTTGTCTAAAAACAATATATGTGTATTCATAAAAAAATAAAAATAATCAAACTAATTACCAGACAGATTTCTTGTTCATTTTCACAACTCTATTTGCAGTCAATTCGTCAAATTCAAATCAGATGCTGTCTGGACCATAGCGCTTTTCGACAAGATATATGTTAAGAAAAAGTTAATTTGGTCCAACATCGATCAGTCCAAAACCCCAAGTCCTTTTTGTTGCAACTTAACAGAATTAACAGCTTGTTTTTATTTTACATTTATTACCAATCCAGCATTTACAATTTAATGTCATATCGGTGATGCCTGGTTTAAGCGAGCTTAATTATATATTATTCTACTTAGATTTTTTGTTTCAACAGTTCTTTTGAATTGGAAAAAACTGTATGTGTGGTCTGAATTAATTTTTTGTTGTGGTCTGAATTAATTAATTGGTACTCATGAAAAGGAGATGCAGTTAAAATGCTAGATATGAATGATATTCATTATGTGTGATGGCCAGCTTGGCTGCATTAGGGTTTGGGGAGGAGAAGGTTATTTTGCTTGGCTTCTTTAATACAAACCTCACTAGCTAATAATTTTTTAGTTTTTTTTGCTTGTTTGTAATTATTTTCCATTTTTCTAGATAATTAATATTTATATTAATTATATACCAAGTATTAACCTTTTCTTTCCTTTTCTTTTTTTTTTTTTTTTTGAAAGAGAGTTAACCTTTTCATATTAGCCTATAATTTAAGGAATTGGTAAGATATTAAAAAAGAATGGTCTCTTTGTTTTTGTCAGTATTATTCTTAATCAGAGAGAGCCTATAAATTAATGCAATATTGTCATTGAGTTTTATAAGATTTACTAGACACTAAAATATTCTATTAAGAATTAAAAATGTTTTTTATGAAAATTAAAAAATAAAACTTTCATATTTGTCATAAGATCTACTGATTCTAATAAATATCTTATATGCTCTAAGAAGTAGTAGTACTTTTCTTTAAACTTTTAATCATATTGAAAAATACTACTCCCTGCAGTGGATATATCTAATATTATCAATAAATCTGAAATATTATGTCAACCTATTTACTCAAATATCTTTTTAATCTCTGAGAATAATTGCGTGACTCTCTTGTTTTCAAAATCTAACATAGCACGTAACGCAAGCATCTATTTTAAATGCTTTGAATTTTATAGTGAGGAAAATACTAAAAAATATGTTCTCTTCACTCAATTGATAATCTTATGTATAAAAAATATATTTTTATTATTTTTGTTTTTTGTCGTCAGAATTTAATGCGTCTAAATATAAAATATCTAGCTAAAAATGAAAAGGAAAATTAGGGTCAATCGATTGAGAATTTTGGTTTTATTCTCAAATTGTAAACTCATCAATAACCCCTAGGGCAGCTTGACAGGATGAGATCATTTATTCTAAAATGATGTTTGATCTTCTAAGGGTCGCTCCTATAGTTTTCAAGCCCTAGATAGGTGCATGATACGTAAGTTTGGGGCCTGACCATAATAGTGCGGCACAATAAATCTTTTTAATGCTAATTATCAATTACTTGTAAAAAGATCACAAATATATATATATATATATATATATATATATATATATAATCCAACATGGTCACATCATTCATATAAACAGACAAGGCCAACAAGAAAATTCATTTAAAATGAAATGGTCAAAATTATGTACCAGATATAGAAAAATCCATATCAACCGACAAAAGTAATGAAATATTTATATATATATATATTATTTGTTTGACTTTTAATTAGTACATTTTTATTTCATTTTTGTTTCTTATTTGAGCAGTAGGAGCCAGATTTATTTTTCTTGAATCTAATAGATACATATGTAATTTTTATCTTTTAGGGGGGCAAAATCATAAAAATTAATATGGGGGGCCAAAATCATAAAATTAATATGGGGGGCAAAATCATAAAAATTAATAATTTTAGACACAAATATTTATATTAATTAGGAAAATTCTTTGAAGTCGAGAGGGAGCTAACCTCCTTGGCTCCATCTCTGAATGTACGATATTGTAGACTTGATGAACCAACTCTTTTTTTTTTTTTTTTTTTTTTTCTTCAAGAAAATCTTTCATCAAAACATTTACATTATTCAACAGTTAAGAGAAAAAGAACGGTAAAAAATCGGTCTACAAAAAGGTGCCCAGTGAAGCAATAGCCCACCTAGCTATCCTATTAAGATGTTCACATCTTCCACAATCTAGCAAGTCAAGTTGATGAATCAGCCTTAATTCTTCTAACGAAAAATGAATAAAAAATTAACATACCAAATTCTCTTAAAAAGTTAAAATGAAAGCGATTGAAGTTATTAGGGGTGGCAATTTAAGGCATGACACGGAATTATAAGGTTTGGGTTGGGGCTTATCGGGTTCGGCCTTTTTCGGGCTGACATGATAAAAATTGGGTTGATATCGGGCTAGCACGATAAACACGATAAGACACGATAATTTTTAATTGTTGGTAATTGATTATTTATATGAGAAATTTACTAGTAATATAATTGACTAGTTGTACTTGACTATTTTTATTGATAATTTTTTAGAATATATGTTTTAAGTATCAAATATAAAGAATATAAAAAAAAAAATTATCGCTTACTAAATAAATTTGACAATTTTACTTATCGTATCGTTTTTCGTGTTTTTAACGTGTCGTGTTTGAGCTTAAATAACGTGCCCGTTATCGTGCGGTCAATAACGGCCCGGCTCGAACGATTTGTCAGCCTTTGAAGTTATCAAATTGAAATAAAACAGAGCCTTTGCTTTTACCTGAAAGCTGCAAAAAGTTCACAATGCATAATTAACCAGCCATTCATACCATTACTTGGGGAAAATAAAATACAAAAGGAAAATCAGAATGCATTATTCTATTCAGTAGCCTTTTTCTATTTTAATCATATGAAATATGTTGCCATAAGTCATAAGAAAGTGCATAGTAACATTAGAATGTTGACATCTTTAGAACATACCTTATAATCAACTTTACTGCTGGTGGGGAAGAGTGCCTGTAAGTGAATGGTACTGTAGACTGTAGTATCTGCACGTCCCTTAAAGTAATTCATCTGAAAAAAATAAACAATTAAAAGATTGGGATTCTAATTCGTTTATTTGGACTAAAGAATCTACATAATAGGGATCTATTTGGATCGACTGCCTAAATGGACTTGATGGAAGACTTGGGCTCATAGTGAAAGCCCTCTGGCAAAGCCCAACCTGGAATGCCCATCCCGATCTCAGAGAAAATGCCAATTACGCTAGTCTTAGTTGATTGGGCCGACCTCTCAAGAGTGGGCCGACCTCTGGGCTTGGTAAGCCCGACCTGAGTGTGTTGGGCCCCAGTCAAGGGATAAACTTAAGTTCCTGCTGACCTAAGTGGGTTGGGCCCCTAATAACGGATGAACTTAAGGGTCTCCCAAGCTCTTGGGCTTGGGAGATGTGTGGCCCAAAATGAATGATTAACCTAAGCCCATGTGTTAGCTAGGGTTTTAGCTTGGTTTAATGAGCACGCAACCCTAATTGCTAAACCTATAAATAGCTCACAAAAGGTATGCCTCAGATCAGAATTTCAATACACTTTTCAATACTTTGCTATATGATATTTTCTCTCTCTAGAACAATACTGACTTGAGCGTCGGAGTGGGTACGCCGGAAAACCCTTCCGGCCCCCCTTCTAACGGTGGTTTTACAGGTTCTCAGGTCAGTCGTATATCGGAGCGTGGTTTTATTGGGCGACGACTATTCTAGTGCCGACCAATTGGCGCCGTCTGTGGGAAATCTTGAGTTCTAAGACGTGAGTTCAGGGTTGTTATGGAAGACATGCGCCGCGCGAGCCTGGTGTTGGAGTTAATGGCCCTCCTCTGGGGTGGCTGGAGTGGCCGATCCCATTGTGGGAGAAGGTGTTTTGGGGCCTGGTTTCTTCCAGCAGTTGTCTTCCTTCATTAAGGCCACTGTGGAAGAGGCCGTGAGTAGACGGATGAGAGAATTTGTCCAACCTGCGACAACAACACGGACTGGGCCAGTGGATGAGATGAGGCCTCCCCCGGCTGGGGGGGAGCGGGGTCGAAGAGCGCCCGTATTGGAGGAGGAGAGTGCCTCTGCAGCCTTTACCCAAACGGCCACGGAGACAGATCCGGATTGGAGCGAAAAGATGGATGAACTGCATAGGGAGGTGAGAGAACTGGAGAAGAAGGTGTCTAGAAGTGGCTTGGGCCGATCGAGGAGGGGTAATCCTTTCTCAGAGGAGATTATGGCTGATGAACTCCCCTCCTCGTATCGGTCGCTGAATTTTGAGTATGATGGCACCACTGACCGTGGGATCACCTGTGCCGCTTTGAGAATGTTGCGGTGCTCCACAGGTTTTTCGATGGGGTAATGTGCCGAGTGTTTCCAACTACCCTGACTAAGTTGGCACATCAGTGGTTCAGTCAGCTGTCGCCGAATTCTATTAAGAGTTTTGATGAGTTCAGTTCAATGTTCTTACATCAATTCACTAGCTGTAGAAGGTGTTAAAAGACTCCATTGACGTTGTTCAGCATCAAACAGAAGGACAATGAGGGGCTGAGGAGCTATGTTCAACGGTTCACGAAGGCGAAGCTTGAGGTTCCCTTGGCGACTCAGGACACATTAGCCAACGCCCTAGCCCAGGGTTTGAAGGATGGAGATTTCTTTGAGTCTCTAGTGATAGAACCAGCGCGCACATTCGATGCACTCTTAGCTAGAGCTGAGAAGTACATTAACCTGGAAGAGGCCAGGAGGATGAAACGTGAGGAAGGAGATAAGAGGAAGGAGCGGAAAGACGATGGAGATGAGGTCCCCAGTAAGAAGCCTAACATCCCTAAGCCCGAGTAGATGGGTTGAAGGTCACGGTACGAGAAGTTCACACCCCTAGTGGTTCCCTAGGGAGATGTTTTCATGGAGATTGAGCGTCATCTTGACCCAAGGTGACCAAAAATTTATGTAATGAAACAACCATCAATAAAGCAAATTTCTTTCTAAATAAGTACGTGAAATTCTCTTCAAACCCTCGGATGGGCACACAATGTTAGGGGGCAAGACAATCTCGAGCTTGGAAACTTGTCCTCGAATGAAAATTTTGATCAAGTGTTTGGAGCTCGGCTCGAGCCAACACTCCAAACACCTTGGGCGCGATGGCCCAGAGGGCAAGTCAAGCTCGAGCTTGGATACTTGTCCTCAAATTGAAGAATCAATCAAGTGTTGGAGCTCGGCTCGAGCCAATATTCCAAACACCTCGGGCGCGATGGCCCAGAGGGCAAGTCAAGCTCGAGCTTGGATACTTGTCCTCAAATTGAAGAATCAATCAAGTGTTTGGAGCTCGGCTCGAGCCAACACTCCAAACACCTCGGGCGCGATGGCCCAGAAGGCAAGTCAAGCTCGAGCTTGGATACTTGTCCTCAAATTTAAAAATCGATCAAGTGTTTGGAGCTCGGCTCGAGCCAGCACTCCAAACACCTCTGGCGCGATGGCCTATAGGGCAGGTCAAGCTCGGGCTTGATACTTGTCCTCAAATTGAATAATCAATCAAGTGTTTGGAGCTCGGCTCGAGCCAAAACTTCAAACACCTCGGGCGCGATGGCCTAGAGGGCAGGTCATGCTCGAGCTTAGAGGCTTGCTCTCGAAAGAAAATTTTGACCAAGTGTTTGGAGCTCGGCCCGAGCTGACACTCCAAACACCTCGGGCAAGCTTGGAGGCTTGCTCTCGAATGAAAATTTTGATCAAGTGTTTGGAGCTCCGGCCGAGCCAACACTCCAAATACCTCGGGCAAGCTTAGAGGCTTGCCTCGAATGAAATTTTGACCGTGTTTGGAGCTCGCCCAGAGCCAACACTCTAAATACCTCGGGCAAGCTTGGAGGCTTGCCCTCGAATGAAATTTTTGACAAAGTGTTTGGAGATTAGCCATAGCCAAAACTCCAAACACCTCTAAGAGCTTGGAGGCCCGCCTCGAATGAAAATTTTGACCGTGTTTGAGCTCGGCGAGCCAAAACTCCAAACACCTCGGGGCAAGCTTAGAGGCTCGCCTCGAATGAAATTTTGACCAAGTGTTTGGAGCTCGGCCGCAGCCAACACTCCAAACACCTCGGGAAAGCTTGGAGGCTTGCCCTCGAATGAAAATTTTGACCAAGTGTTTGGAGCTCGGCCAGAGCCAACACTCCAAACACCTCGGGAAAACCTGGAGGATTGCCCTCGAATAAAATTTTTTGACCAAACATTTGGAGCTCGGCCAGAGCCAACACTCCAAACACCTCGGGAATGCTTGGAGGCTTGCCCTCGAATGAAAATTTTGACCAAGTGTTTGGAGCTCGGCCGAGCCAACACGCCAAACACCTCGGGAAAGCTTGGAGGCTTGGTTTGAATAAAAATTTTGACCAAGTGTTTGGAGCTCGACCAGAGCCAAAACTCCAAACACCTCGGGCAAGCTTGGAGGCTTGCCCTCGAATGAAAATTTTGATCAAGTGTTTGGAGCTTGGCTCGAGCCAACACTCCAAACACCTCGGGCGCGATGGCCAGAGGGCAAGTCAAGCTCGAGCTTGGATACTTGTCCTCAAATTGATGAATCAATCAAGTGTTTCGAGCTCGGCTAGAGCCAAAACTCCAAACACCTCGGGCAAGCTTGGAGGCTTGCCCTCAAATGAAATTTTTGACCGTGTTTGTAGCTCGGCCAGAGCCAAAACTCCAAACACCTCGGGACATAACTAAGAGGAAGGATTGGAAAATTTTAAGTGATAGATCGGTCTCACAGACTGACCGATGTGAGGGTCGGTCAGTGCATGGGGTGCACAAACCGAGGTGCTTTTGGTAGAATTTTTACGATAAGGGTTTATGGACCGAGGTCTTGATACTTATGACTTGGCCAACTAAGACCCTCCTCGGGAGACATGAAGAGAAGAAACCTAAGCTCCAATATTGATGAAACAATTTGAAAGCCTCAAAGTCAAACGTAAAAGCCCCTTTTCTCCCTTTTTTATATTCTTTTTTTTCATATTCTATATTTCAATTCTTTTAGGATCTATGTGACGGGATTGGCGGCTGCTATCCAAAATTGATTACTAATTAGAATTGTCTTCTGCCAAAAGTGGATGGCTTTTGACTGAAGCAACATGTGATTATTGATTATAAAAAATGGATGCATAATGCCCGAACATGGAATTATTAATTATAAAAACTTCATTCGGTGAAAGCATCCTCGAGAAATTCGAAGGGAGGGAACCAAAGACCGAGTTCGGGACTAAATGTTTAGGTCGGTCACATGAGCTCAATAATTAATTTTGTTTTGAGTTCGAAAGATTCCTCTCCAAACATAACTCGGGGGACTGATTGATATGGATCTATTTGGACCGACCTGTCTAAATAGACTTGATGGAAGACTTGGGCTCATAGTGAAAGCCCAAGCTGGCAAAGCCCAACCTGGAAGGCCCATCCCGATATCAGAGAAAAGGCCAATTACGCTGGTCTTAGTTGATTGGGCCGACCTCTCAAGAATGGGCCGACCTCTGGGCTTGGTAAGCCCGACCTGAGTGTGTTGGGCCCCAGTCAAGGGGTAAACTTAAGTTCCTGCTGACCTAAGTGGGTTGGGCCCCTAATAACGGATGAACTTAAGGGCCTCCCGAGCTCTTAGGCTTGGGAGATGTGCGGCCCAAAATGAATGATTAACCTAAGCCCATGTGTTAGCTAGGGTTTTAGCTTGGCTTAATGAGCACGCAACCCTAATTGTTAAACCTATAAATAGCTCACAAAAGGTATGCCTCAGATCAGAATTTCAATACACTTTTCAATACTTTGCTATTTGATATTTCCTCTCTCTAGAACGATATTGACTTGAGCGTCGGAGTGGGTACGCCGGAAAACCCTTCCGGCCCCCCTTCTAACGGTGGTTTTGCAGGTTCTCGTGTCGGGTCGATATCGGAGCGTGTTTTTATTGGGGCGACGACTATTCTAGTGGCGACACCACTACAAGTTAAGGGTTTTACTTTTAAGTATGTAGTTGTTTACTAGAACTTAGTTTAATCGAGAAAAAGGTTGATGCTCTAAAACCTAGGGATGGCAATTCGGTTTGAGTTTGGATTCACGGTTTGTTTGTCAGGTACGTTTTTGGGTCAAATTTGCCAACTCGAACTCGACCTGTTTAATTATTCGTATCAGAAGTTTGAACAAAACCCGACTTATTTATTCACAAGTAACCCGAATCCAACTCATTTAACCTATCTAATACTTTTTGTTTTATTTGTATTAATAATTTCAACTGAATAAATTTAATTTTTTTTTAAAATCAGGCACCATGACACACTATTAAATCAATAATAATTCACCTTATACAAAAAACAACATAATTACATAAATAACATAACATACTAATTTTATTTCGAGGGCAATATACAAAAAGACATACAGAATAATAATAACATACATAATTAATGAGGTTTTTTAAGCAAATAATTAAGGAGGTTTTAATATTTAAGTTTAAGGACATGTCTTTTTTTAATTACAATTAATTATTTACTTAGTTTTCCTTTAAATTCATAAATGAGTTAAATGAGTCATATCAGGTTGACACAAACCCAATATATTTACTTGGCGGGTTATTTGAGTTCGATGCGATTTTGATCCGGACCCATCAAACAGTGATCCATACCCATTAATTTCAGTATTAGATTCGTGTTGGATTTACGTGTCAGATCCAAAATTGCCAGTTCATGTATCCCAACACCTAGATGAAAACAAAGAAGTCGATGCACAATGCTAATTATACGTATGGATAACGATGGAGTTATGACTCCTTGAAGTCTCTCGGGAGCTAAAAAGATACCCACCTATTTAAAATGATTGTCTTTTTTGACACATAAAAATTATTCAAAAAGAATGTCCTTTTATTGGAGTATCAACTACAGTTAGACGGTTAGAAGATTAGTTAGGAGTTAACAGTGGTAGTTAGTTACATGATTAGTTACAAATCTGTTACAATTACTGTTACATTGATTCCTTTCCCTTTATCTATAAATATCAGAGGACTACACAATTGTACATTCGGTTTCACATATATGAAAATATCTTTCTTTATCTTATATCATAGCATGGTATCATAAGCCAGGGAAGTTCAGCTCATTTTTTTTCCGATCACCGATGACACATCTTTTCCGGTAAGCTTCTCCGGTGTTCATCATATTCTCCAGTGAACTTCTTCTTCTTCTCCTCCGGTGCATTTTTCTTCTCGTGATCGGGTTGCTCAAGATGGATTCCTTTGTAAGTTCCATCGTAGCCGCAATCATTCCACATTTCACTTCTTTATCAATTCGACTAGATCGAATGAACTATCAATATTGGCGACTTCAAGTGTTATCCACCATTCATGCACATGGATTTGAACATTATTTGCTTGGTACTGAATATGCTCCTGCTATGCATGTGAATTTTGATTCATCTTCTTCCAGCTTAAATCCTGATTATGTGATTTGGATGAGTAGAGATAAAATTCTCTTGAGTTGGATGCTAGCTTCCATTAGTGAGTTGATGCTATGACATGTAACTAGATGTGTTACATCACATGATTTGTGGATTGCATTAGAAAAGTTGTTTCACACTCAGTCTAAGGCTAGAACTTTACATCTTCAATTAATGCTTCAAACTCTGAAGAAAGGCAACCTGTCAATTGATGAATACATACTTAAAATGCAAAGTTTTGCTGATGATCTAAACTCTATTGGTCAAACAATAACAAATTCTGAATTAGCTCTATATATACTTGGAGGACTTAGATCTGATTATGAGGCTGTAATTGTGAATTTAACTTCTAAAGTGGAAGACATATCACTTGCTGAATTACAATTTATTCTGCAAACAAGTGAAATGCGCATTCAGAATAATATTACTTCAACTCCTGTTGCATACAATGCATCTACTCAGGTTGTGTCTCAGTCAAATTCTCCTTCAGCTCATATTGCTTACTCTCAACCATCCTTTAGAGATAGAGGAAAATCATTTAGAGGTAGAGGTGGTCGGTTTTAGCGTGGAGGTCGTGGTCTTACATGTCAGTTATGTGGAAGAACAGGGCATGTAGCTCTTAAATGTTACAAACGTTTTGATATTAGCTTCCAAGGCACTAATCGCCTAATACATGTTTGAGTGGTGAAAATTCATTTGCGAGGCACCACTACTACACCTCGTGCCTATCCGCTACTAGTGTAGGCTTGTCCAACACTAATGACTCTCAGTGGTATTTTGATAGTGGAGCAACAAATCACATCACCACAGATCTTGAGAACTTGAGCATCAAATCTGAATATCAAAGAGCAGACAAGCTGGTTGTGGGTAATGGTTCCTCCTTACCTATATCTTATGTTGGTTCATCTGTCATTCCCTTTACTATTGCTGGCAAATCTCTATTGTTGAATAACATTCTATATCTTCCCTCCATAACCAAAATTTGGTCAGTATTTCTCAGTTTACCAAGGAAAACAATGTTTTAATTGAATTTTATGATGATCATTGCCTTGTCAAGGACAAAATCACCAGGAAGGTACTCTTGGAAGGGGTGCTTAACCAATGATTGTACCAGTTGGATCTCACTTCCATTATCAGCTCAAAGAATTCTCTTCAAGATCAGAAATCATGTGCAGTGGCTTACAATCAAGAAAATAAAGATTTGATGTTATGGCATAAGAAGTTAGGTCATCCCTGTTCCTCAGTATTGAATAATGTACTCAGATAGCTGCATATTCCTTTTCATGAAAAACAATTTACTTTTTGTGATGCTTGTAAGATGGGAAAGTTACATCAAATGCACTTTGCTAGTCAACCTACAAAAACTACTTCTCCTTTTCAGTTGGTTCACTCTGATATATATATGGGGCCCTCTCATGTTGAGTCTATTGATGGTTTCAAGTATTATTGCTATTTGTTGATGATTTTACAAGATATTCATGGATATTTTCACTTAAAGCTAAATCTGAGGCCAAAGTTTTGTTTCAACAGTTTAATAACTTTGTAGAAAGACAATTTGGTTGTTCCATTAAATGCTTGCAGACAAATTGGGGTGGAGAGTACAGGTCATTGAAACCTTATTTAGCACATTTGGGCATTAAGTTTCAAAGATCCTTGTCCACACACACATCCTCAAAATGGTAGAGTTGAGAGGAAACATCTTCACATAGTGGAAATGGGATTATCTTTACTATCTCAAGCTGCATTGCCTCTAAAATTTTGGTGGGAGTCTTTTCAGACTGTAGTCTACACCATTAATAGGTTGCCCACTCCTGTTCTTAATCATGTTAGTCTACACCATTAACAGGTTGCAAACTTGATTATACTTTCATGAAAGTGTTTGGTTGTTCCTGTTATCCATTACTGAGGCCCTACAATGCTCACAAGTTTCAGTTTAGATCTACCAAGCTCTGTTGTAAAAATCCCCGCCTAGCCCCGATTAATCCCTGCCTAGTCGCTAGGCCCCTCGTCTGCCTACAATTCCACAGTTCTAGCGCCTAACGCTTTTTACAACATTGCTACCAAGTGTATATTTCTTGGGTACAACCCAAATCATAAAAGATATAAGTGTTTGAGTCCTACTGGAATAATCTATGTTGCTAGAACTCTGGAATTTCATGAGTATGAATTTCCCTATCCAGAGTTGTTCTCTTCCTCCAAGCAAACATCTCCATCTGTGGCACCTCTTCCCCTATTTCTTTGCCAATTCTCCCTATGATTAGCTCTACATCTACCTCTTCTACACATGTACCTGCTACATCTCCCAGATCAGCCTCTTCTCCTAGATCAGCCTCATCTACCAGCTCAGCCTCTTTTGAAGTCTCAAAACCTGCTGCTCCCTCAGTGCCTATATTAGTTGCTCCTTCTCCAGCTGCTCCAGTGCCAACTCATTCCATGGTCACTAGGTCCAAAACAGGCAATCCCAAACCTAAAGTTTATTCTATAGTCTTACGTGAGTTTGAACCAACCTCAGTTACTCAAGCCTAATAGGATCCTAGATGGCACAAGACTATGCAAGATGAGTTTGATGCTCCAGAACAAACATACTTGGTCATTGGTTCCCACTTTGCATACATGCATGTTATTGATAACACATGGATTTTTAAAATTAAGCACAAGGCTGATGGTACAGTTGATAGGTTCAGAGCAAGGTTGGTGGCTCATGGTTTTCAATAAAATGCTGGTGTTGATTACTCTGAAACATTCTCCACAGTGGTCAAAGCCTGCACAATTAGACTCGTGTTTGCTCTAGCTGCCACTTATGATTGGAGTATTCAACAAATTGATATTAACAATGCTTTCCTAAATGGTGATTTAAAAGAGACTGTCCATATGACAAAACCTGAGAATTTTATCAACTTCCAACATCCCAATGATGTCTGCAAGCTTCATAAATCACTCTATGGCCTTAAACAGGCTCCTAGGGTCTGGTTTGATACTTTAAAACTCTTTATGATTTCTTTGGGATTCACAAGATTTGTGTCTGACTCATCTCTCTTCTTTAGAAAGGATAAGGGATATTTGTTGCTAATTCTTGTGTATGTGGATGATATTTTACTAACTGGTGATGATTCTCAAGCAGTCAATCATGTAATAGATTTACTGGGCAAAAAGTTTGCTTTAAAAACTATGGGGGAGGTTCACTATTTTCTTGGCCTGGAGGCAGCTAGAACATCTCATGGCACCATTTCTTTGAAACAGAGCAAATACCTCAAGGACTTGCTGGCCAAAACAAATTTGACAGTAGCAAACCTACCTCCACCCCAATGGCTGTTAATCTCAAGTTGGCTCTTGGTGATAGTGCAGTTTTGACTGATCCTTCCACAGATAGAACTACTATGGGTGCCATACAATATCTCACCTTGACAAGGCCAGGCATTTCTTTTGCTGTGAACAAGCTCAGCTAGTTTCTACATCATCGTACTCTCAACCATTGGGAGGCTGTGAAACACCTACTTAGATATCTTAAAGGAACTTATAACTTGGGTCTTGAGTTTAAACCTTCACAATGGTTGTTACTTGCAGGTTTTTTAGATGCGGATTGGGCCAGCAATTTGGACGACATGAAATGTACGGTGGACATTGCATTTTCTTTGGAGATAATCTACTACCTTGGAACTCTAAGAAGCAAAATATGGTCTCAAGAAGCAGTGCGGAGTCAGAGTACACGTCCTTAGCTGATACTGCAACTGACTTAATTTGGTTGCAATCTTTGTTTCGTGAGCTAGGTGTTTCATTTGAGGCTCCCTCTACTATATGGTGTGACAATGTGAGTGTGCAGTAGCACTTGCTTCCAATCCAAAGATTTCATGCTAGGACCAAGAATATAGAGATAGACATACATTTCATCCGGGACAAGGTTCTAAACTAGGAGTTGGATATTCGTTATATTCCTACGGAGTAGTAGGTGGCCGTTATCTTCACCAAACCACTATCAGTTACTAAGTTTCAAAGCATGAGGGACAAGTTACTTGGTTCTTGTTAGAAGCATTGGGTCCTTTGGGGTGTATTGGAGTATCAACTACAGTTATACGGTTAGAAGATTAGTTAGTAGTTAACAGTGGTAGTTAGTTACAGGACTAGTTACAAATCTGTTACAATTATTGTTACACTGATTCCTTTCTCTTTGTCTATAAATATCAGAGGACTACACAATTGTACATTCAGTTTCACATATATGAAAATATCTTTCTTCATCTTATATCATAAAGCACCTTTGATGTTTTCAAGACTAACGAAAAAGATTTTTTTCCCAAATTACTCTTATGCTTATTAACAATAATGCCTAAATTTTTGTTTCTTTCAAAGCAACATTTATGATTAACTAAGGATATATTGGGTATTTTAATACAATCCTTAATATGTGTGTTTTTGTTTTTCTAAAAATACACTTATTGTGAATATGATGGAGTATATAACTCATGTGGAAGGATAATTTACTAATTTGAATGTGGATTAAACTTTAAATTTCATGCACTGGGAGCATAACATAGTGGCTGACTAATCCAAAGTTTCGTGGATGACAACAGCAGGATGGAGGTTCGATTCACGTTGGAGATTTAGGCACTCTTCAGTAGGGAATTGACCTCTATGCGTACAATATGTAAATCAGGCTTTGAGGAACATGAGGCCAATGAGATACATCCAACAATTACCTCATCTACCAGATTTCTAGGGTTAAGGTCGATTGGCTCCAGTAATGTAGCGCTATCAAAACAAATAAAAAGTTAAATCTGATCAATATATATATATATATATATATATGCACACATACATACAAAGGCTGGGTTATATGAGACTAATTTGTAGGGTGAGTCCACTGGGACAAATCCTAACCATTGATCTATTTTAATCAACTGCCCAGATTTAACTTATTTAATATATATTTGTTGTCTTATTAGAAAATACTAAGGACAAATTCGTCAAAAAAAAAAAAGTAAATAAATAGTGTTACAAGAGAGATTTGGAGAAGATTTCATTAACATTTCTTTTCCATCCTAGACGCCTATTACCTAAAAATATAGCATACATAGAATTTCAAAACCCCTACAAAACATAAACACTATAATTCTTCTCTCCCACACCTTCATTTTCTTCGTACTCCATAAATCCCAAAAAAATTGCAGAACACCATACAAAAAAAACATGTGAAAATTTCAACACTATTACTATTATCCGAAAAAAGGAGATCATTACAGTTGAAACTCCATCAAAAAAAAAGAGAAAATTGGTTTTCTTGAAGACACCCTACTCTTCATTTAAATAATACTATATATGCAACAAAATCATAATAAATAAGCCGTAATCATACATAAACATGCAATAATTTAATAACAGAAAAAAATATTGGCTGAAAATGCACCAAAATCATATTAATATGCAATAGACGCATACAAAATAAGCATTAACTAATGATTTAATAACAAAAAAACAAATTGATTGAAAATTGATTAGTATGAGTTTTGCATGTAATAGGCTTAATTATGGATAGAATAAGTTGATATGCATGCGTTAACTGAGTAAATGACCCATATTCTTATAAAGTGGAAAAGGTATTACGCTTTGCTCGTTTTGTAGGAATTAAATGATATTTGTAGCATTTTGGTGATAAATCGGAGCATTGCGGTAAAGGACCACCAAGAATCGAGCTAATATGTGATGTTTGGAGTTGAATCGAGAAGAAGTCAGATGAACCGGGCAAGAAATGGACATGAACGGAGCAGAATTGCCCTCAGCAGGGATGCATGGGCAGGGCGTACGTCCAACACACGGCCCGTGCGTCATTCCCAGATTGAACAAGTGCTATGGCAGGACGCACAACCAGGTCGTGCGTTGGACGCACGACTCGTGCGTCAATTGAAGACTTCAACAATTCCTACAGCCTGACGCACGAGCTGGTCATGCGTCAGCGCACGACGCATGCGTCTGTGCGGGAAAATTAGGTTTTGATGAATTTTAATTATATTTTGACCGAACGGGAGTATAAATAGAGACGAGGCGGCCCCAAACAGAGACACACTGATTTTTGCCCTAGAAAGCAGAGAAAAGAGCAACCTTCTACCGGAGGATTTGAGAGATTGATCGAGGTCGCAACCACACGCTTGAGGATTGAAGATAGATCAAGAGATCATCGACATCCCTGAGTTTTCTCATTCCATTGTATCTTTTATTTTAGATTAGTTAGACATGAACATGAATAATTTGTCTATGAATTATTTATTTCCTATGTGCAGCTAAACACCTTGTGATTCCGGGGTTTGTTATTAGGTTAATGGATATTTTTGTTTGATGTTTAATTGCAATTGAAGTTATTATTTTCAAACCCTATTTGAGTACTCTGTTTTATTTGTTGTTTTATCAAATGGCCATTGATTTAACTTATTTGATGTATTAATTCATAGTTCGAGAGAGGAGTTTCAATACTAGATCTTGAGTACTTGACATGAATATTTGCATGATTGAGAAGTCTGTAAATATATGTGAGGATTAACAATCTTTTGTGCTTTTAGGAGTTGGATATCTTATGTTGAGTAGTGATGCTAGCTTAGATAATCCAATCAATGTTTTTATATACATCTCGAGAGAGAGGTAAAATACTTTCGTGATTGTCTTATAGGAAGAATAATAATAACTTTGGTTGTGATTAATCGATAACGAAAGGGATATTAATCGAAACCATAACCCCGAAATCCATTCATCTCCTTGATCTTTCAATCAACTCTTGCTTTGTCTTTTTTTATGATAAATTCTTGTCTTAGTTTTATAAACCAAACATCCATTTCGATCGTCTAGATAAAAATAAGACTATTAGTCTCAATACTTAGTACACTAATTTACTAGTCTCTGTGGATTCGACCTTGCTTACCCTATTCTATAAACTACACCGTACACTTGCGATGAAGCTAAAAATAAGGCGAACAAGTTTTTGGCGCCGTTCTTGGGACTAATTAAAATTTTAGTACTAATATTGTGATAAATAGAATTATTTTTAATTTAGACATTTTTTCTTTTTATTGTTTGTTTAATTCTACTCCTACTGTGTTAGACTTGTTTCTTTTAGCTGGTTCAGATAGTACATGAACACTCGCTCGAAGCAAATAGAATTAGCACCGTTCGTACCGGAGGTTGAGGCTTTTGCAAGGCGACTTAGTGCATCATCTAAACGAGCAGAAAAATAGCAAGATCATACTATGGATGATGTGGAAGGAAACAACGGGGGTAATAACAGAGCTAATAACGGAGGTAACAACGGGATCAACAGGATCATTAATGAGTTACCGATACCAGAAGTCCCGGCAGTCCAGCAACAAGTGATTCGCGATTACTTTCGCCCTCAGACAAATCGCAACTATGGTGGAATTGCCAATGTCGATTAATGCAAACAATTTTAAGTCAAGCCAAAGATCGATTTCGATGGTCTAGCAGAACTAGTTTGGGGGTTTTCCATCCGATGATCCTAATTCTCATCTTGCGAACTTCATGTAAATTTGCAACACGATCAAGATGAATGGGGTAACTGATGATGCTATACGTCTGCGCCTATTCCCTTCTCTTTAAGGGATAAGGCTAGAAACCGGCTAGGCACTTTAACTCAGGGGAGTGTAAATACTTGGGACGAGTTGAGTCAGAAGTTCCTGTTAAATTCTTTCCACCAAGTAAGACGTTGCAGCTTATTTAAGAGTGAGATCACGCAGTTCAGACAGTTTGACTCCAAACCATTGTATGAGGTCTGGGAGAGATTCTGGGATTTATTGAGGAGGTGTCCGCAACATGGGTTTCCAGATAATCAACAACTTTGCTTCTTTTATAACGGGTTGATGGGACAGACTAGGTCATATGTGGATGTGTAGGTCCCAAGGGGTGTGAGTGTAAGGTTTAGAAGGGGGGGTTGAATAAACCTTACCAAATTTTCAATTTAGTCCTTTTAAAAGTTCAGAGTTGATACTACACAGCTGTGTCCTAGGTGGACAACCAATTTAGTTAATCAGTAGAGTTAGTCACTCAACAGACTGATGAGATGTTGATAGAATAACTCAGTTGTTAAGACTGAATTAGCTCAACTGTGGTTTGTTTTCAGCGGAAGACTTAACACCCTTAAGTTTGGTTTAGTACTTAGAAATTATCTAATGGATAGCAAATATGTCAGCAGAATTAAACAAATATGATGCAGGAATTAAAGTGCTGAAATGTAAATGACACGATAAACTTTTATAGAAGTTCGAAGATGGGGTAATTCTTCCACTCCTCTCTTCTCCAACTCCTGGAGGAATCCACTAGGTATTGATTGATCAAGATACAAAGTGGTAACAGTCCGGATACAAGTCTTGATCACACGGTGACTTGATCCTTCGGGACTCAGTCTGGAGATGCCTTGGTCACTCAGCTGGCTTCTTGTACGACTCAGCTTCTTCACAGGGCATCTGCCTTGCTACTACAGCCCACTTTCTCAAGCTCTTTGGATTTGATCACGAAGCCCTCCAAAAGCTCAAGACTTGGTTCGACCTTGAACCTTCCTACAATCCTTCGTGGAATATAGACCCCCTTTTCTTCTAGAGTTTCCTCTTCAACTGATTGAAGCTATCTTTCCTTCACAGGTGAGTGTTGGATTGATTTTCTTCGTAATGTAGGCTTGAGGATTAATCTTGAATGATTTGAGAATGTTTTTGGTTACAGTTCAAATGTTTTCTTGAATGTTTGTGGTTCTGGTCAAGGTAACCTTCATTACTTTTTCTCGGAGTTATTCCTCAGCCTTTTATAGTGATCTTTCAAAAATCTGCCCGTTGAAGAGATAGGCTTATTTTTGAAAGTCACTTGTGGACGTTGCTTGTCTTGTCTTGTTGCGATCCTTGAATTTGCCACTTCCTCGTATAAAATGTTCTTGACTTTTCGAGTTTCGACACGGTGTAGTGCTTCCCATTGGTTTATTCCTTTTGCACGCTTCGACTAAGCACTTCGAGAAAGGTAGCATGGAGATATTACTTGTTTAAGTAATTCTCTTGATTTCGGCAACGGATCTCTTTCGATTATCTCGACTTGATCGCATTTCCTTGCTTTCCCAGGTGACTTAGAGTCGCCTTCCAATCATTGGATGACTCTTGATCACTTCAACTTGAGACTTGGCTTATCTTGAGTTGACTTGACTGATACTCCAATCACCGTGCATCTCGTTGCTCCTTTAGTCGAGTTCCGTCTTCTCTTCTTTGCCATACTCAAATGTCTTGCAAATGAGTCTTCCTTCTAGTCTCGGTTGTCTTCTTTTTTTGGGCATACCGACTTAACTCGGCTTGACCAGCCCTATTTATTACAATGCGATTTTACAACAAAGAATGGGGTGCCAACTTCCTATTCTAAGTTTTACATGGCATTCATCAAAATCTAAACAATAAATTTCCCAACAATTTTCCCTTTTTGATGATGCCAAAACTTAAAACATTCGTAATGTAAATAGCAAAGATACATACAGATAGTGCATTCACAGAGAATGTATGCGTAGAATCAATTCTTTTATTGATCATAACATTCTTGTTCTATTACACAATCTGTTTACAAGGTGTATCAAAGCAAACATTTATGTCTACGCAAAAAAAAATAGAAAATTTGATTTATTACGTAAGACTTACATATTATGTATTTACATAGTAAAATACATGAAGGGGTGGACATCAACACTTCATCTCCTTCGCCGCCTCCTTCTTTCATCTTCTTGATTCTGTCATCTTCTCGGTCTTCTTCTCTTTTTCTCATCTTCACCGCCTTCTTCTTTCTTTTTTTCATATGCCTTCCGGCAGACTTCATCTCTTCTTAATCTCTCTTGTCTCTCCTCCCAAAGCCGAGTTTGTCTTTTATTTTCTTCTTCGATTCTTTTCGCATACTCAAGATTGCTTTTAGCCACTTGCAGATTGGCTACTTGGTCAAGACCTGACCCAAAGAGATCCCTCCTTTCTTGCCCGGATCTATGTACTCAATGTTTTTGGGCGAGGCCCAGGTCCAAACCTCTTCCTCCACCACATCGCTTCTTCCTCTTCCTCCGGGTGTGTATTGTACTGGGGTCTTCTTCTTTCCAATTGAGTGACTAGCGGAGTGACCAGCAGAGTGATCACGGGTCGTCTCACGCTCTGTCGCCTTCTTAACATAGCGTGAGACCCTTTTCCCAAAGACAAGTCCCAAGCTTGAGCCATGGACATGTTTGCAAAGTATCCTTGGATGCGAGCGTTTTAAATTCATCAACCGATCTTGGCTCGCCTCCGTGATCTCGAGATGGCATAAGTGTCTCTCGCTTCACCGGAATGTCTCCATGTTGTTTCAAGATATTCATAACTCGGGCATCCATTCTTCCTTCCACTTCCTCTATCCCTACTTCAATTGTCTTTCTCTTTTCACCATAGATATAGCAGAGTGTTGGAGTGGCGAGTCAATGGGAGTTTGTGCCGATAATATCACCGTGACAAGACCTTGTTGGGGGTTTGTGCAATCATTAAGGTCACATCTTTCGATTCTTCCCCCTCACGGACTTTCCTTTCTTTTTTTCCTTGTAACTTCCTCATTTGTCTTTCCTTCAAATTTGCTCCTCCTTTTCGCCTTCCGGGATCTCTTTAGCGCTTTAAGGTATTCATCTTCCCCTTTTTGGCATCATCAAAGGAGAGGAACCCCTGGAAACATATCGGCAAAGCGGGAAGTCGAGCCTGGCGATAGTCAAGTTCTCGCATCGAGTCCGCAAGTGAGTATGCGGCACGAAATTCGGAGCGAGTAGCATTGGACTCTTTGAAATTAGCTTCATCTTAGCCATGAGAAGGCTGAATTTTCTATCTATGTTTTCTTCCATACGCTGGAGATCACTCTTATTTTGCTCACGCAGCACTTTATCTCAAGAAAGTGTGAGCTTGATGCAGCTTTTTGTCTCGTACACATCATCATTATATCGACGTCATTCTTAAAAACATTCCCGCTTAGTAAAAACGATGCGTTTTTGTCACTTTGCTCATAAATGACTCACTTATCCCTTAGCCGATTTAACTCTTCCGTCACGCTTCTTCTCGAATTTCGGTGTCGCCTAATTCGGTATAGTTGTCTCTCCGACATGGCCGATTCATTTAGCGATTTTGAGAATTGATCCTTTTTCTCTTTTTGTGTTCCATTTCTTTTCTTTGAGTCTTCGAGTGTCACCAACTCGATTAACCCTAACTCATGCTTGAGTTCTTCAAATCTTGACTCACATAATGGTTTTGTGAATATGTCGCCCAACCTGTTTATCGTTGAGATATATTCCAATATGATGTCCTTCTTTTCAACATGATCTCTTATGAAGTGATATCCGACATCGATATGCTTTGTTCTTGAGTGCAACACAGATTTCGAGTGATTGCAATTGCACTTGTGTTATCACACATGATTGGAATTTCCTTTTCTTCAACTTCATAGTCTCTCACTTTGTCTCATCCATAGGACTTGGGCACAAAAGTGCCCGCAACTATGTATTCTCGTCATTTGAGGTGGCTATTGAATTTTGCTTCTTGCTAAACCAGAAATCACTGTTCCAAGCATTTGACATGTGCCTCGAGGTGCTTTTTCTGTCAACTCGCATCCAAAGATAGTTAGAGTCTCGAATAGCCAATTAGCTTGAATCCACCTTCCTTAGGATACCATAAGACAACTTCTTGGCTTCCTTTCAAGTATCTCAAGATTCTCTTTAGTCTTTGTCATATGGCTCTCTTTTGGAGCAGATTGAAATCTCGCACATACACCTACAAAGAAAGGTGATGTCCGGCTCGCTTGTGAGATAGAGCAATGATCCAATAAGTGCTCTATATCTTGTTTGATCTACTGTGCTTGCCATCCGCATCCATGTCCATTTTGTCGATGTATTCATTGGTATTTTCACGTAAGACTTCTCCTCCATACCAAATTTCTTCATTAAATCTCTGGTGTATTTTGTTTGACTTATGAAGGTTCCATCCTTCATTTTGCTTTACTTGGAGTCCAAGGAAGAATGTCACTCTCCCATCATGCTCATTTAAAATTTGCTTTGCATGAGGTTTGAAAATTTTTCACATAGCTCTTTGTTTGCGGATCCAAAAATGATGTCATCCACATATATTTGAACAAGCAAAGATACTCTTCTTGTCTTGAATTCTCGAAAAGTGTTCTATCTACTTTTCCTTTTGTGAATCCATTCTCGTTAGGAATTGTGACAAAGTATCATACCATGCTCGGGTGCTTGTTTCAATCCATACGAGCTTTCTTGAGTTTGTATACCTTATCTCCAAGAGTCTTCTCGCTCAAATCCTCGGAGGTTGTTCAACATACACTTCTTCTTCCAATAAACCATTTAGGAATGCACTTTTACATCCATCGATATACAATAAAAATTCTTGTGAGTCGCATAGGCAAGAAACATCCTTATAGCTTCCAATCTTGCTACAGAGCAAATGTTTCATCAAAATCTATTCCTTCTTCATGGCAATATCCTTTGGCTACTAGTCTTGCTTTGTTTCTTACGTAACCCTCCTCGTTCATCTTGTTTCGAACACCCATTTAGTACCAATAACATTTTGATGGGTGGGTCTTTGAACTAATTCCCATACTTTATTTCTTTCAAACCGATTGACTCTTCTTGCATAGCTTGAATCCAATGTGTGTCATCCAATGCTTGTAACACATCTTTAGGCTCTATTTGTGAGATAAAGCATGTGAACATAGCTTCTTGTTGAGTTCGGATCTTGTTTTGACACCTTCTCTTATATCTCCAATGACAAGTTCTCGTGGATGGTCTTTCACCATCTTACATCAAAGTTGAAGTAAGTTAGCTAGATTGATCGTCTAGCGGTGTGTTGCTTTGATCGGCTCTCTCGCAATCACTTAGCCGCAAATTTTCCAAAGATTTTATGAGACTCGGCTATCTCATCTTCATCCGAGTTTATAATTCCGGCTTGACTTGACAAAGATAGGGACTCTTCTCAGATGGTTGAATGATTTATCTTATCGGTGACTCTTCAATGTCTTCTCCATTTACATTTGGCTCATCGAATACCACACGAATGGATTACTCGCAACCATAGTCCTTTTGTTGAGTACTCTATAGGCTTTGCTTTCATTTGAGTATCCCAAGAAGATACCTTCATCGCCTTTAGCATCGAAAGCCTTTAGATTGTCTTTGTCATTGTTATGGATGAAACATTTACATCCAAATATTCTAAAATATGCAACATTTGGTTTTCTCCCCTGTCCAAATCTCATAGGAGTCTTTGTCACCGTCTGCTTATCATACATCTGTTTTGAGTGTAGCAAGTCGTGTTAATTGCTTCACCCAAAATCTTTTTGGTAACCCCGTGACCTAACATGGTCCTTCCGCTTCTTTGAGAGTTCTATTCCTTCTTTTTTCGCAACTCCATTCTCATTTGTGGAGTCCTTTCTGCAGATAATTCATGACCAATGCCATTTTCAATACAATATTGAGTTATTATACCATTGACAAACTCGATTCTCGTCCGATCTTATTTTGATAATGGTTTGGCTCTTCTCATTTTGAATCCTCTTCATCAAATTTGTGGTAGTTTTCAGAGAGTTTCTTTCTTCTTACACATGAATATTGTCCATGTATATCTTGAGTAGTCATCTACTACCACCAAGGTATATTTCTTCCCACTTATGCTAGCAGTTCAATGGACCAAATAGATCCATATGTAGCGGTGCAATATCCTTGTTGAAGTCAAGGCGGTCTTTTCTTTGAATGATGATTTGATTTGTTTTCCTTCGACATGCGTCACATATACTTTCCTTCTTGTATACTGAGTCCGGAAGTCCTTCCACAAGATTATCGGCAAGCTTGTTAATCGTTTTGAAATTGGTGACTACTTTTTGTGCCCGCCAACTTGATTCGATTGTGCTCTTTGCTAATAGACAGTCTTTGGGTGTAGCGGTTGACCAATCTACTACATACATGTTCTTTGTCCGCATCCTTGCAACACAACTTCATTCGATTCAACATCTTGATTTGGCATATACCCATGTTAAATCCAACATTATAGCCCTTGTCACGAGTTGATCGATGCTTTGCAAGTTGAAGTTGAGTCCTTCAACATATGCAACATCCGTGATTTCTAATCCGTTCCTCTTGATGGATCCAATGCCTCTTATTTCACCTGGAGCTTCATTTCCTCCAAATATGACTTTTGCTCCTTTAACTTCCTTGAATTTTGATGATTTTTCTTGTTTCTGTCATATGTCCGGAACAATCACCGTCCATGTACCAGGTTCCTTGGCACTCACTTTTCCTTGAACCGCAATCAAGGAAATTAAGTTTTAGGTACCCATACTTGTCTGGGTCCTGAGGGGTTAGAATTGTAAGATGATCCAACCAACTTATAGCCAAATGATTTGACTCTAAGGGGTTGCCATCTATCAGTGCCATAATCATAATTAATCTTGGCAAATTGCTTGGGGATTCTAGGTTCATACAGCTGTCTCTTTGTCTCAGTATGCATGTATATGTGTTTTAGCAATCGCCTTCTTTGGGTAATTGTGGTGTCTCCGAGTGTAGTGCCAGGTGCATATGTGTGCTTGATGAAAGCTCTTATACTTTTGGAATGGCCTTTGCTGAGTTCTAGGCCTTTGCCATTTGGGCTTATATTCCATAAGTCTATGCTGATAGTTTACATCGTTCCAATCAGCTTGGCTTGGATATTTTCTACCATTCCCATCATATGTGCTTCTTTTATAGATTTTCTGGGTTTTTTGGTAGCTCTGTTTCTTCTTTACAGAGTATTTCCTGTTTGGAGTTTGCTGAGGAACTTGGCTGAATTTCTTCTCAGTTGTTCTCTCAATGCACCTAATCGGTCGTTTTCCTTTTCCTTTATAACCAAGGCCGGTTTGCTTGTAATTGTGCTTTGGAGTGAATGTGTGTGCACCATTTGGAGTTTTGGATTTTTAGACTCTTCATTGCTTGAAGATCCTTTTTCCAAAATTACTTTTGAAGTTTGACATAGCACAGAGGAATTAAATCCTAAGCCTTTGTCTTGTCTCCACATTCTCTTTGACTCATAATAAGATCATCCAATGATTTAGATGCCTTAGTGAATGAGGCAATCACATTTTTGAGGTCATTCTCCCTCTTTTCTATGGCGGCTATTTCTCGCTATTAGCTTGGCATTTTCAGCCTTTAAACTTTTATTCTCATCGGCCTATTTGACCTAGAGTACTCGGCTCCTTAGTCATTTGTGAGTTTTGCTCTTGAGTAGTGTTTTCCTCATTTAGTAGTGTGTGTGAGGATTTAATGTGTTCAAAATCTTTCATCATTTTGCCTAATGAATCATAAAGATCGGTGGGTGATGAAGTGTGTGTGTCGTCACTATCACTAGAATCGAGTTCGATGAGTTAGAGTGTACCTCATCTTCTTGGTCAGTTTGATCTTGTTCCTTGGCCATCAAACAGATCGGGCTTCTTCTTCGAGTCACTTGAGTAGTCAACTTCACCGCTTTGCTCTCAATGTTGTCTCTCTTGACTTGCATTTGTCTCGGTGATCTGCGACCAACATTGCCTTTTTCTTTTCTTGTCTTCTTTCTTTGAAGACCTTTCTTTCTTCTTCATTCCCGTATTTGTTGACTACAGGATATGGGCAATCAATGGCGTAGTGACCTGGTTGCCCCTACGGTTCAAAGATAGATATTCAACCTTTTGATCGCCTCTTTCCATTCTTGGATTGTCGCCCCTTAGATATTGACTTTTTGATGATATGTCCTCTTGGTTGGCCTATCTTCCTTGACTTGGAGGGAGCCGAGTGTCTTCTCGGAGGATTCGCCCTTGCCTCTCTTGTAGTTCTTATTGAAGAACTTGTTGAACCTTTTAACCATCGGGCTATTTCTTCCGGATCAATGACTTTCTTTGACCTCGACTCTCTCTTTCCATCCTTAACAATTAGATAAAATTGTTTTGGGTACATGTTGTCTCTTCCTCGATCTTTTCTTCTCACTCAAATTCAGGCTTTGAGATCCGAGAATAGTTCATGGTTGGAGGTCTTCGATAGGTCCATGGAATGTCTCGGTGCCATGACCTTCATTTCCCATTCGGTGGGAGACTTTTTAGGATCTTCATACACATTTCTTCTCGTGTATATTCCTTTCCAAGCGCAGATAGCTCGTTGGTTATTTCGTGAACCGAGCATCCGGTTGATCCAGGTTTTTTTGCGATCATTTTGAAATTCTCAAATTTTTGTGTACTCTTGATAATTTATTTTCCTTGATTTGCTCGAGCCTTCACAAATCAATGTTAGCTTGTCCTGCATTTCTTTAGCCGTTTTGCATGATTTGACTTTATTGAACATGGCTTTGTCCAAGGTTTTGTAAAGGATGTCCTTGGCTACATTGTCCAGGTTGTATCTTTTCCGTCATCATTTGTCCATTCAGTTCTTGGTTTTTCAACCATAGTGGTCTAGGGGCAACATCCTCTTCACCTTCAACTGCAGACTCTTCTTAAAGCTATGTTCACTTTTAAGATTTGCATGGCCCATCCTCTATCACTATCCACATCTCATCATGTAATCTTTGATAGATGAGCGCATACGAATTTTCCAATCATCAAATTCTTCAATTGTGAACATAGGGATGTGTGTCAAATTTGCTTCCATGATAATATTTTTTAATGATAAAAGGAGTTTTGAAAATTTAAGTACTAAAAAGACTTTGAAAAGTTTGGAGATCTAGTTCAAGAACTGCGGAAGGCTCAATGAACCAACCGCTCTAATACCACTTGTAGGTCCCAAGGGGTGTGAGTGTAAGGTTTAGAAGGGGGTTGAATAAACCTTACCAAATTTTCGATTTAGTCCTTTTAAAAGTTCGAGTTGATACTACACAAATTGTCTCTAGGTGGATAGCCAATTTAGTTAATCAAGAGAGTTAGTCACTCAACGACTCGACTAATTTGTTGATAGAATAACTCAATTGTTAAGATCGAATTAGCTCAAGCGTGGTTTGTTTTCATTGGAAGACTTAACACCCTTAAGTTTGGTTTAGTAGAGATTTAAAGCTTGATTTAGTACTTAGAAATTATCTAATGGATAGCAAATATGTCGTGAGAATTAAACAAATATGATGCAGAATTAAAGTGTTGAAATGTAAATGACACGATAAATTTTTATAGAGGTTCGAAGATGGGGTAATTCTTCTACTCCTCTCTTATCCAACTCTGGAGGAATCCACTAGGTATTGATCGATATACAAAGTGGTAACAGTCCAGATACAAGTCTTGATCACACGGTGACTTGATCCTTCGGGACTCGATGCGGAGATGCCTTGGTCACTCATCCGGCTTCTCGTACGACTCGCCTTCTTTACAGGCGTGTGCCTTGCTACTCTGACCCACTTGCTCAAGCTCTTTGGATTTGATCACGAAGCCCTCCAAAAGCTCAAGACTTGGTTCGACCTTGAACCTTCCTACAATCCTTCGTGGAATGTAGAACCCCTTTTCTTCTAAAGTTTCCTCTTCAACTGATTGAAGTTATCTTTCCTTCACAGGTGAGTGTTGGATTGATTTTCTTCGTAATGTAGGCTTGAGGATTAATCTTGAATGATTTGAGAATGTTTTTGGTTATAGTTCAAATGTTTTCTTGAATGTTCGTGGTTCTGGTCAAGGTAACCTTCATTACTTTTTCTCAGAGTTATTCCTCAGCCTTTTATAGTGATCTTTCAAAAATTTGCCCGTTGAAGAGATAGGCTTATTTTTGAAAGTCACTTGTGGACATTGGCTTGTCTTGTTGCAGTCCTTGAATTTGCCACTTCCTCGTATAAAATGTTCTTGACTTTTCGTAGTTTCGACACGGTGTAGTGCTTCCCATTGGTTTATTCCTTTTGCACACTTCTGGGACTGAGCACTTCGAGAAAGGTAGCATGGAGATATTACTTGTTTAAGTAATTCTCTTGATTTCTGTGCAACGGATCTCTTTCAGTTATCTCGACTTGACTGCATTTCCTTGTTTTCCCCAGGTGACTTAGAGTCGCCTTCCAATCATTGGATGACTCTTTCCGTCACTTCAACTTGAGACTTGGCTTATCTTGAGTTGACTTGACCGATACTCCACTCAGTGCATCTCATTTGCTCCTTGATCGAGTTCCGTCTTCTCTTCTTTGCCATACTCGGATGTCTTGCAATGAGTCTTCCTTCTAGTCTCCGGTTGTCTTCTTGCATGTTTGGGCATAGCCGACTTAACTCAAATGACTTGACCCTATTTATTACAATGCGATTTACAACAAAGAATGGGGTGCCAACTTCCTATTCTAAGTTTTACATGGCATTCATCAAAATCTAAACAATAAATTTCCCAATAGGATGCCACAACAGAGAGGCGCTTTATCTAAATTTCCACAAGATGCATTCAACTTGCGCAAGAGATGGCAATGAATAGCTATCGGTGGCCCTCCGAGAGGACAAATGTGAAAAGGGTAGCCAAGTCTCCGATTCGGACCCATTAAGGCATTGGCAACTCGGATGATTTGCGTTGACAAATTAGTTGAGTGTTTTGACAAAGGGGACTAATGGAAACGCGGGTGCTAATAATGGGGAGTTTCTCAAGATCCCATGTAGGAAGCTAATTATGTCAATAATCGAATTTCAACAATTACCGGAACAATCGGACTCTACCCATTATCATCCTGGGAATGAGAAATCATGAAAATTTCTATGCAAATACGAAGAATGTGATGCAACCACCATCGGGGTTTAGTGTGATAAATGGTGTCATTAATTCGGAGGCTAAATCATCTATGGAGGACATCCTCACCACATTTATGACTCAGGGACGAGCTCATTTATGAATGAGACGAGGAACCGATTTAGTAAGGATGAGGTTTGTGGATAAAATTGAGAATCATGTCACTCAATTGGCTAACACCATAGATGGGCAACATCGAATGGCGATTTTCGAGTAACACCGAGGTAAATCCAAAGGAGCAGTGTAAAGCCATTCATTTGAGGAGTGGAACGGAATACGAGGGGCCAAAATACCGGAAAGCATCGAAAATATGCATGCAAGCGGGACCCGTGCACCCACGCACGGGTGCCCACCAACAGGGGGTTTAACAATGGGAGATGCGAAACGGAAGCAAATGGCAATGTTGAGGCCGAGGAAGGAATTGAGGGTCATATTGATGAGCAAAAGGGGTTGAGAAGCTTAAATCTTCTTCTAACTCGATTTTTCTAAACTTACTACTCCCCTTCCTTTTCCCCAACGATTTTAAAAGAAAAAGTTAGATGCGCAATTAGCAAAATTCCTTGATATATTTAAGAAAGCGCATATTAACATACCTTTTGCGGACGCATTGGAGCAAATGCCCAATTATGCTAAATTACTAAAGGATATTATGTCAAAGAAGAGAAAGATGACAGGTTTTGAGACAGTAACTGACAGAGGAATGCAGATGCAATAATTCAAACAAAACCACCTCGTAAACTTAAAGATCAGGGAGTTTCACTATCCCTTGTGCAATTGGTGGTGTTTTCTTTAATAAAGCACTTTGTGATTTAGGAGCAAGTATTAACTTGATGCCCTTGTCCATTTTCAGGAAACTTGGATTGGGAGAGGTAAAGCCGTCTATGGTCACTTTACAACTTGCGGATCGATCACTCACTTATCCTAAGGGAATCATCGAGGATGTGCTCGTGAAAGTCGACAAATTCATATTACCTGTGGATTTCTTAGTGCTAGATATGGAGGAAGATCGCGACGTTCTTTTGATACTTGGGTGCCCATTCCTAGCTCATGGGGAAGGCCTTGATAGATGTGCAAAAGGGAGAACTCACATTACGGGTTAATGATGAGCATGTGTTATTGTTTATCTATAAGGCAATGCAATTTTATAATAGTGTGGAGAATTGTAATTTTATAGACGTAGTTGAGTCTTGCATTGATGATTACGTAGATCATACATTGTCTCAGGATGATTTAGAGTTTGGTTTAACACATTCGTGTTCGACGTCAAGTGTAATGCTTGATTTCGATAATCAAGACAAGTATGACTATGTTTGTGCTTTAGATAATATGCGGGAACTACCGGAAGCGCAATAGGAAAAAACACGAAGAAAAACATGCGGGAGTGAAGCCTGCAAGAATGCACGACTCGTGCGCCTGAGCACGACCAGGTCGTGCGTGATGCCGAAGAGATTACTAAATAAGGTCAGGGACGCACGACCCGTGCGTCTAAGCACAATTAGGTCGTGCGTGATGCCGAAGAGACCCAGGTACAAAGTGAAACCGAAATGATTATGTTTAAATGAGTTTTTATACCAAAACAATGTTAATAAATGTTGTCCAAATACTCCTAAATGATTTAAAATGTTTTTGCTAATTTTTGGAGTATTTCTTAGAATTTATTTTTCGATAAAAATGGACAACACTTTTGATGATTTTATGTTAATTGGTTTTTACATCAAAACCATGTTTATAAATGTTGTCCAAATACTCCCAATTGATTTAAAATGTTTTTACTAATTTTTTGGAGTGTTTCTTGAAGTTTATTTTTGATAAAAATCGGACAACACTTCAATTTGAGGTCGGACAAGTCATCGCCCAAAGCGTCGACTGCACGAAGCAAAAGAGAATTGAAAGCGAACGTTCGAACTCTTAAAAACGAAGAGGGGGACCGGTCACAGGGCCGACCGGTCGCACCCCTAGTGTGACCAGAAGACCCAGGGCCGTCGGTCGACCCCCCTTTGACCTGTCCTGGATCGCACTATCTTTTTTCAAACGTTCGAAATCTTAAATAGGGCAACCGGTCACCCTATGTAATTTTTGACAGCAAAAATTGTGCCGTTTGAAAACATTATCAGCAAGATTTACTTTTCATTTTTGTACAATATTTTTACATCTTGTGATCCTCTTTTTATAGACAAAAGTGAAGAGGAATGAGTCTATGTTGGGAGCCTATGTTGGTGAAGACTTTCCTATAAATAGAGGATGAATTGAAGACACAAGATATAATACATACAAGCAAAATACACAACAAGAAATCTGCAAATTGTTCAAGCTTTCTTTTTTACATTCTTGTTGTAATAACATAAGTACTTTCACTTGCACATCTTTGAGGTCTAGGCTTTTTGATTCTTGATTACACTTGCACTCAATCTTTGTATTGGTTTCATAGAGTTGTAATCTTGAATTTTGTCCATCATTCAACACAAGACATCCTTCACAGCTGCTCCCTCCTTTTCAGCTTCAGATCTCTTTAGCGCTTTAAGGTATTCCTCTTCCCCCTTTTTGGCATCATCAAAGGAGAGAGGAACCCCTCGAAACATATCCGCAAGCGTAAAGTCGAGCCTGGCGATAGTCGAGTTCGCCGAGTCTCGCTGCGGAGTATGCGCACGAAATTCGTGAGCGAGTAGCATTGGACTATTTGAAATTAGCTTCATCTCGGCCATGAGAAGGCTGAATTTTCTATCTATGTTTTCTTCCATACGCTGGAGATCACTCTTATTTTGCTCACGCAGCAGCTTTATCTCAGCAGTGTGAGCTTGATGCAGCTTTTTGTCGTGTACACATCATCATTATATCGACGTCATTCTTAAAAACATTCCCGCTTAGTAAAAAACGCGTTTTTGTCACTTTGCTCATAAATGACTCTAAAGCTTATCCCTTAGCCGATTTAACTCTTCCGTCACAGTTCTCTCAGTGACTCATTTTGTCACTAATTCGGTATAGTTTTGTCTCCGACATGGTCGATTCATTTAGCCGATTTTGAGAATTGATCCTTTTTCTCTTTTTGTGTTCCATTTCTTTTCTTTGAGTCTTCTAAGTGTCACTCACTCGATTAACCCTAACTCATGCTTGAGTTCTTCAAATCTTGACTCACATAATGGTTTTGTGAATATGTCACCCAACCTGTTTATCGTTGAGATATATTCCAATATGATGTCCTTCTTTTCAACATGATCTCTTATGAAGTGATATCGACATCGATATGCTTTGTTCTTGAGTGCAACACAGATTCTCGAGTGATTGCAATTGCACTTGTGTTATCACACATGATTGGAATTTCCTTTTCTTCAACTTCATAGTCTCTCATTTCTTTGTCTCATCCATAGGACTTGGCACAATTTGCCGCAGCCTATGTATTCTGATTGTAGAGGTGGCTATTGAATTTTTTGCTTTCTTGCTAAACCAGAAATCACTGTTCCAAGCATTTGACATGTGCCTCGAGGTGCTTTTCTGTCAACTCGCATCCAAAGATAGTCGAGTGACGAATAGCCAATTAGCTTGAATCCACCTTCCTTTGGATACCATAAGCCAACTTCTTGGCTTCCTTTCAAGTATCTCAAGATTTTCTTAGTCAGCTTTGTCATATGGCTCTCTTTTGGAGCAGATTGAAATCTCGCACATACACCTACAAAGAAAGGTGATGTCCGGCTCGCTTTCTTTGTGAGATAGAGCAATGATCCAATAAGTGCTCTATATCTTGTTTGATCTGAGTGCTTGCCATCCGCATCCATGTCCATTTTGATCGATGTATTCATTGGTATTTTCACGTAAGACTTCTCCTCCATACCAAATTTCTTCATTAAATCTCTGGTGTATTTTGTTTGACTTATGAAGGTTCCATCCTTGTTTGTTTTTACTTGGAGTCCAAAGAAGAATGTCGCTCTCCCATCATGCTCATTTCAAATTTGCTTTGCATGAGGTTTGAAAATTTTTCACATAGCTCTTTGTTTGCGGATCCAAAAATGATGTCATCCACATATATTTGAACAAGCAAGATACTCTTCTTGTCTTGAATTCGAAAAGTGTTCTATCTACTTTTCCTTTTGTGAATCCATTCTCGATTAGGAATTGTGACAAAGTATCATACCATGCTCTGGGGGCCTGTTTCAATCCATACGAGCTTTCTTGAGTTTGTATACCTTATCTCCAAGAGTCTTCTCGCTCAAATCCTGGAGGTTGTTCAACATACACTTCTTCTTCCAATAAACCATTTAGGAATGCACTTTTTACATCCATCGATATACAATAAAATTCTTGTGAGTGCATAGGCAAGAAACATCCTTATAGCTTCCAATCTTGCTACAGAGCAAATGTTTCATCAAAATCTATTCCTTCTTCATGGCAATATCCTTTGGCTACTAGTCTTGCTTTGTTTCTTACCACGTAACCCTCCTCGTTCATCTTGTTTCGAACACCCATTTAGTACCAATAACATTTTGATGGGTGGGTCTTTGAACTAATTCCCATACTTTATTTCTTTCAAATTGATTGACTCTTCTTGCATAGCTTGAATCCAATGTGTGTCATCCAATGCTTGTAACACATCTTTAGGCTCTATTTGTGAGATAAAGCATGTGAACATAACTTCTTGTTGAGTTCGGATCTTGTTTTGACACCTTCTCTTATATCTCCAATGACAAGTTCTCGTGGATGGTCTTTCACCATCTTACATCAAAGTTGAAGTAAGTTAGCTGGATTCGGTCATCTAGCTAGTATTGTGTTGCTTTGATCACTCTCTCGCAATCACTTAGTTGCAAATTTTCCAAAGATTTTATGAGACTCGGCTATCTCATCTTCATCCGAGTTTATAATTCCGGCTTGACTTCAAAGATAGGGACTCTTATGTATGGTTGGATGATTCAACTTATCACCGACTCTTCAATGTCTTCTCCATTTACATTTGGCTCATCGAATACCACATGAATGGATTCCTCCGCAACTATAGTCCTTTTGTTGAGTACTCTATAGGCTTTGCTTTGGTGAGTATCCCAAGAAGATACCTTCATCGCCTTTAGCATCGAAAGCCTTTAGATTGTCTTTGTCATTGTTATGGATGAGGTATTTACATCCAAATATTCTAAAATATGCAACATTTGGTTTTCTCCTGTCCAAATCTCATAGGGAGTCTTTGTCGGTTCCTTTTATCATACATCTGTTTTGAGTGTAGCAAGTCGTGTTAATTGCTTCACCCAAAATCTTTTTGGTAACCCCGTTGAGCCTAACATGGTCCTTCGCTTCTTTGAGAGTTCTATTCCTTCTTTCGCAACTCCATTCTTGTGGAGTCCTTTCTGCCGCAGATAATTCATGACCAATGCCATTTTCAATACAATATTGAGTTATTATACCATTGACAAACTCGGTTCTCGTCGATCTTATTTTGATAATGGTTTGGCTCTTCTCATTTTGAATCCTCTTCATCACCGTGGTAGTTTTCAGAGAGTTTCTTTTCTTCTTACACATGAATATTGTCCATGTATATCTTGAGTAGTCATCTACTACCACCAAGGTATATTTCTTCCCACTTATGCTAGCAGTTCAATGGACCAAATAGATCCATATGTAGCAGGTGCAATATCCTTGTTGAAGTCTAGGCAGGTCTTTTCTTTGAATGATGATTTGATTTGTTTTCCTTCGACATGCGTCACATATACTTTCCTTCATGTATATAGAGTCCTGGAAGTCCTTCCACAAGATTACTTACGGCAAGCTTGTTAATCGTTTTGAAATTGGGTGACTACCAGGCTTTTTTGTGCCACGCCCAACTTGATTGATTGTGCTCTTTGCTAATAGACGAGTGATGGGTGTAGCGGTTGACCAATCTACTACATACATGTTCTTTTGTCCGCATCCTTGCAACACAACTTCATTCGATTCAAGATCCTTGATTTGGCATATACCCATGTTAAATCCAACATTATAGCCCTTGTCACGAGTTGATCGATGCTTTGCAAGTTGAAGTTGAGTCCTTCAACATATGCAACATCGTGATTTCTAAACTGTTCCTCTTGATGGATCCAATGCCTCTTATTTCACCGGAGCTTCATTTCCTCCAAATATGACTTTTGCTCCTTTAACTTTCTTGAATTTTGACAGATTTTTCTTGTTTCTGTCATATGTCCGGAATGACCTTTGTCCATGTACCAGGTTCCTGGCACTCACTTCTCTTGAACCGCAATCAAGGAAATTAAGTTTTAGGTACCCATACTTGTCGGGTCCCGAGGGGTTAGAATTGTAAGATGATCCAACCAACTTATAGCCAAATGATTTGACTCTAAGGGGTTTCCATCTATCGAGTGCCATAATCATAATTAATCTTGGCAAATTGCTTGGGGATTCTAGGTTCATACAAATTTGTCTCTTTTGTCGTATGCCTGTATATGTGTTTTAGCAATCGCCTTCTTTGGGTAATTGTGGTGTCTCGAGTGTAGTGCCTAGGTGCATATGTGTCGATGAAAGCTCTTATACTTTTGGAATGGCCTTTGTTGAGTTCTAGGCCTTTGCCATTTGGGCTTATATTCCATAAGTCTATCCGATAGTTTACATCGTTCAATCGCTTGGCTTGGATATTTTCTACCATTCCCATCATATGTGCTTCTTTTATAGATTTTCCGGGTTTTTTGGTAGCTCTGCTTTTCTTACAGTATTTCCTATTTGGAGTTTCTTTGAGGAACTTGGTGAATTTCTTCTCGCTTGTTCTCTCAACGCACCCAATCGGGCCGTTTTTCCTTTTCCTTTATAACCAAGGCCGTTTGCTTGTAATTGTGCTTTGGAGTGAATGTGTGTGCACCATTTGGAAGTTTTGGATTTTTAGACTCTTCATTGCTTGAAGATCCTTTTTCCAAAATTACTTTTGAAGTTTGACATAGCACAGAGGAATTAAATCCTAAGCCTGTCTTGTCTCCACATTCTCTTTGACTCATAATAAGATCATCCAATGATTTAGATGCCTTAGTGAATGAGGCAATCACATTTTTGAGGTCATTCTCCCTCTTTTCTATGGCGGCTATTTCTCGCTATTAGCTTGGCATTTTCGGCCTTTACACTTTTATTCTCATCAGCTATTTGACCTAGAGTACTCAACTCCTTAGTCAGCTGTGAGTTTTGGCTCTTGAGTAGGTTGTTTTCCTCATTTAGTAGTGTGTGTGAGGATTTAATGTGTTCAAAATCTTTCATCATTTTGCCTAATGAATCATAAAGATCAGTGGGTGATGAAGTGTGTGTGTCACGATCACTATCACTAGAACCGAGTTCGATGAGTTAGAGTGTACCTCATCTTCTTGGTCAGTTTGATCTTGTTCCTTGGCCATCAAACAGATCGGGCTTCTTCTTCGAGTCACTTGAGTAGTCGAACCACCACGCTTCTCTCGAATCATTGTCTCTCTTGACTTGGTTGTCTCAAAGATCTCTGCGCAGCCAACATTGCCTTTTTCTTTTCTTGTCTTCTTTCTCGAAGACCTTTCTTTCTTCTTCATTCTTGTATTTGTTGACTACAGGATATGGGCAATCAATGGCGTAGTGACTGGTTGCCTCAGATTCAACATAGATATTCAACCTTTTGATCGACTCTTTCCATTCTTGGATTGTCACTTAGATATTGACTTTTTGATGATATGTCCTCTTGGTTGGCCTATCTTCCCTTGACTTGGAGGGAGCCGAGTGTCTTCGGGAGGATTCGCCCTTGCTCTCTTGTAGTTCTTATTGAAGAACTTGTTGAACCTTTTAACCATCGGGCTATTTCTTCCGGATCAATGACTTCTTTGACCTCGGCTCTCTTTCCATCCTTAACAATTAGAGCAAAATTGTTTTGGGTACTGTTGTCTCTTCCTCGATCTTTTCTTCTCGGCTCAAATTCGTAGGCTTTGAGATCCGAGAATAGTTCATGGTTGGAGGTCTTCGATAGGTCCATGGAATGTCTCGGTGCCATGACCTTCATTTCCCATTCACCTGGGAGACTTTTTAGGATCTTCATACACATTTCCTTCGTGTATATTCCTTTCCAAGCGCAGAGATAGCTCGTTGGTTATTTCGTGAACCGAGCATCCAGTTGATCCAGGTTTTTCAGCTGCGATCATTTTGAAATTCTCAAATTTTTGTACACTACTTTTGATAATTTATTTTTCCTTGATTTGCTCACGAGCCTTCACAAATCAATGTTAGCTTGTCCCGCATTTCTTTAGCCGTTTTGCATGATTTGACTTTATTGAACATGGCTTTGTCCAAGGTTTTGTAAAGGATGTCCTGGCTACATTGTCCAGGTTGTATCTTTTTCTGTCATCATTTGTCCATTCAGTTCTTGGTTTTTCAACCATAGCTGGTCTAGGGGCAACATCCTCTTCACCTTCAACTGCAGCTCTTCTTAAAGCTATGTTCACTTTTAAGATTTGCAGTGGCCCATCCTCTATCACTATCCACATCTCATCATGTAATGCTGATAGATGAGCCTGCATACGAATTTTCCAATCATCAAATTCTTCAATTGTGAACATAGGGATGCGTGTCAAATTTGCTTCCATGATAATATTTTTTAATGATAAAAGGAGTTTTGAAAATTTAAGTACTAAAGCAGACTTTGAAAAGTTTGGAGATCTAGTTCAGTAACCAGTGCGGAAGGCTCAATGAACCAACCGCTCTGATACCACTTGTAGGTCCCAAGGGGTGTGAGTGTAAGGTTTAGAAGGGGGGGTTGAATAAACCTTACCAAATTTTCAATTTAGTCCTTTTAAAAGTTCAGAGTTGATACTACACAGTTGTCTCCTAGGTGGACAACCAATTTAGTTAATCAGTAAAGTTAGTCACTCAACAAACTCGACTAAGTTGTTGATAGAATAACTCACCTATTAAGATCGAATTAGCTCAATTGTGGTTTGTTTTATTGGAAGACTTAACACCCTTAAGTTTGGTTTAGTAGAGATTTAAAGCTTGATTTAGTACTTAGAAATTATCTAATGGATAGCAAATATGTCAGCAGAATTAAACAAATATGATGCAGGAATTAAAGTGTTGAAATGTAAATGACACGATAAATTTTTATAGAGGTTCGAAGATGGGGTAATTCTTCTACTCCTCTCTTCTCCAACTCCTGGAGGAATCCACTAGGTATTGATCAGTATACAAAGTGGTAACAGTCCAAATACAAGTCTTGATCACACAGCTGACTTGATCATTCGGGACTCGGTCACTGGAGATGCCTTGGTCACTCGGTGGCTTCTCGACGACTCGCCTTTCTTCACAGGGCAAATTGTCTTGCTACTACAGCCCACTTGCTCAAGCTCTTTGGATTTGATCACGAAGCCCTCCAAAAGCTCAAGACTTGGTTCGACCTTGAACCTTCCTACAATCCTTCGTGGAATGTAGACCCCCTTTTCTTCTAAAGTTTCCTCTTCAACTGATTGAAGCTATCTTTCCTTCACAAAGTGAGTGTTGGATTGATTTTCTTCGTAATGTAGGCTTGAGGATTAATCTTGAATGATTTGAGAATGTTTTTGGTTACGATTCAAATGTTTTCTTGAATGTTCGTGGTTCTCGTCAAGGTAACCTTCATTACTTTTTCTCGTGAGTTATTCCTCGGCCTTTTATAGTGATCTTTCAAAAATTTGCCCGTTGAAGAGATAGGCTTATTTTTGAAAGTCACTTGTGGACGTTGGCTTGTCTTGTTGCGATCCTTGAATTTGCCACTTCCTCGTATAAAATATTCTTGACTTTTTCGAGTTCGACACGGTGTAGTGCTTCCCATTGGTTTATTCCTTTTGCACTTCTGGGATCGAGCACTTCGAGAAAGGTAGCATGGAGATATTACTTGTTTAAGTAATTCTCTTGATTTACGTGCAACGGATCTCTTTCGATTATCTCGACTTGACCGCATTTCCTTGCTTTCCCAGGTGACTTAGAGTCGCCTTCCAATTGGATGACTCTTTGTCACTTCAACTTGAGACTTGGCTTATCTTGAGTTGACTTGGTGATACTCCACTCATTGCATCTGTTGCTCCTTGATCGAGTTCCGTCTTCTCTTCTTTGCCATACTCGGATGTCTTGCAAATGAGTCTTCCTTCTAGTCTCGGTTTGTCTTCTTGCTGTTTGGGCATAGCCGACTTAACTCACTTGACCAGCCCTATTTATTACAATGCGAGTTTACAACAAAGAATGGGGTGCCAACTTCCTATTCTAAGTTTTACATGGCATTCATCAAAATCTAAACAATAAATTTTCCAACAGGATGCCACAGCAGGAGGCGCTTTACTGGCTAAATTTCCACAAGATGCATTCAACTTGCTGGAAGAGATGGCAATGAATAGCTATCAGTGGCCCTCCGAGAGGACAAATGTGAAAAGGGTAGCCGAAGTCTCTGATTCAGACCCAATTAAGGCATTGGCAACTCAGATGACTGCGTTGACAAATTAGTTGAGTGTTTTGACAAAGGGGACTAATGGAAACGCGGGTGCTAATAATGGGGGAGTTTCTCAAGATCCCATGTAGGAAGCTAATTATGTCAATAATCGGAATTTCAACAATTACCGGAACAATCAGACTCCTACCCATTATCATCTGGGAGTGAGAAATCATGAAAATTTCTCATATGCAAATACGAAGAATGTGATGCAACCACCATCGGGGTTTAGTGTGATAAATGGTGTCATTAATTCGGAGGCTAAATCATCTATGGAGGACATCCTCACCACATTTATGACTCAGACGAGCTCATTTATGAATGAGACGAGGAACCGATTTAGTAAGGATGAGGTTAAGCTGGATAAAATTGAGAATCATGTCACTCAATTGGCTAACACCATAGATGGGCAACATCAGAATGGCCAGTTTTCGAGTAACACTGAGGTAAATCCAAAGGAACAGTGTAAAGCCATTCATTTGAGGAGTGGAACGGAATACGAGGGGCCGAAATACCGGAAAGCACTGAAAATATGCATGCAAGCAGGACCCGTGCACCCACGCACGGGTGCGTCCAGCTGAACAGGGGTTTAACAATCTGGGAGATGCAGAAACGGAAGCAAATGGCAATGTTGAGGCCGAAGGAAGGAATTGAGGGTCATATTGATGAGCAAAAAGGGGTTGAGAAGCTTAAATCTTCTTCTAACTCTGATTTTTCTAAACTTACTACTCCCCTTCCTTTTCCCCAACGATTTTAAAAGAAAAAGTTAGATGCGCAATTAGCAAAATTCCTTGATATATTTAAGAAACTGCATATTAACATACCTTTTGCAGACGCATTGGAGCAAATGCCCAATTATGCTAAATTACTAAAGGATATTATGTCAAAGAAGAGAAAGATGACAGGTTTTGAGACAGTCAATCTGACAGAGGAATGCAGTGCAATAATTCAAACAAAACCACCTCAGAAACTTAAAGATCCGGGGAGTTTCACTATCCCTTGTGCAATTGGTGGTGTTTTCTTTAATAAAGCACTTTGTGATTTAGGAGCAAGTATTAACTTGATGCCCTTGTCCATTTTCAGGAAACTTGGATTGGGAGAGGTAAAGCCGTCTATGGTCACTTTACAACTTGCGGATCGATCACTCACTTATCCTAAGGGAATCATCGAGGATGTGCTCGTGAAAGTCGACAAATTCATATTACCTGTGGATTTCTTAGTGCTAGATATGGAGGAAGATTGCGACGTTTTTTTGATACTTGGGTGCCCATTCCTAGCTACTGGGAAGGCCTTGATAGATGTGCAAAAGGGAGAACTCACATTACGGGTTAATGATGAGCATGTGTTATTGTTTATCTATAAGGCAATGCAATTTTATAATAGTGTGGAGAATTGTAATTTTATAGACATAGTTGAGTCTTGCATTGATGATTACGTAGATCATACATTGTCTCAGGATGATTTAGAGTTTGGTTTAACACATTCGTGTTCGACGTCAAGTGTAATGCTTGATTTCGATAATCAAGACAAGTATGACTATGTTTGTGCTTTAGATAATATGCAGGAACTACCGAGAAGCGCAATAGGTGAAAACACGAAGAAAAACATGCGGGAGTGAAGCCTGCAAGAATGCACGACCCGTGCGCCTGAGCACGACCAGGTCGTGCGTGATGCCGAAGAGATTACTAAATAAGGTCAGGAACGCACGACCCGTGCGTCTAAGCACAATTAGGTCGTGCGTGATGCCGAAGAGACCCATGTACAAAGTGAAACCGTACAAAGTGTTTAAAACCAAAACAATGATTATGTTTAAATGAATTTATTTTTCGATAAAAATGGACAACACTTTTGATGATTTTATACATCAAAACAATGTTAATAAATGTTGTCCAAATACTCCTAAATGATTTAAAATGTTTTTGCTAATTTTTGGAGTGTTTCTTGAAGTTTATTTTTGATAAAAATCGGACAACACTTCAATTTGGAGGTCGGCCGTGTCGCCCAAAGCATCGGCCGTGCACCAAGCAAAGAGAATTGAAACGAACGTTCGAACTCTTAAAAACGAAGAGGGGGACGGTCAAGCGGGGGGGCCGACCGGTGGCCGCACTCTAGTGTGACCAGAAGACCCCGATCGACCTGGTCGACCCCCTTGACTCGCCCCTGGATCGCACTATCTTTTTCAAACGTTCGAAATCTTAAATAGGGCAACCGATCGCCTCTATGTAATTTTTGACAAAGCAAAAATTGTGCCGTTTGAAAACATTATCAAGAAGATTTACTTTTCATTTTTGTACAATATTTTTACATCTTGTGATCCTCTTTTTATAGACAAAAGTGAAGAGGAATGAGTCTATGTTGGGAGCCTATGTTGGTGAAGACTTTCCTATAAATAGAGGATGAATTGAAGACACAAGATATAATACATACAAGCAAAATACACAACAAGAAATCTGCAAATTGTTCAAGCTTTCTTTTTTACATTCTTGTTGTAATAACATAAGTACTTTCACTTGCACATCTTTGAGGTCTAGGCTTTTTGATTCTTGATTACACTTGCACTCAATCTTTGTATTGGTTTCATAGAGTTGTAATCTTGAATTTTGTCCATCATTCAACACAAGACATCCTTGTGAGTATTCTTGTGGTAAGAATACACTTGGGTGATCTAGGTGATAGGTGTTTGGAGAGTGTGGTACTCTTCAAAGGTGGTGAAGGAAGATTGTGGTAATCTTCTTGAAGGTGTTGTAAGAGGATTGTGGTAATCCTCAAGGTGTTGTATTAATTTTGAAAATTAATAAAATCTTTTTTTCTTTTTTGAAACCCATCCTCGAGATACTGGGGTGGTAGAGGATTAGGCCCTAGGTGGGTTGAACCTCTTTAAATCGACGAGTGTTGTTTAATTTCCGCACTTACATTCTTGTCATTTATTTGTTCATTCGAAAAAAAGGGCAATTTGCGAAAAATCGGCATAATCTATTCACCCCCCCTCTAGATTATCGTAGCCACTTGAACTAACAAGTGGTATCAGAGCCAAACTCTTTGGCTAGCTCGTTCTGAGTAAAGAGGAAAGATCCATGGCTACGAATGAAGCTTATCTCACCACCGGCGCCTCCACCAACAAGCCACCACTACTCGATGCCAACAACTACGCATTTTGGAAAGACCGCATGGAGTTCTTTGTACAAGGGTGCGGATTTGATATTTGGAATGTGGTCATTGAAGGAGTTGCTCAACCAACAACCAAATTGGAGGATAGTACCACGACTCCCAAGCCGTTCAAGGAATACGATGAAAATTACAAGAAGGCTTTCTCTCTAGACGGTAAGGCCTTAAACATTTTACATTGTTCTCTTATCGCCACCGAATATAATCGCATAAGAGGCATACGGTCGGCACATGAAGTTTGGGAAAAATTAGAAACCATTTATGAGGGCACAAAGAAAGTGAAGCAAGCAAGAAAAACAATGCTTGCGAAAGACTTTGAAAATTTCAATATGCATGATGGTGAAAGCATATCAAAAATGGTGGAAAAGCTTGACAACATTGTCAATCCTCTTGTGGCTCTTGGAAAGGTCATCTCCGAAGAAGATAAGGTGACCAAAGTCTTAAATGTCCTTCCCGGCTCATGGTCCGAAAAGGTTACGGCAATCACGGAAGCTCAAAATCTTGAGACACTCAAGTTTGATGAGCTCATTGGGAACCTCCTTATTTATGAAGTATATCTCAAGGAGAGAAAAAATTCTCAACCATCCACCTCTAAACCGGGTACGGAAAATATTATTAAAGGCTTAGCATCTTCTTCTAATAATGTTTATTATGCTAGTGATGAGGATGATGAAGAAACGGCGGCTCTTGTTAGAAAATTTGCAAAATTTGTAAATAAAAATAAAGCAAGAAAGCCTAGAGACAATTCTTGTTTCAAATGCGGAAAATCCGGGCACTACATAGCCGATTGCCCAAAAATAGCGGAAGAGGAACAAAAGAAGAAAAAGCCTTTTTCGAAAAAGAAGGCGTTAAATGCGGACGTCAAAACTTGGGATGAATTACTTGAAACAACCGAAGAGGAAGGAGAATCCAAACATGGTCTTATGGCCATAGACGATGAAAATACCGAGGTACGCTCTAATGCTTCATCTTCTTCCCTAGTTGATGAATTACAATGTGATTTTGATGAATTTCAAAATTTGATTGTTAAATACAAGAATTTGAAAAAGGAGCATAAAGAGCTTAAACTAGAAAAAGATAAATTATTTACTTCTTATGATTCTCTTGATAAGGCTCATGCTATTACTCTTACTATGGTCCGTACTCTTGAAATCGAAAAACAAACGCTCACAAATGATATTGAAAATTTGAAAAATGATGTGCATCGATTCAATTTAAGTACGGATAAAGTCACAAAAATTTTAGATGCACAAAGAGGTGAGCATTCTAAATTAGGACTTGGTTGCAAACCTTTTCAAAATGCTTTTAAGAAAAAAGACCAAGGTCCAACCTTTGTACGTGCTAGTAGTCCTCATATTATTACTTGTTTTTATTGTGGTAAGAATGGACACTATGCTAGCAATTGTAAATTGAAGAATAATTTAGCTATTATTGGAGACCTGAAGGTCTCAAGGCTAACCCCCATGGACCCCAAAATTATAGGGTAACTAAAAATAATTCCTTTGTAGGTTATAGGGGCTATAACAACAATGGAAGATTCAAAATGGCTCGTGGACAGCGGATGTTCACGCCATATGACCGGAAAGAGAGAACTTTTTACCAACATCAAGCTCCAAGAAGAGGGTATGGTCATGTTCGCAATGGCAAAGGAAGAATTCTTGGAAATGGAGAAATTGGTAACTCTTCTTTCTCTATTAGTAATGTTCTTTTAGTAGAAGGGCTTAAGTTCAATTTGATAAGTGTTAGCCAACTTTGTGATTCAAATTATAATGTTGTTTTTAATAAAGAAAAATGCCTTATTTCCAAAAATGATAAAATTATTTGTGAAGCGATTAGAAAAGGCAATCTTTACAAAATTTGTACAAGTGATTTGGTTAGTCAAAATGTTTCTTGTCTTGTCGCCAATAATGATTTAACTAGTTTATGGCATAGGCGACTTGGACATGTTGGATACAAAAATTTGCAAACTATTTACAAAAACCAACATGTAAAAGGACTACCCAAATTGAATTTTGAAAATCTTGGCTTATGTGACACTTGTCAAAAGAACAAATTAGTTAAGAGTAGTTTTAAGCCCAAAAATAAAATTCCCACTACCAAAGCCCTACAAATGCTTCATCTTGATTTGTATGGGGATATTGGTACGGCAAGTCTAAGTGGAAAACATTACACTTTTGTTATAGTTGATGATTTTTCTAGATATACTTGGGCTCTATTTTTTACTAATAAAAGCGATGTCGTTAATGAGTTCGTTAAGTTGTGTAGACTTATTGAAAATGAAAAGGAAGATACTATTAAGTCTATTCGAAGTGATCGAGGTGGAGAATTTGACGGCGAATTTAGAGTCTTTTGTGAAACCAAGGGATATAGTCATAATTTTTCGGCTCCAAGGACACCTCAACAAAATGTAGTAGCCGAAAGGAAAAATCGAACACTTCAAGAAATGAGTCGGTCCATGCTCAATGAATTTTCACTTCCAAAATATTTTTGGGCCGAAGCCGTAAGTACTGCTTGCTATGTCATTAATCGAGTTTATATTCGTCCTAAAATGAATAAAACTCCATATGAGCTTTGGAAAGGAAGAACTCCAAATATTAGTTATTTCAAAATATTTGGATGTAAATGTTTTATGTTGAATACTAAGGATCAATTAGACAAACTTGATCCTAAGGCCGATGAAGGAATATTTATGGGGTATTCAACCAAGAGCAAAATATATCGGGTTTACAATAAGACTAGTGGGGTTGTTGAAGAATCCATCCATGTCAAATTCAATGAAGCTTTGGGTGTTGAAAGGATACCCAATGATGAAAGTGATGAAGAGGATATTGTTGAACCCATTGTTCAAGATGAAACTCAAAATGATCAACCTTCAAGCTCAAATGTTCCTCAAGAAGATAAAGGTGATACTTCGAATCTTCCCGTAGCATTGAAATTTAAGGGAGATCATCCAAAAGATCTTATTATTGGTGATCCCCTTGATAAAGTAATGACTCGAAGAAAATTTGCCGAGAAAGCTCTTATATCTCAAAAAGAGCCTAAAAATGCTAAGGAAGCCATTGAAGATGAGGATTGGTTTTTAGAAATGCAAGAGGAGTTGAATCAATTTGAAAGGAATGATGTATGGGAATTAGTACCTTGTCCTCCATCTCAAACCATTATTGGTACAAAATGGGTATTTCGGAACAAGTTTGATGACCAAGGCAATATTGTTCGAAACAAAGCAAGGTTAGTAGCTCAAGGTTATTGTCAAGAAGAAGGTATTGATTATGATGAAACATTTGCACCCGTAGCACGTTTAGAAGCTATTCGTATTTTACTTGCCTATTCTTGTTTTAAAAATTTCAAGCTTTACCAAATGGATGTAAAATCCACATTTTTAAATGGTATTATTCAAGAAGAAGTCTATGTAAAATAACCTCCGGGGTTTGAAAATTTTTCTAGGCCTAATGATGTTTATAGACTTAAAAAGGCCTTGTATGGTTTGAAACAAGCACCCCGTGCATGGTATGATAGACTTAGCTCTTTTCTTTTGCAAAATGGTTTTACAAGAGGTAAAGTTGATACTACTCTCTTTGTTTTTGAAAAAGGGCAAGATTGCTTATTAGTGCAAATTTATGTTGATGATATTATTTTTGGTGCTACTAATGAATCCTTATGCAAGAAATTTTCTAAGTTAATGCAAGATGAATTTGAAATGAGTATGATGGGGGAGCTCAACTTCTTCCTTGGACTTCAAATTAAGCAATGCCAAGAAGGAATTTATATTTCTCAATCAAAATATACAACGGAGCTTTTGAAGAAATTTGGCATTGAAGAAGGAAGAACCGTCTCTACCCCAATGGCAACAAACGTCAAGATTGACAAAGATGAAAAAGACAAGTCGGTTGATGAATCCAAATATCGAGGTATGATTGGTAGTTTACTTTATTTAACCGCAAGTAGACCGGATATTCTTCATGCCGTATGCCTATGTGCTTGTTTTCAAAGCAATCCCAAAGAATCTCATATGAGTGTCGTTAAAAGGATTTTTAGATATTTGAAAGGCACTATTCAATATGGTTTATTCTATCCAAAGAATGAAAATTTTTCTCTTAAAGGTTATAGTGATTCGGATTATGCGGGAAATATTGATGATCGAAAAAGTACTTCCGGATCATGTCAATTTTTAGGCGATTGCCTAGTTTCTTGGTTTTCAAAGAAACAAAATTGATTTTCACTTTCAACGGCCGAAGCCGAATATATTTCCGCGGCTTTTTGTTGTACTCAATTGCTTTGGATGAAACAAACTTTAGCGGATTATAAATGTTCTTTTAAATGTGTTCCTATCTTTTGTGATAACATATCCGCTATAAATATTGCTCAAAACCCAGTTCATCATAACCGTACTGATAGGTGTGAGTTTTGCATGTATTTTAGGGCATATTTATGGCTATAATTGTTTATAAACATGCAATAACGTGTATGAAATGGTATATATTCGCTCTTTGTGGGAAAGATATTACGATTTGCTCGTTTTGTAGGAATTTAACGATATTTGGAGTGATTTTGTGACAAATACGAGCATTGCAACCTAGAATCATCAAGAATCGAGCGATTACACCCAATTGGAAACCAACTATATGGATTCTAGAGTCATAGTGATGAGTCGTGTGTCAAAAGAAGCATGGATGATCAAACAACAAGGAGATTTATCTCAAGGAACATCCAAACGCGTATGGAATTTCCAAAGATGGCGGGGTTTAGTATTTTGGCCATAACTCTCTCTACAAAATTGATATTAAGGTGATTCAAGTGGCTATGGAAAGCTAAAAGAGAGGATACAACTCTTATGAAGACCCCGCAAACAAATTTGGACGTTTGGGTGGCGCACGGGTAGCCCGTGCGTGGACGCACGACCCGTGCACCCTACAGAGACTGGATGTTTTCCTACGGCTTGGCGCACGGGTAGCCCGTGCGTGGACGCACGACCCGTGCGCCCTACAGAGACTGGATGTTTTCCTACGGCTTTGAGCACGGGTAACCCGTGCGTGGGCGCACGACCCGTGCGTTTTTGCGTTAAAAACTCCAAAAATGACAAAGAAATTGACTAGACTTAAAAAATGGTATAAATACCACTTCTTGGGGCGCACACCAGGGGAGGAAAGGCTGGGAATACACCCAAGAACACAAGAAACACATCAAATTCATCAAGGAAGATTCAAGGGAAGAATCGGGTCGAATCGGAGCTTGAGGATTGAAGATTAATCGAGAGATTATCCATTTCCCTAAGTTTTCTCATTCTTTGTGCTTTAATCTTTCATTTTAGCTTCTTATGAATATGAACAATTTGTCTATGAGTTGTTTATTTGTAATGGGTAGCTAAACATCTTGTGATTTCCGGGTTTTGGAAGTAGATTAATTGAACTCTTGTTGAATGTTTTAATCTTAGTTGAAGTTATTGTCTTGAAGCCTATTTGAGTACTTTGAGCTTATTCTTGTTTTATCACTTGATCAATGATTTAACTTGTTTGATATATTGATTCATAATTCGAGAGATGAGTTTCAATATTAGATCTTGAGTACTTGACATGAATAATTGCATGAATCGAGAGGTTTGTAAATATTTGTGAAGGCATTTGATCTTTCGAACTTTTGGGAGTTGAGTACTTCATGTTGAGTAGAGATGCTAGCATAAGTATTTCAATCTACACTTTATATACATCTCGAGAGGGAGGATAAAATACCATTGTGATCGTCTTATAGGTATATTGATAATAACTTTGGCTTTGATTAAATCGGACAACAAGAGGAATATTAATCGAAACCATAACCCGGGAATCCATTTCATTCCCTTGATAATTCCATTATTATTTTCATCTTGTGTTTTTGTGGTTATTCTTGTCTTTACCTCCACAACAATCACCTCAAATTACGATCGTCTAAATAAAAATAAGGCTATCTTAGTTCGATACTTAGCACATTAATTTATTAGTCTCTGTGGATACGACCTTGCTTACCCTATTCTATAAACTACACCGTACACTTGTGGTGAAGCTAAAAATAAGGCGAACAAGTTTTTGGCGCCGTTGCCGGGGACTAATACAATTTTTGGTGCTAATATTGCGATAGATAAAATTATTTTTAATTTAGGCATTTTTTTTATTTCATTTTTCTTTTGTAAATTCTCTCTCTACAATGTTTGATTTGTTTCTTTGAGTTGGTATAGGTAGTGCACGAACACCTGCTCGGATGGAGAATGCCAATTATTTCAATAACTGGAATTCTTACAGTTATTGGAATAATCCTACTCCCACGTACTATTATCCAAATTGGGGAATTACGAAGATTTTTCATATGCTCACACGGAGAATGTGATTCCAACACCATCAAGCTCCAATGTAATGAATGGGTTTACAAATGCAGAGGCAAAGCCATCTTTAGAAGAAGCCCTCACCTCATTCATAAATCAATCCAATGCATTCATGAGTGAAACTAGGAGCTGCTTCATAAGGCAAGACGCAAGGATGGACAAGATGGAACAACAAGTGACAAGCTCAATAAAGAACCTAGAGACTCAAATGGGCCAATTAGTTACAATTGTTAGTGAGCAATATCAAAAGAGCCAATTTTCATGCACCACTGAAACCAACTCGAAGGAACAATCTAGTACCATTCATCAAAGGAGTGGTACCGAATATGAGGAGCCGAAGATCCTGGAAAAACAAGAAAGTTCAGAACCAAACACGGATTGTGTGTCTATGGACTTTCAACTCGTGTGTGGTGCCAAAAAGAAGCAGAAACAGGACGAGAAAGACATGAACAGTGCGTGGATGCCCGGTCAGTGCGTGCGTGATATCATAAGAAAGCTATCCCACAACGAAACAAACACTGGTGGTATATACGCGCACGAACAACATGAGCATAATTCAAATCAAAGTGTTCCAACATCAGGACTCCAATACTTGCTTGGAAATCCCAATTATGCATTACTAGATGCAAACAACGGAAAAACGGTTCTTGACCACAATCCAAAGCAGCTAATATACGCATTCAAAGGTGGTACGAATCGAAATTAATAGGCGTCAAGCTAAAGACGTTAAATGTAGCGCTTGTTGGGGGAGGCAACCCAACGGTTTGTGGTGTGATTTTTGTTTGTTTTCTTTTTGTAAAAAAAAAAAAAAAAAAAACCTGAGTGTTGTTGTACGGCATCACGCACGGGTGACCCGTGCGCTAGGTGCACGCCCATGCGTGCCGGGAGGGAGGAATAATGTGGCTTCGGCATGAAGCACGGGGCAGCCGTCGCAAGGCACACGACCCGTCGTCCTTCAGCGGAGATAATATTAAGGTACAAAATTTGAAGTGATGGTTGAAGGAAGAAGTCCTAGCGATATGAGGAGATTCCAAGGAGGGCCACCACCCGCACAGTGAATTAGGTAAATCCACACAGTTTTATATTGAAATTCTATCTTCTCTTACGTGCGATATAATTTCATTTAAGTTTTGGGGAGAGATAGTTATTTTGATATGAAATGTGTGGATTTAAAAAAAAAAAAATTGTATTTTTGTGTGTTTTCATATAGTTGCATGTAGAGCATTTTAGGTTGCATTGCATTAGAAGCACGTTCTGACTTTAGCACGTTTATTGCTTTCATAGAGTTTAGAGAGTGAGTTGACCGATATTGAGATTCTCGTGCTCTATTTTGAAAATTTTGTATTGTTTGGATTGGGTGTTGAGTATGAGTTGATTGAGCCATGAATAGATGATATTGAGCATGTGGATATTGAGAACATGGTTTGATGCTTTGAATTACGTATTTGCAAGCCTGTGAGCTTTTGAGCCTTTAATGCTTTCATCATATGCGATCTTGTTGATTGATTTGAGTGTATCATTCATGTTGTTAGAATTCTAGAACTTGCTCTGGTATCTCTGTCAAGGTCACATGTTGTATGCGAATTGTGAAAATGATCAAAGGCCATTTTCGTTAGCCCTTCAAGCCTTTTGCTTACCTAAGATGATATTGAAATCCCTAGTTAGCCAACTTGAGCCTATTGCCTAATTTCTTGATAGCAACAATTCAAGCCTTAACTTGATATATTTGTTACCCCATACTTGAGCGTATAGCATTGAGTAAAGGGATTGAATGAGGTTGAATGGGTTGGAATTGAAAAGTTGGATAAATTGGTTGATGGGAACAAAAGGGGAAGAAAAGGAGAAGCAAAGAATGTTGAAAACTCACAAAAGAGTCAAAAAAAAAATTAACTTTATGAATGAGTTTTCTTTGAATGAACTTAGAGGCTAGGAATTATAATGTGAGGTGATGGTGTTTTACAAAAGAAAGGGGATGGAGATAAGAAGAGTTGGTGAAAATGAGAGATGATTTGGGTAGCATATTAAGCTTTAATGTAGATGATTTATATGCTCACCGGTCTATACGCTCGAGTTTGAGTCACTCTATCTATATTTTCCTACCCTAACCAAAGAGCATCCATTACAACCAAATGAGAAAGTCCTTTTTGATTCACAAATTGCATACATTCTAGTGGCGGAGAAATGAGACGATCTGCAAGCATATGGTAATTCTACAACATTGAATTGATTTGAGCGTAAACACGTCCTATATTTATTTGAGATGAGAGTATACACTCGATCTTTGTGAGGCGTAATTCTTAGCATTTACCATGGTTTCTTTGATGTGTGCTCTATGTTAGATGTTTGAGGCTTGGTTTATTCGTTGCTTGACACCTACGATAAACAATGCGGATTTTATGGAGTTGTTGTGCGTTCTACTTTTCATTACTCCCAATCATGTTTTGTCTAGTTTTTAAAAGCGTTGACCGGGACGGCCAACAGTTTAAGTTTGGGGGATTTTGATAGGTGTGAGTTTTGCATGTATTTTAGGGCATATTTATGGCTATAATTGTTTATAAACATGCAATAACGTGTATGAAATGGTATATATTCGCTCTTTGTGGGAAAGATATTACGCTTTGCTCGTTTTGTAGGAATTTAACGACATTTGGAGTGATTTTGTGACAAATACGAGCATTGCAACCTAGAATCATCAAGAATCGAGTGATTACACCCAATTGGAAACCAACTATATGGATTCTAGAGTCATAGTGATGAGTCGTGTGTCAAAAGAAGCATGGATGATCAAACAACAAGGAGATTTATCTCAAGGAACATCCAAACGCGTATGGAATTTCCAGCACTGGCAGGGTTTAGTATTTTGGCCATAACTCTCTCTACAAAATTGATATTAAGGTGATTCAAGTGGCTATGGAAAGCTAAAAGAGAGGGATACAACTCTTATGAAGACCCCGCAAACAAATTTGGACGTTTGGGTGGCGCACGGGTAGCCCGTGCGTGGACGCACGACCCGTGCACCCTACAGAGACTGGATGTTTTCCTACGGCTTGGCGCACGGGTAGCCCGTGCGTGGACGCACGACCCGTGCGCCCTACAGAGACTGGATGTTTTCCTACGGCTTTGAGCACGGGTAACCCGTGCGTGGGCGCACGACCCGTGCGTTCTTGCAGAAAACTCCAAAAATGACAGCAAATTGACCTAGACTTAAAAAAGGGTATAAATACCACTTCTTGGGGCGCACACCAGGGGAGGAAAGGCTGGGAATACACCCAAGAACACAAGAAACACATCAAATTCATCAAGGAAGATTCAAGGGAAGAATCGGGTCGAATCGGAGCTTGAGGATTGAAGATTAATCGAGAGATTATCCATTTACCTAAGTTTTGTCATTCTTTGTGCTTTAATCTTTCATTTTAACTTCTTATGAATATGAACAATTTGTCTATGAGTTGTTTATTTGTAATGGGTAGCTAAACATCTTGTGATTTCCGGGTTTTGGAAGTAGATTAATTGAACTCTTGTTGAATGTTTTAATCTTAGTTGAAGTTATTGTCTTGAAGCCTATTTGAGTACTTTGAGCTTATTCTTGTTTTATCACTTGATCAATGATTTAACTTGTTTGATATATTGATTCATAATTCGAGAGATGAGTTTCAATATTAGATCTTGAGTACTTGACATGAATAATTGCATGAATCGAGAGGTTTGTAAATATTTGTGAAGGCATTTGATCTTTCGAACTTTTTGGAGTTGAGTACTTCATGTTGAGTAGAGATGCTAGCATAAGTATTTCAATCTACAATTTATATACATCTCGAGAGGGAGGATAAAATACCATTGTGATCGTCTTATAGGTATATTGATAATAACTTTGGCTTTGATTAAATCGGACAACAAGAGGAATATTAATTGAAACCATAACCCAGGAATCCATTTCATTCCCTTGATAATTCCATTATTATTTTCATCTTGTGTTTTTGTGGTTATTCTTGTCTTTACCTCCACAACAATCACCTCAAATTACGATCGTCTAAATAAAAATAAGGCTATCTTAGTTCGATACTTAGCACATTAATTTATTAGTCTGTGGATACGACCTTGCTTACCCTATTCTATAAACTACACCGTACACTTGCGGTGAAGCTAAAAATAAGGCGAACAAGTTTTTGCGTACTAAACATATTGAGATTCGACATCATTTTCTAAGGGATTGTGTTTCAAAACGAAAAATTGAGATATCTTTTGTTCCATCTCAAGATCAATTAGCGGACATTTTTACAAAACCGCTATCTTCCGAGACTTTTGCGTCAATACGAGCTCGGTTAGGCATAATGCATATTGAATGAGGTCTATGATTGCATTTTGCACGTTTTTAAAACTTAGGGCGAAAAATCGGATTTTTGGTTAAAAACTCAGATTTTGGAAAAAGAGAAAGAACCACTGGCTGATTGGGGAAGGCCGACCATCGCCCATGACATCGACCGTCGCCCACCCCCAACCGACGCCTTAGCTTTTTTTTTTGGTTAAAATCGCTTCGTCTTGATTCTGACCATTTTGGCCTTTTATGTTCATTTTTTGTTCCCTTCGAATTTTTCACACAAATTTCACTCCAAATTTGTTTTATTGCATACATTTTATATTTTGGACTTCATGAGGCTCGATTATCATCATCATTGTTCATCTTTACCGATTAAATGGTAAGAATTTCTCCTTTTAATCTCAATTGGGTTGAACCCTTGAGAATGTGCTTGTATCTTGATATCTTGTTGAAATTCTTGTATTAATATGATGTTTATGATGATTGATGATGTATGAATATTGTTGTATTGCAATTGGTGATGAATTTTTTTGGCTTAAATGAATCACAAAGGTGTTATATTTCTCTTGTTTTATTCGACGCACGCCAAGTGTTCGACAAAATGTTTCAATGAAAAATTCATCACCTACATGATTCTCTTGATTTGAAAAGTCTTATAAGTTTATAGAGATCATGTTTTATCAATCAAATGAGCTTTTACAAATCAAATGAGCAATTGTTTTCCCTTTTATTCGGAATTTAAGCTTAAATGCTCAATATGCTCGATACATCTATAAAATTGCGCACTTTGATATAATTGTATGATGTTTTTATCGTGCTAACATTATTTTTGATGATTCCAAAGGGGGAGAAACAAGAAAAACGCTCATAAGCTCAAAGAAGCGTAAATAAGCTCGCAAGAAAAGCTATAAGCTAAAGCTCTTAAAAGCCAAAAGCTATGGATTATACTTGGTCCATGTGATGTATTATGGACTTTTATACTTGACTAATGATGATTTTGTGACAGGGGGAGCTTATAAGCTCATGATATTCGCTTTAAGCTTTTAGTTGTTGCTTGTATACTTGTTCTTGATATGCATATTGATAGGGGGAGCTTGTGCAAAAATGATTTTGAAAATCTTTGCTCCTATCCTTGTGTGTTTGTACTTATGATGAATCTTGCTTATAATTGATTGATGTTTTAGACCGGAAAATTTGTTTTGTTTTAAAATCAACTTCCTAAAATTGTTTTGGTTTGTAATCATCAAAAAGGGGGAGTTTGTTAGATAATTATTTTTATCAAGATTTTGATGATTATGTTTAAATTGAGTTTTTATACCAAAACAATGTTAATAAATGTTGTCCAAATACTCCTAAATGATTTAAAATGTTTTTGCTAATTTTTGGAGTATTTCTTAGAATTTATTTTTCGATAAAAATGGACAACACTTTTGATGATTTTATGTTAATTGGTTTTTACATCAAAACCATGTTTATAAATGTTGTCCAAATACTCCCAATTGATTTACAATGTTTTTACTAATTTTTTGGAGTATTTCTTGAAGTTTATTTTTGATAAAAATCGGACAACACTTCAATTTGGAGGTCGACCGGCCGCCCAAAGCATCGACCGGTACCTGAAGCAAAGAGAATTGAAACAGAACGTTCTGAACTCTTAAAAACGAAGAGGGGGACCGGTCAAGCAGGGGCCGACGGCCGCACCCTAGGCGATCTGGTCGCACCCCGATCGGCCGCCGACCCCCCCTTCGACCTATCCTAGATCGCACTATCTTTTTTCAAACGTTCGAAATATTAAACAGGGCAACCGGTCGCCCTATGTAATTTTTTACAACAAAAATTGTGCAGTTTGAAAACATTATCAGCAAGATTTACTTTTCATTTTTGTACAATATTTCTACATCTTGTGATCCTCTTTTTATAGACAAAAGTGAAGAGGAAGGAGCCTATGTTGGGAGCCTATGTTGGTGAAGACTTCCCTATAAATAGAGAATGAATTGAAGACACAAGATACTATACATACAAGCAAATTACACAACAAGAAATCTGCAAATTGTTCAAGCTTTCTTTTTTACATTCTTGTTGTAATAGCCTAAGTACTTTCACTTGCACATCTTTGAGGTCTAGGCTTTTTGATTCTTGATTACACTTGCACTCAATCTTTGTATTGGTTTCATAGAGTTGTAATCTTGAATTTTGTCCATCATTCAACACAAGACATCCTTGTGAGTATTCTTGTGGTAAGAATACACTTGGGTGATCTAGGTGATAGGTGTTTGGAGAGTGTGGTACTCTTCAAAGGTGGTGAAGGAAGATTGTGGTAATCTTCTTGAAGGTGTTGTAAGAGGATTGTGGTAATCCTCAAGGTGTTGTATTAATTTTGGAAATTAATAAAATCTTTTTTTCTTTTTTTGAAATCCATCTCGGAGATACTGGGGTGGTAGAGGATTAGGCCCTAGGTAGGTTGAACCTCTTTAAATCGACGAGTGTTGTTTAATTTCCGCACTTACATTCTTGTCATTTATTTGTTCATTCGAAAAAGAGGGCAATTTGCGAAAAATCGGCATAATCTATTCACCCCCCTCTAGATTATCGTAGCCACTTGGACTAACAGTAGGTTGCATTGCATTAGACGCATGTTTACAGTTATAGCACGTTTATTGCTTTAGCATGTTTATTGCTTGTTAGGTCTTTAGGGAGTGAGTTGACCGTTTTTGTGGTGTTTGATGTGACCTTGGGAGATTTTATTGAAACAATTGGTGTTGTTTTAAATTGGGTGTTGAGTGTGAATTGATCATGTTGAGAATAGATGATATGGAGCATGGGGATATTGAGAACATGGATGTTATGCTTTGAATTACGACTTTGCAAGCCTGTGAGCTTTGAGCCTTTACTGCTTCCATATTATGCAGTCTTGTTTATTGATTGATGGTGTCATTCATGTTGATTTGAATTCTAGAACTTGCTCTGGTATCTCTGTCAAAGCCACATGTTGTATGTGATTTATGAAAATGATTTAACGCCATTTTTGTTAAGCCTTTTGCCTACCTAATGACATTGAATTTCTCTACTTAGCCAATTTGAGCTTGTTGCCTAATCTTTGATAGCCACATTTCAAGCCTTAACTTAATATATCTGTTACCCTGGACTCGAGCGTATATCATTGAGTAAGGGGATTGCATAAGGTTGAATGGGAGGATGTCGAGAATTTAGATAATTGTGCAAGTGTTAGTTGATGGGAATAAAAGAATGAAAAAAGGAGGAAAAGAAAGGATGAATACTCATGAAAGAGTCGAAAAAAAAGAAAAAAAAATCGACTTTATAAATGAGTTTGCTTTGAATGAACTTGTAGGCTGGGATTTGTAGTGTGAGGCGAAAGAAAGTGGAGTCTATAAACGAAAGGAAAAAGGGGGAAAGAAAATACGAAAAGTTGATAAGAACAAGAGGTGATTGAGGTAGCATATTGGGTTTGAATGAGAATAATTGATTGAATGAAAGATGTGCTTACCGTCTATACGCTTGAGTTTGAGTCACTTTTTCCATATTTCCCTACCCCTAACCAAAGAGCCTTCATTACAACCAAAAGAAAAAGTCCTTTTTTGATTTATGAATTGCATACATTCGAGTGGCAGAGATGTGAGACGATTTGCAAGCTTATGGTAATTCTTCAACATTGATATAATTTGAGCGAAAACACGTCCCTTATTATTCTTGAGAGGAGAGTATACATTTGATCTCGTGAGAGTCGTGATTCAAGTATTTTCCATGGTTTTAATTGACATGTGTTCTGTGTGTTAGATGTTTGAGGCTTAGTTGATTTATTGCTTGACGGCTATGGATAAATGGCATGAATTTTGATGTGTTGTTCTTGATTGCTTTTCATTTCTCCCATTTGTGTTTTGTCTTGTTTATAAAGCGTTATCGGGATCACAACCGTTTAAGTTGGGGTTTGATTAATATGAGTTTTGCATGTAATTTAGGCTTAATTGTGGATAGAATAAGTTGATATGCATGCGTTAACTGAGTAAAATGGGCCATATTCTTATAAAGTGGAAAAGGTATTACGTTTTGCTCGTTTTGTAGGAATTAAATGATATTTATAGCATTTTGGTGATAAATCGGAGCATTGTGGTAAAGGACCACCAAGAATCGAGCGAATATGTGATGTTCGGAGTTGAATCCGGAAGAAGTCGATTTAACGGGGCAAGAAATGGACATGAACGGAGCGAAATTACCTCAGCAGGGACGCACGGGTAGGGCGTGCGTCCAGCACACGGCCCGTGCGTCATTCCCAGATTGAATAAGTGTTACGGTAGGATGCACGACCAGGTCTTGCGTTGGACGCACGACCCGTGCGTCAATTGAAGACTTTAGCAATTCCTACGGCCTGACACATGGGTTGGTCATGCGTAAGCGCACGGCCCGTGTGTCTGTGCGGGAAAGTCAGGATTTGATAAATTTTAATTAGGTTTTGACCGAGCGGGAGTATAAATAGAGACGAGGCGGCCCCAAATGGAGACACACTGATTTTTGCCCTAGAAACCAGAGAAAAGAGCAACCTTCTACTGGAGAATTCGAAAGATTGATCGAGGTCGCAACCACGCGCTTTAGGATTGAAGATAGATTGAGAGATCATCGACATCCCTGAGTTTTCTCATTCCATTGTATCTTTTATTTTCAATTAGTTAGACATGAACATGAATAATTTGTCTATGAATTGTTTATTTCCCATGTTCGACTAAACACCTTGTGATTCCGAAGTTTGGGATTAGGTTATTGGATACTTTTGTTTGATATTTAATTGCAATTGAAGTTATTATTTTCAAACCCTATTCGAGTACTCTGTTTTATTTCTTGTTTTATCAAATGACCATTGATTTAACTTATTTTGATGTATTGATTCATAATTCGAGAGATGAGTTTCAATACTAGATCTTGAGTACTTGACATGAATATTTGCATGATTGAGAAATCTGTAAATATTTGTGAGGATTAATAATCTTTTGTGCTTTTAGGAGTTGGATATCTTATATTGAGTAGAGATGCTAGCATAAATAATCCAATCAACGTTTTTATATACATCTCGAGAGAGAGGGTAAAATACTTTCGTGATTGTCTTATAGGGAAGAATAATAATAAATTTGGTTGTGATTAATCAGATATCAAGAGGGATATTAATTGAAACCATAACCCTGGAATCCATTTATCTCCTTGATCTTTCAATCAACTCTTACTTTGTCTTTTTATGATAAATTCTTGTCTTAGTTTTATAAACCAAACATCCAATTTCGATCGTCTAGATAAAATAAGACTATTACAATCTCAATACTTAGTGCACTAATTTATTAGTCTCTGTGGATTCGATCTTGCTTACCCTATTCTATAAACTACACCGTACATTTGCGGTGAAGCTAAAAATAAGGCGAACAAAAATGCACATGAGTTATATTTAAAATACAACAAATGCATACTAAATAAGCATTAGCCAAAAATAACCATTGAATGGTTGAAAATGCACCATAATCATACTAAATAAGCAATATCCCAAAAAACAAATATGTAATGGCTAAAATACACCAAAACCATATTAAATCTGCAGCAACCACATGCGAATTAGGCAATATCAAAAATTAACCATGCAATAGCTAGGAAAAACAGACACTAATATTTCAGATAAAACAAAAATAATACAAATGTAAATTCACCAGCACTCTATTAACAAAATTCATACTATATATGCAATAAAATCGTACTAAATAAGCAATAATCGAACATAAGACTTGTAATGATCCAATGCCATAAAAACTACCAAATTTTAAAACCTCCTAAAATCCGCTATACACGCATGTTGGCAATGACGTGGGGGGATTTAATTACTCTATTTCCTTTTTGACTTATCCATAATTGGACAAATTATTGTACTATGTATCCTTAAAATTAATTTTAAAAAAAAATTATAAAATGCTAAAAAGACATTTTAAATCTGGCCCGTTCAAAAAATTAACATTTTGATTTGTCTCACGTACTCACCCCAAGATGGTGAACTCATTTGGTATGAAATCTATATAATAAATTAAAAATTTATGTGAAGAAAAACAACTGATCGATTCAACCCCAGGCTATTGATTAAATAATTTTGAAGATACATTCTAGGCCCCATAATCACAGTGCACAACAATGTTGGACCTTTTTTTTTTTTTTTTTTTTTTTTTTTGAGGGAAAATGTTGGACCTCTTTATTAGTGATGAAAAGATCAATATAATTGAGCTAGAAATGGCTTTTTCTAGTTTTCACAATATTAAAATTCTCCAATCACAAGATATGTTGGCCTTTATGTAATTTGAATGGCCACCCACAAGACTATTATCATACTGTATTATGTTGACATTTCACATCATGAATGGTAGCTATTATACATCTTTTTATTTTTTCAACTTGTTAAGATGCTATTGTGCTTTTTTGAGTCTTTTTCTTTGCCTTTTCTCCCTCAATTTCAGTGGTTCAAATGAGAGATCATCATTGATCTGTTTTCCCTTTCTGTTAGTGCTCATTACCCAGTGGATGATCATGCATCTTTTGCCAATCTTTTTTTCTTCATAAGATTTTCGGATTATCTTTTATTTTTTAAATTAGAAAAATTTATAAACTCATATACCGAGCTTTATATTAATAATAATTTTTTTAAAATAATTCGGATACAATTAGATCATAGGCTTATAAAATTTTAGTACGGACAATTTGGTAGTTAATATATGATCAAAATTAATGGAGCTGTTAAGATCTTAGAATTTTTTTAAGGAACTTATAACATCCTGACATCCAAATTTGGGGGTTTATATACAAGTCATGTCCTAATTAACAACTTTACTAAATAGTTCAAAATAATTTATAAGCTCCAAACATGTTATAAAATGTTTTAACGAGGTCACCCTAATAGCCGATCTTCATCGACATTGTAATTTTTATGAATAAAAAATAATATATTGATTTATACACAATATATATATTTAAAAAAGATGACAGAGTTACAGAAAGCAAGTAAAAGTTAATATATTATATCCCATATTCGAGAGAGCAGTTGTTATTTGTTTCCTTTTTTAATTATATCATATATTAAATATTAAATGTTATTTATATTCAATAGCTTATATTTAGAATTTTTTAGATGATATGATATTCAATTAAACTACAGTAACTCTCTATCTCCATACTCAAGTTTCCTTCCCTTGTCCAATTAAACATCGGTAATGAATGATTAATAAGTATTTCATTCTTTATAAACAAAATTGACATTTGTCAATCATTTAAATACACGACAAACAATAGATAAAATATAAAATGTATTAGACTTACACCAATTTGACCCTTTCCATTACAAAAAAAGTAGAATCAATGCGACTACTCGACGACGAGATAACACACACTTTATATCTTTGGTCTCCTTTGAAAACAGGGTTCGGACCTTTGAAAAATATAATGAGGACAAGAAAAAGATAATATGAGTGGGTCTGCTCATAACGACATCACTTTTGCTTCTTTATCTTTTTTAAGCACCAGCCAAAATTTTCCAACAGTCATCTCCAAAATCACTATATACTTTTGTTGGAAGATGGTTAAAAACATGCTCTTGTATCTCATTTAAGTTCTCAAAATACGTTTGGAAATGGAATAGTTTTCTATGAGTTAAATTTTACTTTAATTTACCTTAAACTTTAACTTATCACTTAAAAAGCTTAATCGAAAAACACCTACTTGCATGAGTATCCTAGGGCTGAAATTGTTATTTTGTGTTCGCCCGTGTGTTCAAGTTACAACCATAACTACGGAAAAAAAGTGAAGTTTCTTTGTCGAATTAACCGATAGAAATAATTTTATCACTAAAATTTGATTATCTAAGAGTACCGACTTCCGACACAATAAAAAATATTCTTTTTTCCCAAATTATACCGATTAATTCTCGACAAATCACATGAGTTTCTAAAGTTACCCAAAAATAAAGTTTATACGATTTATAGTTTTCTTAATATACTTACCTACAACAATTGTACCTATACGTGATGAGTTTTCTTAATACTTATAGATTTTTCTCAGGTAAATTAGTTTTTTTTATTATAGTGAATACTAATTATACACATCATTTTCATTTAGGCTCAACCAGACGAGGATTATAAAAATCCAGATTGAGAACAATCAAATTTGAACAAAACATTACGGAGATGGCGAAAAGTGACTCAATTATGTGTGGATAGTCTCTATAAACACTCCTAATTAAAACGGGGTTTTGTAGATGCTACATATCCGGAGTACTACACTTGGTACAGAAGATCTACCATTCACATGTCATGCTTAGTGTGTGGATGCATTACAAGTGTCTCACTTCCTAAAAAATAGGGACATATGAATGGTAGATGTTACACCAAGTGTAGATTCCAGTGAAGATCTACAAAATCCACGTTGATTTCCATTTTTAGTGCAAATTTTGGGAGAGGAGAGAATTTGGTGGGAATCGAATGACGACGTGGCGCGGGCGATAGGAGTTTTAACCACTGTGACTATTATCTGATTGCCAACATGTTGATTTCCTAAATAACCAATTATATTCATCCAACAATGAATTGTTATTTCCTCAAAAAAAAAAAAAAAACAATGAATTGTTATGCTCGCATCCAAAGGTTGGCCGTTGTCTAATTTATTAATTAATCTATTACCAAAAAAACACCAAAATGTTCCAATTAAGTTCTTACAAAGTCTTTTGAGTAAGGGCCAGAAATACCTCTCTAATATCTTGACGTATAAGATTTGGCTGCTACAGTTTTCACTTATTGGGAATAAACAGATATTTTAGTATATATTTTTGAGGAAATTGACATGTAAGGTTGAGGCACCATTGGACATTGATATGTTGGGGCCATAAGTGGCATTTGCATTTTGGCTGGCCATGCATCAAAGTCAAGTTGGACACGGACAAGTAAGCGATAAATGTGTGCTAACCACACGAAACACACGCATCATTCCTCATAAGTCCATTCTCATAATTATACCTTTTTCTCTATTCTATCATCCATGTCAACAACTCGACAAATGGTTAATAAAAGGGTCTTTTTCTGAAGTAATGTGTGCTAAACACACGAAACAATCACACCGACAACACAAGCCTCTACCACTGAAGCACATGGTTGATCCCATGTTTAATTTTATTTAAAAATAATTTATTGAAGTGATTGTATAACAAAATATTATGTAATTTATGAGATGTTGGCACTGGCGAAGCTAGCCTAGGACGAGTGTGGTCGACGGACCGCACTGAATCTTGGAGTGGCAAAGTTAAATTTGAGTTGGACCGCACGTAAATTCAGCTGAGGTCTAGATCATATAAAAAAAATTGAATAAAAATTTAAAAAAGCAATATACCTTACTGTCTTGATCCAAAATATTAAGAATTACTTGACTCAATTAAGATATATGCGTGGATGAATAATTGCCTTATGTAGAGAGAAATATGTTCCAAACTTGATAATGAACAGTATTTTTGGAGTATTTTTCGAATGAATTTTTGGATCTAAAGTCTATTCTAAAATAATAATAGTTGTTTAGTAGTTAATACAGAATAAACTTTTGGATAATTCACTTCTCCAAAAAGTTTATTCTAGAGAAATCAGAATTGGAGATTATGAAAACAAGCAAATAATTGTTGCAAGGTACGACATTTATATTTGATTTTTTTTCTATTTTTTCAAAATTTCGGCCCGATATTCGTCCTGCCAAAAAGAAAAAAATTCAGACCGCACTGGCCGGAATTCCTGTCTATGCCCACGGATGTTGGTGATGATACTTATATAATTAATAAATTCAAAACCAAACGAGTTCATTAAGATTTTAAAAATAAGTTGATTGATTTTGATTTTTCTTAAAAGAGATTATAAATTTTATTTTGGTAGTGTTACGCAAAAAGGTTTACTACTAAAGCAAATTAAAACTATAGCTATTAATAGACGAAACAGAAAGTATTGCAGTACTAAGCATGACCGGACACGAGGTGGTACTGGTTGCACACAAGCGCTTACCACTAAAGTTGGGGCCATTTGCAGCATTTAAAAAAGTTGAGAGATGTAAATGACCTTAACAAATTCCGTCAGGTCAACTAATAGTTAGGGTAAATTGTAAGATGAAATCAAACCTCAAGGCGTCTTATATAATTTTGAAACTTCTGTGGGCTTTTTTTGTTATTACCCCAAACCTCAGGGTAGTAAGTAGTTATTGTAATTATCCCTTCAGAACATGCTGTGCTGCTAATTAAGTTCCTGGACTTGTCCAGGAGCTTGATTTCTCTTCCTCACAGATACAGAGAAACCATACAAAAAGTTGATGTCATTGTTTCAACTCTGTTTTGTCTATGCTGACACAAAGCTTCATTTGGCAAAGGAATTACATATGAGAAATAGAAACAACTTCGAAGAACATCCAATATAAATAAAACATTATCTTCAGTAACTGGAGATATAGTTGCAACAAAATATGTTAACAAAAGGATTCAACACTTTGAACTTCTCAAGTTGATCTAATAAATAAAGTCATGTCTGAACTATCTAGAATTATTTCCCTGCTAAAACTTGCCAATTTACAGTAATCTGTGGAATGTTATTTCCTAATCCAGGTTTCCAGTGCTAAATAAGAAAGCTGGTCAATGTTCACTCGTTAAATAAGGTATGTGATATATGAATTGAAACTAAAAAGCTGCAAACAAATCAATTTGGCTTGTTGATCTCCTTTATTTCAGTCACTGAATGCATTGACTTAATCAAACAGCAAATAGCTCATACATTAAACAAATATTTTATTTGCTCATTTTTCTTTTCATGAATAAGCATGCAAACAATTCTTCCATTAGTTTCAATAACAATATCTCATAATCTACAGGGAGGATATCTATAAATCTGACAAGCCATAAAAAGATAAGCTGAAACTATAATTAAATATATTGGACTTCCTTTCAAATCATGGTTTCTGAACAGCTCCAAATCTCATTAAATATATTTGTATGAACAAGTATGAACTAATCATAATATAAAATGCAAGACATGCAAATAGAATACTACCATGGACAAACCTGCCACTCAAATACAAACACTATCCTGCTTCTTAATAAAATGAAATGTGAAGAAAAACTAGATTCCAATTTATATTGCATGGTCTGTAGTAGTATCTTTTTTAAAAGAAAGAACAATAAAAACAATTGACTTCATTTGACCTGATTATAATTCGTCACGGACATGAAACCTCTCATCAGTCGGAGTCTCATAATTGCTCGACTCATGAGAATCACTACTCCATGCTGATCCAAAGCTCTCATCAGCTGGAGTCCCATAATTGTTGAACTCATCAGAATTACTACCAAATGTTGATCTATCCATGTAAGACTCTTCAGCCACTTCAGAATTTTCATGATCATCACGTTGAAAAACTTTATCGTTCGAACCATCTTCATAAACTTGAGTTTCTTCCTGCATGGACTGCATCAAGTAATGAATTCCATTGACCACGTCATACACCATCAGCCCAATCCTTCCACCAACCCAACTGCCCAACTGACTTCCAACCAAATAACCGAACCTCCCAAACCTTTGCTCTCCAATGAAACCAACAGAGTAAGTGCCGAATAAGGTACCTGTACCCCTAAGGAACCCTTCTGTCATTGTGCCCCCAAAGTAAATAGCTTCAAAAAAATCCCATCCAGAAGAAATAATTGGGCCTATAATGCGCTTGGCTTTTCTTGTTGCTAGTTTTGCTGCCTTTGCTCCTTCTTTCTGGGCTACTTTGGCAGCATCTTGAGCAGTCATGCCTTGGGCTACTGCATCAGCCAAAGCAGTCTCGATTGCCTTGTTCCTTCTACTCTCCACATGAAGAGACCTAATGTTATAGACATAAAGTTTCACACTCTCCTTCACTAGACACGCAAGGGTTCCAGAACCCCCGTCGAAACAATTCAAGAAAGTAAATTGCCCACTTTTTGATGCGGCCTCCTCACCGACCAATAGCCTAAATTTTTCAGCTGTAGAACAAAAGAAAAAAAATGTAAAATATAGCTAAATAGTAAAGGGGAAAAAAGGCACAGAAATAAAATAAACTGAAGAAAAAAGACATCAGTGTGTAGCTCGACATTGTTAATATCAACAATACATTCGTGTAAGAATTACATAATTCTAGGATGCATGTGAAACTTCCAATGATATATCTTCTGCTATCGTCAGATTAGTTGGGACTGATGCAGTGTATTGAGGTAACTTGATGTGCCAACGTCCAGATTTCAGGGCCAGTCGCGATGATGAGGCCAGAGACGAGGGTATCATTCTGGTGAACCAGAGCTACCTTTGTAGCATTTCTGTCAAGTAACACTATATTGCTTTTGCCGTAAGGTTTTAGTTATAACAGTGGAATTGGAGCGTATCCTAAATCAAACATAAATTTGTCTATGGAGGGGTAGAGAAATAGGGAAAGGAAGCTGCAGAACAGTGAAATGAGTATTCTTGATTGCAGAAATGGGGAGATAGATATGGAAATACATGAACATTACAGCATCTGAAGAATACTAGGATGAAGGTGATAGTTAAATGTGGATGATTAGTGATTTAGACAAAATGAAGCATGTTCAAATCTCAGTTGAAACACAAGTACCTAATTTGTGTAGCCTTCAAGAGTGTTAAACTCGAAAAAAGCTTGAGAAATGTTATGTGAAGGTACTGACTGCTGGTTTCGGTGACCTCACTTAAAAACCAAAACGCACGACCAGTTGCAATGAGTATCATTCTTAGAGATAGATGTTTGCACTGGTAAGTTCACAATTTCTTATTCATGAAAACGTAGAAAATGCGGACGCTTGGCTTCTTGGGAGTATGACTCAAGGATGATAGGAAATGGAAAATAAGGTATAGGGAAGAGCTCATAATAAGGTCTATGTAGCAAATTGTAGGTTATTGGAGGAGATACTAAAACAACCAAATTCCTGTCATACATCTCTGCCTGTTTTGAATTACTACTGAAGTATTTGATATGATTATATCATAGAAAGAAATTGATTAATTGGAAAGATAATGAAACTTTCCTTTTCCATTTGGGGAGGTGGGGCTGTTCTTGTGAAATTCGATAATTTTTGGTGTCAGCTTATTGTAACGAGGTTCAATAATCTACAAATGATAATCTTTCCCATGATTGCTCCACATCATATTTGTAGGATAGTAGGGGTGTTTGTACTGGTTGATTCCTTTCCTAGTTGAAAGATGTGGTCTTTATACAAGGATGTGTGGAACTTAACAAAATTGATGCAAATCTTATTCTGTTGAAGGAAATTTAGAAAAGAATTGATAGACAGAATAACCAATCATAAGGCTCACGTGAAAACATGACACAGAAAACTGCCAGGTGAAGTGGAGGCGAGGGGAAATAAATAATAACAGAAATCCAAATTTTCTATTAAAAGAAAGGTGAAATTCAACTGGGTTGAGATATAAGTAAGAAAAAACTTGAACGAAGAAGTTCATTATCTTGGAGGAAGTGACAGAGTCAAGACTATACAACTGCAGGAGATGCTAACGGTAACTTACTGGAATATAGTAACATAGACAGTGATCAGAACCAATTTAATAATTGAAAAGTGCACGAATTGAAAGAACTCTCTTGAAGGAAGAGGAGATTGAAGCTATTAAACTATCTAATAGTGTGAGAGCCCCTGGCGGAGTTGAATCTACAATGATATTTTGGCAGAAACTTCAGAAGTGGTGAGAGGACATGTGTCGAGATAGCTGATATGTGCTCTCACAAAGTAAGTTTTGAGGTTTCCTGGGTTGGGTTCTAGACAACTATAATTAAGTGAATGCCCAGGTGTTTAGTCCTATAACCCAAATAGTGTCTCGGATTCACATGGATATGAGCAATTCATTCAGGTTTAATTGACTTGAGCCACTAAGCAAACATCAAACATTCTAGTTTGCAGAAATAAATAGCCATCTGAACTTCCTAAGATGCTTTCCCTCACTGAGTAGGAGACGATACTATAGAAAGAAAGAAGGAGACGATACCAAGAGATAGTTCTCCAAAAAATCCAATATTTTCTTGAATAATTAATTTTGGAGCTGGTAGCAGGAATGATACTGTATTCCTGTCATGATTAAACATACATTAGATAAATTTAATAGGAATACTTCCCTAGCTGATGCAGGGCAGATGTTACTAAAAATAAGGTAAAAGGTCCCATTCAGAGTGCCGACAGCCTTTTCATGAAAAAATTTACATCCCAAAGCTCGAGTAATAAAATGTCACTGCAGTATTAGTGGAAACCATTAAGTGCGGAAGAAATCTATGGATTATAAGGCTTGTATTAGTTATATGCAGAATCCGCTTGATGCATTAACCAATATAATAAATATAATTTAAGAAAATTCTAATTTTGCACCCGTTCTTGTGTACATTAATGGATATAGCACTCTTAAAGTATAATAATGGTTACAACATAAACAGGTACGAGCCCAGCTAATATTTTCCTCCGTACATGCAGGAAGCCATGACACTGACAATGTTGGAATGGGGCAAAACTGTTATGACACATTGCACAGACAAAACGTGTACCGTTCTAACAGCTGCCTGGGGCATCAGGAATTCCAGTGTTATGATCCTTCGCAAAAGCTCGCGTCAAAGGGCGTTCGAATTTATTGGAAGATGGAATGGGATTAGCTATGCTTGTGGATGAAAATAAAATGACAAAGATTATTGAAATACACAACTAATAAAAGAACAAAGTGGAATTGTTTGGGAGTTTTCCTTCTCCTTTATTTTTCCTTAATTCTTGTCTGCCTTTCATTGAATAAAAGGTCCCTTTATATAGTAGGGAATTACAAGTCACATAATAAGGAAAGAACATAAAAACTGCAATCAGCCAACAAATTGAAAAGGAAATGAAATCATAATTGAAAACAACCAAAAATAACCAAGCTACTAAAGGAAATAAATTTGAATTCTCAATCAATGATATTGGATGCATCATTACACCCCTCCAAGACATCAAGCTTGTCCTCAAGCTTTAAATCAAGAAACTGGCGTTTGAAATCACGCAACGTCCCATGTGGTATGTTCAAAGTCATCTTCTTCAGGAAAGCCCCAAATATAAAGTTGTTGCTTGCAATGATGACCTTTCACCCATAGCTCATCACAGTTGTAGCATTTGCCCGACTGGCGGCGTTCCAACATCTCTTCGGGGGAGAGACGTTTTCTACGCGACGCTTGCAAATGAGGTGGTTGTTTTATTGTGATAGTATTACTGTGCGGAAATTGTCCGGTTGTGGTGTGTTGATGTTGGCTTGAGGATACCAAAAGGTGTGACTTGCGAGCATAATCTCGAGCCAGATTAATGGCTTCATCTAACCCCGTGGGTCTACACCGCTCAACATCAATTTGAAGGATCTCATCAAGACCCGATGTGAACAAAGCAACTTGCTGATCTTAATGGACTTTATCCGATCTTGCAAGCATCAATTGGAATTCATCAACGTACTCTTCGATTGGCTTGCCATTTTGTTGTAGTTTAGCTAACTCGCCTAGAGGATTGAGGCTTCTGGGAGGGCCAAAACGTAGGGTACATGCGTCCCTAAAAGTAAGCCAAGAGAAATTTTGGCCATCTTGAACTCGCTTGGTGTACCATAGTTGGGCGGTATCTGTCATGTGGTAGGCTGCCGTGCCCACCTTTTCACATTCGGTTGTGCACAGTATTAGCAAAGTAGAGTTCACAATGTGTGATCCAAACTAATGGGTCTTCTTTTCCCGAAAAATTGGGGAACTCCCACTTGGTATATCGTGTTTGGAATGTGTTTTGTGGTTGATTTGGGTTCGAGTTGAGGGGGGTGGTTGAAGATGATGGTAGTGTTGCCATGGTGGGATTATTAGTGGGGGTGTTTTGTTTAGTTAAAAGATCTTTCACCAATTTGCTTAGCTTGCCAACCGTGTCTGCCACGGAATCTAGCTTTTGGATAGAGGTTTGTATGGCTTGAAGAAGATTGGAGAGCTCGAACATCCACTGAAGAGTTTTGAGATCGCCCATATTGACGCCCGCAAGAAGCGGAACCAAAATGTTATGATCCTTCGCAAAAGCTCGCGTCAAAGGGCGTTCGAATTTATTGGAAGATGGAATGGGATTAGCTATGCTTGTGGATGAAAATAAAATGACAAAGATTATTGAAATACACAACTAATAAAAGAACAAAGTGGAATTGTTTGGGAGTTTTCCTTCTCCTTTATTTTTCCTTAATTCTTGTCTGCCTTTCATTGAATAAAAGGTCCCTTTATATAGTAGGGAATTACAAGTCACATAATAAGGAAAGAACATAAAACTGCAATCAGCCAACAAATTGAAAAGGAAATGAAATCATAATTGAAAACAACCAAAAATAACCAAGCTACTAAAGGAAATAAATTTGAATTCTCAATCAATGATATTGGAAATCAATCAGATTGATTGACCCCAGAATTGTGCCACTCTTGTAATCTTTCCTTGTGGATGCATCATCCAGCAACACGACCTCATCACAAGGATGTCAATAGATGCATGTTTTCCTCAACAAATCAGTCATTGAAGATTCTAAAGGAACTTTTAGGCTGAAATAACTGAATGTCAGGCTCTGTACCAAATAGAGAGACTAGAGCTCTTTGCATGGCAGAGACTGCATTTTGTTCAATTTATGATTCAGTCATCAAGCGCAATGAACTATACGAAGTCCTGATGATGGCCTTTCTCCTTTCAATCTGGTAATTGCAATGTTGCTTTCACCTCAAACTTTAGGTATCTTCCCTTATGGGGCTCATTATTTGCTAAAGTTGGTTAGAATAGCTGTTGTCTCAATAAGTACAAATAGAAGCACCAGGCCGATAAAAAATAAGCTAATCAAGAAGAACGGGTCTAAACAAGGGAACTTAACTCTATCTGTAGCAGGTTCGGCAACAATTCTACTCAACGGCTGTTGAATCTATTTGTACTGGTTCAGATAAGAAAAGGACCTAAAACTTGTAAGACACTTTAACGTCTGGAAATGGACCAGCAGGAGTTAAGCTGCATCGTAATTGGGTATAATGATAGCTAATGATTGTTTAATTCAACTGGAAGTGAGTGAAAAGATTAGCTAAAAAATTTCATTTTATGGGCTTGACTAAGTTTTATCCAAATTTAGTGGCTGAAATCAGGTTAATTATCTTCCCTGCAACTATGATGTTCAAATACAAAAATTTCCCCAGTGCTAACCTACTATTGAATTTCTGGTTTAACAAAAAATTTCCCAATGAAATTTTCATAAGTTATGATATAGTAAACTGATTCAATAATTGGTCTCTAGACTCTAGTCCATCAGCTGGAAACAAATTACTTATGTCCCTCTGTTGCCATATAGCCAAGATTTTACAAATAATATATATCTGAAACTATATACTCAATCGTTTTGAATAAAGATGTAAAACACAGCTTTCATCAGATTAATTGTCACATCTTTCATATATAACAATGCCAAAAGCATCAAATGGCTTCAATGATCAGCACAACTGTTATCACAATTCTTCGATGTTTCTGAACAAATGTATCTCAATTATAAAGTTTCTACAAGTATAAACTTTCTGGAATATAAATGTGATCCAAATAATCACGACTTATATCTCATATACTCGTCCTATGCAAAATGCTATCAGTAATTAAACAGAGAAACTTGTGAGCAAATATCGATTGCATATCTCAATATCTTGAGGCAGGTAAGACCTAGTTTTCCTGATCTCAGATTAAATATATCAGTGGTGATGGACTTCGAAGATCGAAACATCCACTGTCTAGCATTTACTTAAAACCAGTAAGTAATTAAGTTCAAACCAAGAAAACAAGAGTGTGCTAACATTTTTTAAGTCTTATACAAAATACAAAGTTCCATATATTTCACTTCAACTTAACTCCTAAATGTCCAGATCAACTTCCAATATCCACTAATCCTCAAACATAACTTCAGTCAGCCCTTGGATTATCCAATTGCGGCATCAAATTAAACGATTAACCAAATTATCAGTCTCCATCAAAAGAATCAAATAAATAAACCTAAAATAGAAAAAAAAAAACCCAATTCAAAAGCTTCACTTAATTCACTTCCATAAACTAAAAATGGGTGGAGTTAGAAGAAAAACGGGGTAAAAAGCAAACTCCCACGAATCAAAAACAAGATGCATAAACAATAAACCCGTAAGAAAAAGGTGAAAATGGGTTACCAGTTATGCTGAGAGCTATGACGCCAACAATAAAGAGTAGCAACTGAACTCTCTTCTTCAGCAGAATCGTCATACTTATGAGATGCTAAATTCCTTTAATAAAATCCTAATGATTCAGCCAAAAGTGTTGATGGTTGTTCTGGAATTTGATCTGCCGTGAAGAAAAGGAAAAGGGAGAAGAAAAGTTGAACGACGATACAGTAGTACCGATTAGGGACTACCGAGAATAACTAACTTGAGGAAAAGAAAATTCTTTTGGACAAAAAATCATTTCATTTCATAATATAAAAGTATCAAAAAGTAAAACAATAACATCAGAAAATTCAAGGATGAGTCGAATACAGGATTGGTTATAAGGAAAATGTTTGTCAAATATTTACAGTGCATTTATAGATTGTTGAATCTAGATATGCTAGTGTAACTGCACTTAATTTAATGATCTATAATTTTATTTAGGTAATTTTATTTAATGATTTCAGAATTTTAATTCTTGAAAGGGTTATACATATGTCACAAAAAGTCATTGTGGTTTCGGGCCAGTAATCGGGTGTCGGGTCAGAAATTCTTGAAAAGACCATCCGACGCCCAAATCAGTTCGAGAGCGTTAGAATAAACCAAAAAACTTGAAAGGAGCTAAACGTCTATTAAATTGTGTACCTTTAACAATGAGGATATGAGAGTATTTATAGGCATGTTAGTGGGTCTTCATGAGCCTTTTGGCCATATGACCTTTCCATGGGCTTAATTTAGATGTATTATCTAAATTAATTAAAACAATAGTCAATCCTCATAGAATTAATTCTATTCGGCCTTTATTTAATACCCGGTCCATAATCCAAATATCTCCATTGGACTTAGCTTTTTGGGCTTATCCGAATTATAGCCTACCAATAATGTTAGGAGACAATTAGAGGTGTGCACGGAACTTGGAGATCACCGAACCCGAACTGATATCTGAATCGAAAAATATCCGAACCGAAAATATCCGTTGACTTTTTGACTTTCTCCGAACCGAACCATCCCGAAAATTTACAGGTTCTAGAGATTTTTCAAATATCCGTACCTCGAACCGTACCGAACCAAATATCCGAAACTAGAACCATTTTAAAATAATTTATATATATATAATATTTTTATCTTATTTATTTTTGATATTGAATTAACTAAACATTCCTTTGAAATTCAATTCTATATAATACTAAAAATTATCAAATTAAAAATTTTGGTATATTTTATCAATATATCAAATGAATAATTGAATATATATTTAATTCACTAATAGTTACGTCATAATAATTTATTTAAATGAACTAATAAATGAAATTATAAAATCATATTTGATTTGTACAAAATATTTAAATTTGATGATATTTTACTTATTAAGGATCGTAACTAGACTCATCCTCTAATCAAGAAAATTAATGTTTGATACATGTTTTTATCTTAATTTTGATGATTTTATTTTATCACCAAAACAATGTTTTTAAAGGTTGTCCAAATACTCCTAAATGATTTAAAATGGTTTTAATATTTTAGGAGTATTTCCTCAAGTTTATTTTTGATAATAATGGACAACACTTTTAATGATTTTATATCAATGGGTTTTTACTCCTATAATGAGTTCCTAAATGTTGTCTAAATACTATCGATCGGTTTAAAATGTTTTTACTAAATTTTGGAGTATTTCTTGAGTTTTATTTTTCGACAAAAAATTGGACAACATTTCTGTCTCAGTCGTCGACCAAATTGGCGCCTATAGGGCAACCCGTGCACTGAAGATGTTTTTAGAAACAGAAAATAAGACGGAAGTAAAACAGTGTGTCGGCCGGTGCCATCAAGGCGTCGTCCGTCCGGTCGACCGGTACTGCATGTTTTGTTTTCAAATAGAACAAACCTCTTCGTTTTTTTATGTTAGGGGGACCGGTTGAGGTGGGTCGACCTGGCCGAAGCCTATGTCGACCTGGCCGCCTGTTGAATTTTTCAAAGTGTTCTTATTTTCGTGCGACCGTGCCGCCGTGTATTGACAAAAAAATATGACCGTTTTGACAGACACATTTCCTTAAATTGTGGGATTGATTTCTAACATGACTATATTCTTGATTTTAATTGTATTTTTTCAGAGATTTTCAATCCCCAAGAGGAGCCTATGCTTGATCAATCATCTCCTATAAATAGAGGAAGTTTTGGAGCAACCAATACAACAATTGAGATACAACACAACAAGATACACTTCAATCAAATACTTGGTCTTTCATTGTTATTATTCTTGTTGTAAATTTGCCTAACTTATCACTTTCACATCCTTGAGGTCTAGGCTATTCTTGATTACACCTTGCACTCAAATTGTATTATTCATTATTGAGTTGTAATCTTGATTTTTGGTTATCATTCAAACACAAGATATCCTTGTGAGTGTTCTTGTGGTAAGAACACACTTGGATGATCTAGGTGATAGGTGAAGAAGATTGTGGTGATCTTCTTATTGAGGTGTTGAAGAATTTGGTATTCTTCAAGGTTGAAGATTGTGGTAATCTTCACAAGGTGCCGTTGAAGGAAGATTGTGGTAATCTTCAAAGGAGATTGTGGTAATCTCCAAAGGTGGTGTTGAAGAAGAGTGTGGTGCTCTTCAAGGTGTTGTAAGTTGAATTTGTATTAATTTTGGTAATTAATAAAATTCTTTTTCTTTTTGAACCCATCCCGGATATACCGGGGTGGTAGAGGATTAGGCCCTAGGTGGGTTGAACCTCTTTAAATCGACGTGTGTTGTTTACATTCCGCACCTTTATTATTGTGTTTGAGCATTCGATTAGAAAAAGAGGGCAAAATCGAAAAGATGGAGATAATCTATTCACCCCCTCAGATTATCGTAGCCGCTTGGACTTACAAGTGGTATCAAAGCCAAACTCTTTGGCAAGCTCGTTTTACATCGCGAGTGAAGAGAAACGATCGTCGGGTACGAACGAAGCTCATCTATCCGGCACCTCCACCACCAAGCCACCACTATTTGATTCCAAAAATTTCAATTTTTGGAAAGAAAGAATGGAATGCTATCTACAAGGTTGCGGGTTCGACATTTGGAACACCGTCATTAATGGAGAATCCATTCCGACGAAAGATACACCACACACCTCAAAAGGCTTCAAAAAGCTCAATGATGAAGAGAAGAAAATCATCTCCTTAAACGGTAAAGCTCTCAATATTTTGTATTGTTCATTTACTAATTTTGGAATATGAACATATTGTAGGAACAAAATCGGCACATGAAGTATGGCAAAAATTAGTAGCCATCTATGGAGTAGTTGCAAATGAAATGAGTCAAACAAAAGCATCTACTTCTCAAGGTCATACAAGCTCAAATCTAAGGAACAAGCCTCCTACAACTTCCAACTATGAAGAAATTGAATATTGTTTTATGGGCATCAAAGAAGAAAATGAGGTTTGTCTTAAACCCTCTACTTCCTATGATATTGTCATTCAAGATGATTATAGTGATTTACAAAATGATTATGATGAAGTTCAAAATGAATTCCAAAGCTTACTTGTTAAATACAAAAATTTGAAAAAGGAATTCAATATTTTGAAAAATGATAAGGATAGTTTACTTACTTCCTATGAATCACTATCATGTGCTCACACCACCACACTTGACAAGGTTAGAAACCTTGAAAAAGAAAATAGTACTCTTGTTGAGAATATTGATTGCATGAAAAATGATTTATCTAAATCCAACTTAAGTACCGATAAAATGACCAAGATTGTTGATTGTTCGATACTAGAACTTGATCATAAGACTAAGGGTGTCAATCACATGAAAAAGAATCAAGTCTCTAAGCATGTTGGTCATTATGCTCCTAGAATTATTACATGTTTCTATTGCGGTAAAAAGGGTCATACGGCTAATTTTTGTCGAGCTAGAAATAGCTCTAATTATTGTTGGAGACCTAAAAGTCTCAAGACTAATCCCAAAGGACCCAAACACATGAGGGTACCACAAAATAATGTCATATTAGGTACCCGGCGAAATAATGATCGAAAAAAATTCATACCGCCAAGAAGACATCAAATGACCGTTTCATTTGATCAAAGAAGGAGAAACTATTCTCAACAAAGCCAATTTCCAAGAGGAGGATATAATCAAAATTGGGAAGAACATAGTCCTTGGAAATGGCAAAGACATCATCAAGATAATTTTCAAAGAAAAAGAGATCATCAACAACGGGAAAGTAACAAACCTTGGAAATGGAGTAATCAAAGAAGTCATCATCAACAAAGTGACTTCTCAATGGGAAGATATCATCAACAATGGGAAAGATACAACCCATGGAAACGGCGTAATTGGTAAACCGTATCTCCCCATTCATATATGCATTTTATTTTAATTCTATGCATGTTTTTTTTAAATTGTGTCTTAATTGCAAAATGAGTCTTCAAGTATTTATTTTTCATATTTGTGAGTTTCAAAATTTTTAAAAGAAGACCTTGCATGATTTTCTAAAACTTTTGAGCATTTAATTAGACTTATGTGGCTTATTATCTCTTATAGCATAAGCTCTTTTTTGATATCTCCTATTACTTTCCTACACTTGTATTTTCTATGCAAATTTTGTCTAAGAATTGTGTAGGATACATATCTCATACTCATTGGCTATTACGTCATCAAGTTTCTTAAACTATCGAGGTATGTCTACTCGTATTTCTCTTTAAACTCGATATTATGCTTATGCACATATCTTTCAAGATATTTCATTTTAACCCTTAAGTCTTCTCTAAATGATCTTGCAAATATTTTCTTTAAAAAGGCACTACTTGTTAAGTCTCGATTTTATCGAATATATGTTTTCCCGAAACCCATATTTGTTGGATATAGTCCAAAATTATCTTTTTGCAAAGTTTTAAAACTTTTGGGGTGAAAAATAGAGTTTTGGAAAACTCGGGAAAAAGAAAAATTACTGGGACGGCCAAAGCAGGGCGGCGGCCGCATCCGCACGTCGCCGGCCGCGCCCTCTACCTCGACCTGGTCGCCCTGTGTCTATTTTACAACATATTATCGTTTTGTCTTGATTCTCAAAACAGACGCGAAATATCCTCAAACCCTTAGCAGCGATTTTCTCATCCCTTTTCTCTAGAATCTTCAATTCTTCATCATTTTTCACGATTCTTGTTGCTAATCTTCTTATTCTCACAAGAATCTTACATATATGGCTCCCCAAAGAATTCCACTGGTCGAAATCCCATCTCCAAGCGTAGAAGGGGCGGAGAGGGTTCGTTGAGAAATCGGCAAGAGAAGCGGAACAAGGGATATTCGAGCCGCTCAAAGAAACGTGGCTCAAGAAGGTGATGATGTTCAAAATCCCATTTCTCTCGGGCCCAAATTACCGAGCTCACGCGGAACAATTTCGCTCCAAAATTGCCGTTGGGCGAAAGGTAAAAATCCTTTGTTACTCAAGCCCTAATTCCCACAATGTTCTTAATTTCATCAATAAATATGCGGAATGGTATTATGAGGATTAGGGAATGGGAGGAAAATCTATTGCTCGGACTAAAATGTGTCGTTTTAGTTCATTTACAAATGAGTATCCTACTATAAGAGGATTTTTGAGGAGCAAAGTTGGATGTATTTATGGGAACATGCTTATGTTTTGTATGATGATGATATTATCCAACTCTTTTATGCCAATATGTGGGTCGAATATGATGTTGAAAGGAAGCCTATAGCCGTAAATTCACTAATAAGGGGTCGTCATTTTAGATGGACTCCCAATGATATTTGCCGGCTTTTACGTGTTAGAGAAGGTGGTTGGGATTATTTCTCTTGTGGGACTTGGAATGATGAAATGTTGGGGGTGTCAATGAAAGAAGTGAAGACGATTTGGGAGTATGGCCAAAGTATTCTTTGTTGGCAATGACACTTGAGCATCGTATTTTGCCGGTCATTGTCTCATATTGCATTTGTGGTAAGTCGGGAAAGATGCCTAGCAACATGGATTATTTTTGACTTATAAGATTGCTAGGAGGAACCACTTAACTTTGGTGCCATACTTATTCAATGTCTAATCGAGTCCATCACTCAAGGTAATAAGAAGTTGGTTATGGGAAATTGGATTTGTAAACTTCTTATTCAATCGGGACTACCTTCGTCGGAGTGTAACTCGGAAGTATTTCAAAATGACTTCGACATTGATAGCATCTCCCAAATGGTCACAATGCGCAAGAATATGGACATCCGACCAACCAAAATGGCTAGAGGAAGAGGTCAAGAGTCCCCCTTCCCCGATCCTAATGACTACTTTGATGACGTCGAGGCCGCAAGATTGGCGGAAGAAGGCGAACCGAGCAATCCGGAGGGTAATACCGGTGCTCAACCGCCTAGGAGGTATACTCAAGCCGAATTTGATAAGATGAGGGCTTTTCATGAGACGAGATATGAGGCTTTGGAGCAAAAGACCTCCAAAATACAAAAGTCTATCGGGAAGTTGAAGAAATTCATCAAAGATCTCATTCCCGGAACTTGCTTCTCCTCGGATGAGGAATGATGTCCCCAACCCCTTTACTTTCTAAGCATTTTCATTAATGATGCTTTGTATTTTTATGAACCTTTGTAAAACTCATTTGTACTAATGATATTTGCTTGTTTTTCTTAAAAGGGTTAAAATTGCAAGTTGATAATGACTTGTGGATGATCAGGATTTTGATGGAGTATTTGATGGTAGAAATACTCTAATTTAAGCATTGTTTGATAATTGGTATGAAGTACTTGATGGTAAAAGTGCTTCTTTTGATACTTTGATCATTATGCTTAGTTGGATATGTTGGGACATTTGATATATCATACATGTATTTTTTTAAGGCATGACTTATATTACTTGATGGATGCTCCAATTTTTGGCATTTGTAAATGCCTTGATTCTTCTTAGCTTATATTATCTCAATTGTGTTGAACCATTGAGAATCTACTTTGAGCTTCTTATTTGATGAACAAACGTTGCATATGGTGCATATGATCTTTTTGAGCTTTGGAATGAGGTTGATTGATGATATGAAAATTTTTTGGCTTGAAACTTTTACAAGGATTATATACAACCTCTTTTATTTTTAACGCACACAAGGTGTTTGTTGAAATGTCGCAATGAAACTTTCAACTTCTACATGATTCTCTTGCTTCAAAATATCTTAAAATCTTTTTGAAATCATGTTTTTAGCTAACTAATGAGCTTATGGATCTCTTATGTTACAATTCTCCCATCCTCCTTGGACTTTATGTATAATTTGCTCGATGGTTGATAAACCGTCTCGTTTGCGCACTTTGATATATTTGTATAATGTTTTTATCATCCTAACATTCTTTTTGATGATTCCAAAGGGGGAGAAACAGGATATTGGCTCATTAGCTCAAAGAAGCTAATAAAAGCTTGTCATAAAAGCTATAAGCTATGGCTCATAAAAGCCATACGTTGTGATTTGTTTTTAGTCCAATTGTTGCTTGATGGACTTATATAATTGTTTAATGATGTTTTGTGATGGGGAGCTTATAAGCTCTTGAACAAATTGTAAAAGCTAAAGCTTTTAGCTTATGGAAAATTGCTTTTACATTATTCTTGATATGCTTGTTGATAGGGGGAGCTTGTGCTTATTATTGAAAATATTTACTCCCTACTTGGTTGCTTTAATATTTTTGAAAATTTTGGTTGCTTCCAAACGGTCAAATGTTTTTACCGGAAAATCATTGCTCTCTTAGTTTGTGTTAAAATTGTTTTGGTTTGTAATCATCAAAAAGGGGGAGATTGTTTGATACATGTTTTTATCTTAATTTTGATGATTTTATTTTATCACCAAAACAATGTTTTTAAAGGTTGTCCAAATACTCCTAAATGATATAAAATGGTTTTAATATTTTCCGGAGTATTTCCTCAAGTTTATTTTTGATAATAATGGACAACACTTTTAATGATTTTATATCAATGGGTTTTTACTCCTATAACAAAGGTTCCTAAATGTTGTCTAAATACTCGATCGGTTTAAAATGTTTTTACTAAATTTCGGAGTATTTCTTGAGTTTTATTTTCGACAAAAATTGGACAACATTTGCCTCGTGGTCGACCGGCCGCCCTATAGGGCAACCCTGCACTGAAGATGTTTTTAGAAACAGAAAATGAGATTTTAAGTAAAAAAAGGTCGACGGCCGCTTCAGGCGTCGGCCGCCAAGGCGTCGCCGTCCGGCCGACCGGCCACTACCTGCATGTTTTGTTTTGAAATAGAACAAACCTCTTCGTTTTTTATGTTAGGGGGACCGGTTGAGACAGGGTCGACGGTCGGCTATGTGCCGACGGCCGCCTGTTGAATTTTTCAAAGTGTTCTTATTTTCGGCGACGGGCCGCCTGTATTGGGACAAAAAAATATGACCGTTTGACACAGACACATTTCCTTAAATTGCGGGATTGATTTCTAACACTATATTTTTGATTTTAATTGTATTTTTTTCGTAGATTTTCAATCCCCAAGAGAGCCTATGCTTGATCAATCATCTCCTATAAATAGAGGAAGTTTTGGAGCAACCAATACAACAATTGAGATACAACACAACAAGATACACTTCAAGCAAATACTTGGTCTTTCATTGTTATTATTCTTGTTGTAAATTTGCCTAGCTTATCACTTTCACATCTTTGAGGTCTAGGCTATTCTTGATTACACCTTGCACTCAAATTGTATTATTCATTATTGAGTTGTAATCTTGATTTTTGGTTATCATTAAAACACAAGATATCCTTGTGAGTGTTCTTGTGGTAAGAACACACTTGGATGATCTAGGTGATAGGTGAAGAAGATTGTGGTGATCTTCTTATTGAGGTGTTGAAGAATTTGGTATTCTTCAAGGTTGAAGATTGTGGTAATCTTCACAAGGTGCCGTTGAAGGAAGATTGTGGTAATCTTCAAAGGGAGATTGTGGTAATCTCCAAAGGTGGTGTTGAAGAAGAGTGTGGTGCTCTTCAAGGTGTTGTAAGTTGAATTTGTATTAATTTTGGTAATTAATAAAATTCTTTTCTTTGAAATCCATCCCTGGATATCTTTGGGGTGGTAGAGGATTAGGCCCTAGTTGGGTTGAACCTCTTTAAATCGACGTGTGTTGTTTACATTCCGCACCTTTATTATTGTGTTTGAGCATTCGATTAGAAAAAGAGGGCGAAATCGAAAAGATGGAGATAATCTATTCACCCCCCTCTAGATTATCGTAGCTCGCTTGGACTTACAATTAATTGAATTAAAATTAGTTAAATAATTAGTACATTGCACATAGTAATCATCTAACCAAAAAATTAAGACATTGAGACTATAGATTTTGTTTCATATTAGTTTATAAAAGTTATTAGTTAATTATATTTTTCCTAAATCAAGAGCCCATGGCAATGCCAAGATTATAGAATATTATTGTGTAATAGAGGCTACTAAATTTGTCATTCGTTGAGATTGTACACTTTTACTACTATTACGAATAACATAATATCTGAAACATATTATGTTAAAATCCAAAAAGAAAAATCGATACTTTTAACTATAAATTAGATAAAAATGATTTAAATGTTAAATTGATATTAAACTAATATATAGTATAGTGTATATCATGAAAGAAATTTTATGTATAAATTAAATATAAAATATCAAAACGTTAAACTTGTATAGTACTAATAGTTTTAGTATGTATTTTTGAAATTGCACTAAAAAAAAGATTGAAAGTATAACCGTTTAATGATTTTTACATTGGTTTTTCTTTTCACCTTTTTGTGTGTTTAATTTGTGAAATATTTGAATCTTTGTTTCTCCGAACCGTCCTGAACCATTCTGTACCGTCCCATTAGAATCGAATCTCCGTCCCAAACCGTATCAAACTTTCGGGATGGTTCGGGACAGAGATTGTTTTCATGGTTCGGTTCCGGAGATTTAATTTTGGGATCTCCGAACTTCGGGACGGTTCTGGAGATTTTAAATCTCCGAACCGGACCGGACCGTGCACACCCCTAGAGACAACATCTCAAATTTGAAATTTTGTTAAAAGTTGGTGGATATTATATTTCTTCCATATCTGAGTAAAATTAATGTATTTGGAATGCTAATTGTAAAACTTTATCAATTAAATTGATTTTTTATTTGGCGTATTTAAATAAAAAATATTTGATATATATGTTGTCAATTTTATTATAAAGGTGATTTCCGAGTAAATAATGATAATCTTTTGAGAGGAAGTGTAGGCTTATCACTATAATAATTAATAAGGGTGCATAAACCACAAATGGTTGAAAATAGTGTTATTTTGTTCAAGGCAAACAAATTTGTTATTTACTTACTAAAAATAAAAACAGTAACAAAAAAAATATTCTAGTTGTACTGAAATAAAGGTGTCCTTAAAGACATTTACAATAGTGGTTGCAAGATTAAGTTTTTTTTTTTGTGTATGGGCCCGCACTGACACATTCATAAAACATGAATTTGGACTAAATCTTCTTTTGTTATTCACAATGGTAAGTTTATATTCATGGCTCAAAATGGGTCTCACTGTCAAATCATATTTCTCAATATATATTTATTGTTATTTTTGTGTATAATATTCAATAAAATTACTTATAAAGTAATTATATGTGATTAATTATTTTTTATTTATATTAGTGTAATGTCCCAATTCTACAAAACAAAAGTATTTCCAACTTTTATCAAAAAAATAAAACGTTATTATAAAAACACGATTTTTAACAAAATAATTTAATAAAACTAGATATTTCAATATAGATAAATATCATTCACATTAATAATTAAATATTATCAAAAGGTTCCATGACATAAAATAAAATTATTCAAAATCCAAAGTTTAATTTGATCTTCATCGATCACTGACGTATCTCCGGTCCGACTCCTTAATTAGAAAAAATATAAAAATGAAGGGGTGAACTTCCACTTGCTCAGTAGGGACCAACTTCTGTCAATATATAATAAATCATACAAACATAATCATGTATAATAAAACATGTAGTTTCCTCCGATCGAATTAGTTAATAAATTTTAAAGATAAGAAGCTTAACCCGAAAGATCAACTTCGATCCTGGCTTATTTATGATCTCTGGCTAAAAGAAAAAACAAAGTTTACAGATGTCATCACCTTATTAATCTTTGACATTTGTCAACTTCTCATCCTCACAATTCCACATGGCGGCTTCACATTTATCTATGTGGTAATACTATGTATAAATTAAAAAGATAATAAATTAAATCAAAATACTAAAAGATAAAATATAATCCCAAAATAAAGGATTTGCTCTCAATTATTTTGAAAAAGTCCATGCTGATAAAATCTATCCGAATATATTTTTATTGATAAATACGTTATTAGTTCTTTTTTTTTTAATCTCAAAGATAACAAATTTAAGAGATAACAAATAATCCAAAAAGTAAAGATTATATCTACACTATCTTTTAAATTTGTAATACTAATGGTTTATTTTTGGACAAATCCCGTGTAACACACAGGTGTTATTCTAGTCACATATAATTGAAAATACTTACATGAAGAATTATATAAAGACAAGAATTAAAAATTCATACTTCAACTGATTTATGTTAATCCTCGTAGAAAATAAAACGATATTCTAATCCTCTTGATTCTCGATTCCTACATAAATTATAAAATTATAATTAATAAAATTATTTAAGAAATTTTGGATGGAAGAATTGAAATATTGAAAAGAATTAGGGAATATGGATTTTTGGGCTTGAAAGTCAAAACTTTAAAAAAAGTCAACTTTCAAATATTCCACTCAAAACCAAAATCCTTAAAAGCAAACTCCTTTGCAGTTTACTCTCAACTCAAATAAAGAAAAAGCCCAATATATTTTAAAAGCTCTCTCTTATCATGCTTCTCATTCCTCACTTTCATATTTCCAGAGAAACAAATTACTCTCCCCTCAAACTCCCTCACGTCTCTCACGTCAGTCACACTCTCTCTCTCTCTCTCTCTCTCTCTCTCTCTCTCTCTCTCTCTCTCTCTCTCTCTCTCTCTTTTTTTTTTTCTTTTTTTTACTTCCTCCACCTCCTATCACCAGCATGGCAGAGGCAACCCGCGGCGAGTGCGACGGTACAACGGCGCAAACGATGAATTCCCCCTTTATCTATATATGTGGATTGAGTAGACTGGAAAAAAACTTTCCGTGATTGGCGATGTTTTTTTTATTCTGATTTTGGGTTTATATGATTCTGAGGTAGATATATATTGGGATATAAAGAAAATCTTACCTTTGGTTTTGCAAAGCAGTGAAGATATGAGATGAAAGCCGTGAAGAAAAAGAGTTTTTAGGGGAAAGGAATTGAAATGTTAGATTAAATTCTTTATATTAAAACTTGTCTGTTCACCTCTTTTTATTAAATCAGAAAACTCTTCATCTCTTTTTATTGAATCTGAGCCTTTCTATATTCATAACTAAAATTTTTTTAATGGCTAATTAAAAAAATATATATTTTCTAATTTTTAAATTAAAAATTTCAGTAGATGAGATTTAAGGGTTAGAAACCCTAATTATAATTTTACCCCAAATTATGAAATTAGGGATTTGAATCCCCAATTGAATCTAATTGTAAACCCTAATTGTAATTTTTTCCCTAATTTTTGTGGATATTATATCCTACACCCCTTAAAATTAATTTCGTCCTCGAATTTCGTTAACTTACATTGAATAATAAAATTCGGGTATTTCGCAAAAAATCTCTTATTCTCCCTCCCAAGTGGCTTCATTTATGCCATGGCGTCTCCATTGAACTTTATTAATGCGATATCTTTATTTCTCAATTTGTGGATCTTGCGCTCTAAAATCGAATCTGGCCCTCCCTCGTATGTTAAGTCCTTGTTAATTTCTAAATCCTTATAGTTCACAATGTGACATGGATTGTGAACATATTTTCTCAGCATCAAAACATGAAAAATATTATGCACACTTGACAAACTTGGTGGTAATGCCAATTGATAATCCAAATTACCAATATGAGTAAGGATTTTGAAGGTTCAATGTATCTTGGCTTCAATTTTTCCTTTTCACTAAAACGAATAACACTCTTTATATGAGCCACTTTCAAAAATACTTTTTCTCCTTCTTCGAATTGTATATGTTTTCTCCTTCTGTCAGCACATGACTTTTGTCTATCTTGAGTCATTCTGATTCGATCTTGTATCTTGGCTATCTTTTCTACAATTTCCTGAATCAATTCTGGCTCCAAACTTTCTTTTCACCAACCTCATTCCAATACAACGACGATTTACATTATCGTTCATATAATGCTTTATATGAAGCCATCTTAATCGTCACTTGATAACTATTGCTATAAGCGAACTCCACTAAGGTAGTAAAATCTCCTAGTTACTTCCCAATCGAGCACACAAACTCTCAACATATATTCTAATATATGTATCATCCTTTTAGACTGTCCATATGTCTGTGGATGATAAGTTGTACTGAATTTTAATCTTGTGCCTATTACACTTTGCAGACTTCTCCAGATTTTTGAAGTAAATCTTGTGTCTCTGTATAATACAATAGACATCGGTACTCCATGTAATTTCACTATCTTCCTCGTGTAGATCTGAGCATATTGTTCCATATTGCACGTCATTTTGACCAGTAGAAATTGAGCCGACTTAGCCAACCGATCTACTATGACCCAAACAACCTTATTCATTTAATTGATCTAGGAAGTCCTATCACAAAATCCATTGTTATATGTTCCAATTTTCATTCTGGGATTTCAAGTGGTTTTAGTAAACCGGACGGTCTTTGGTGGAGAAGTATGAAGAGGGATATTGGAAATTTTGTAGAAAAATATTTGACTTGCCAATAAGTGAAGGCCGAGCACTTAACACTCCCTTTTTGGGCTCGTTCTTTTATTTTGTTCAGAAATTTATCCCGAGGTTGAGCTTCCTTAATTCTCTCATTTAAAGTAGGTTGGACCACCAAAGACGTTAGTATCGCCTTCGACTTTGGCGTACTACTACCTCAATCTTCATTTTGGCAAACTCATTCACCAAACATTTCTCAACATTTCTAGATCAGCAACCACATTAGCTTTCCCATGATGGTAGTTGTTGGCAAAGTCGTACTCTTTAACCAATTTTAGCCACCTCATCTTCCTTATGTTCAACTCTTTCTAAGTAAAAGATACTTTAAGCTTTTGTGGTAAGTGAAAATCCTGCACTTTCCTCCATACAAATAATGCCTCCAAATCTTTAAGGCGTGAACCACAACAGCTAACTCTAAATCATGGGTAGGGTAGTTCAATTCATGTGGCTTTAGTTGCCTTAAGGCATAGGCAACCATCTTGCCATGCTACATCACCACGCATTACAAACCTTGTTTGGACGCGTCACTATAAATAACAAATTCCTTAGAAAGATCATGATTTGTCAAAATTGGTGCAGAGGTCAGTCTTTGTTTCAATTCTTGAAAAATTTCCTTGCATTTCTCTGTCCAAATAAATTTTTCTCATTTTCTAGTCAGTCGGGTCATGAGTCCAGCTATTTTTGAAAATCCTTCAATAAATCTTTGATAATACACTGCTAAACCCAGGAAACTGCGAACTTCACTCGCATTCTTAGGAGCCCTCCATCCATTAACTGCTTCGACTTTAGTCGGATCTACTTCAATTCCTTCAGCAGTAATCACTTGCCCAAGAAATACAACTCGATTAATCCAAAATTTGCACTTCTTAAACTTTGCATACAACTTTTCTCTGAGAAGTGTCTCCAATACTATTCTCAAATGTTTTTAATGTTGTTCCTCATTCTTAGAATACACCAGTATGTCATCTATAAAGACTATGACAAATTGGTCCAAAAAGGGATGGAACGCTCGATTCATCAAGTCCATGAATACTACTGGTGCGTTACTCAATCCAAAAGGCATTACAATGAATTCATAATGCTCATACGAGTTTTGAAGGTCATCTTCGGAATATCACTTTCCTTCATTCTCAATTGGTGATATTCGAATCACAAGTCAATCTAAGAAAATGTATTGGCACCTCTTAATTGATCAAATAAGTTCTCAATCAGGGGCGTTTCCTTCCCATAGCCCCCTCAATATTTTTGAAAACTTAATTAATTATATCTATATTTTTTTAAAATATTAAATTTCAGTACTAAATATTTATTTTTTATTGATTTTGCCCCCCAAAAATTATTTAGCCCCCCCAACATTACGGGTCTAGCTCCGCTCCTGTCCTCAATTCTTGGTAACAAGTACTTATTCTTCACGATGAGTCGATTAAGTTCTCTATAATCGATACACATCCTAAGCGGCCCATCTTTCTTTTTGACAAAAAGGATCAGTGCTTCCCACAGAGAAACATTGGGTCGAATAAACCCTATATCTAGGTGTTCTTGTATTTGCACCTTTAGTTATTGCAATTGTTTTGGTGCCATCTTGTAAGGTGCCTTAGATATTGTGTCTTTGCTCGATGCACTCAAATCAATTGAAAACTCAACTTGTGTATCCGTGGAATTCCTGAAAATTCTTCCAGAAATACATCCAAAAATTCACAGACAATGGGGACATCTACAGGTGTCGTCTCTGTTATCTAGGTACCAATCAAGTTTACCAGATAATTTCGACAATTTTTTTTCTCAGCATTTTCAATGCTTTCATTGCAGTTATAACTTTAGCCATATACTTAGACTTACCACCATAAAATTTTATTTCATCATTATCAGACAGTCTAAGTGTTATTTCATTCTCCTGACACTTAATGTCAGCGTTGTACTTGCTAAACAAAGCCATGCCTAAAATTAAATCAAAATCCTTCATCCCAATAGCATATAAATCAACTTCCAAATGTTTTTCCCCTATATCCAAATTTACACCTTTATCCATGGAATCAGTAGTTATTAAATTCCTATAAGGTAAACTAACTTCAAGAGATTCATATACTTTAGCATTCTTATACCCAATTATGGCATGAAATTTAGCAGATGTAAATGAGTGTGACGCACCCGTGTCAAATAGTGCTAAAGCAAGTATTACTGATACTGTTAACATACCTGTCATCACATCAGGGTATTGATTTGTTTCCTCTTGAGTCAAAGCATACATCCGAGCTCTTCCTCCGCCATTCTGACCATTTCTGTTCCCAACATCTTTTAGAAGAGGACAATTAGGGTCACATGTCCTGACTTCTTATATTTGAACATTTTCCTTGCCCAGTTAGACATTCGACATGATGATATTTCTAGCAATTAGGACCTAACGTCTTATTATTTTGAATATTTGGGTGGTCGTTCCCTTCGGTCTTAGCTTGCTTGTTCTGATTTTCATTCTTATTTTGTTTTGTCCCATCCCACTTAAGCTTTTCAGATACCATAATCGAATTCTGATCGTTGTCATTCTCAACCAGGCTTGCCTCTATTTCTTGTGCTCTTTTCACCATCTCAAAATATTCCAAATCACTGTTTGATACATGTTTTTATCTTAATTTTGATGATTTTATTTTATTACCAAAACAATGTTTTTTAAAGGTTGTCCAAATTACTCCTAAATGATTTAAAATGGTTTTAATATTTTCCGGAGTATTTCCTCAAGTTTATTTTTGTTAATAATGGACAACACTTTTATTGATTTTATATCAATAAGTTTTTACTCCTATAACAGGTTCCTAAATGTTGTCTAAATACTCTCGATCGGTTTAAAATGTTTTTACTAAATTTTCGGAGTATTTCTTGAGTTTTATTTTCGACAAAAATTGGACAACATTTCTGTCTCGTGGTCGACCGGTCGCCCTATAGGGCAACCCGTACCTGAAGATGTTTTTTTTGGAACAGAAATAAGACGTAGAGAAAGCCCGACTTGGTCGAATGTCGGCCGACTGTGCGCCGATCGGTGACGTCGACGGCCGACCCCCTCGGCCAAATTTTGACACGGGCATATCTCTCGAAATGTAACACTTGATCTTTGCAAAATCCATGAGGGGGACCGGTTGGGGTGATGGTCGACCGGTCGAGGTATACGTCGACCGGGTCGCCGCCTGCGGTTATTTTCTTTGTGTATTCTTCTAACGTCTATTTTCATGCACCGGCCGCTCTATCTTTCGACAAAGAAATTTCGACCGTTTGACGTTTGCAGTATACACATTTCCTTAAATTGTGGGATTGATTTCTAACAGCTATATTCTTGATTTTAATTGTATTTTTCTGTAGATTTTCAATCCCCAAGAGGAGCCTATGCTTGATCAATCATCTCCTATAAATAGAGGAAGTTTTGGAGCAACCATATACAACAATTGAGATACAACACAACAAGATACACTTCAAGCAAACACTTGGTCTTTCATTGTTATTATTCTTGTTGTAAAATTGCCTAGCTTATCACTTTCACATCTTTGAGGTCTAGGCTTTTCTTGATTACACTTCGCACTCAAATTGTATTATTCATTATTGAGTTGTAATCTTGATTTTTGGTTATCATTCAAACACAAGATATCCTTGTGAGTGTTCTTGTGGTAAGAACATACTTGGATGATCTAGGTGATAGGTGAAGAAGATTGTGGTAATCTTCTTATTGAGGTGTTGAAGAATTTGGTATTCTTCAAGGTTGAAGATTGTGGTAATCTTCACAAGGTGCCGTTGAAGGAAGATTGTGGTAATCTTCAAAGGGAGATTGTGGTAATCTCCAAAGGTGGTGTCGAAGAAGAGTGTGGTGCTCTTCAAGTTGTTGTAAGTTGAATTTGTATTAATTTTGGTAATTAATAAAATTCTTTTTTTTTCGAAATCCATCCCGGATATACTGGGGTGGTAGAGGATTAGGCCCTAGGTGGGTTGAACCTCTTTAAATCGACGTGTGTTGTTTATATTCCGCACCTTTATTATTGTCTTTGAGTATTCGGTTGGAAAAAGAGGGTGAAATCGAAAAGATGGAGATAATCTATTCACCCCTCTAGATTATCGTGAGCGCTGGACTTACAAGTGGTATCGAGCCAAACTCTTTGGCAAGCTCGTTTCACATCGCGAGTGAAGAGGAACGATCGTCGCTACGAATGAAGCTCATCTATCCCAAGCACCTCCACCACCAAGCCACCACTATTTGATTCCAAGAATTTTAATTTTTGGAAAGAAAGAATGGAATGCTATCTACAAGGTTGCGGGTTCGACATTTGGAACACCGTCATTAATGGAGAATCCATTCCGACGAAAGATACACCATACACCTCAAAAGGCTTCAAAAAGCTCAATGATGAAGAAAAGAAAATCATCTCCTTAAACGGTAGGCTTTAAATATTTTGTATTGTTCATTTACTAATTTAGAATATGAACATATTGTAGGAATAAAGTCGGCACATGAAGTATGGAAAAATTAGAAGCCATCTATGGAGTATTTGCAAATGAAAGGAGTCAAACAAAAGCATCTACTTCTCAAGATCATACAAGCTCAAATCTAAGGAATAAGCCTCCTACAACTTCCAATTATGAAGAAGTTGAATATTGTTTTATGGGCATCAATGAAGAAAATGAGGTATGTCTTAAACCCTCTACTTCCTATGATATTGTCATTCAAAATGATTATAGTGATTTACAAAATGACTATGATGAACTTGAAAATGAATTCCAAAGTTTACTTGTTAGATACAAAAATTTGAAAAAGGAATTCAATATTTTGAAAAATGATAAGGATAGTTTATTTACTTCTTATGAATCACTATCATGTGCTCACACCACCACACTTGACAAGGTTAGAAACCTTGAAAAAGAAAATAGTACTCTTGTTGAGAATATTGATTGCATGAAAAAGGATTTATTAAAATCCAACTTGAGTACCAATAAAATGTCCAATATTGTTGATATTCATAATTGTGATAAAGGACTTGATCATAAGCCTAATGTTGTTAATCATATGAAAAAGGATCAAGTCACTATGCATATTGGTCATTATGCTCCTAGAATTATTACTTGTTTTTATTGTGGCAAAAAGCGGTCATACGGCTAATTCTTGTCGGGCTAGAAATAGCTCTAAATATTGTTGGAGACCTAAAAGTCTCAAAGCTAATCTTAAAGGACCCAAACACATGAGGGTACCACAAAACAATGTGCTATTAGGTACCCGACAAAGCAAAAATCGGAGAAAATTCATGCCACCAAGAAAAACATCAAATGAACGTTTCATTTGATCAAAGAAGGAGAAACTACTCTCAACAAAGCCAATTTCCAAGAAGAGCGATAATCAAAATGGGAAGAACACAATCCTTGAAATGGCAAAGACATCATCAACAAGATGATTTTCAAAGAAGAAGAAACCATCAACCATGGGAAGGTAACCAATCTTGGAAATGGAGAAGTCATCATCAACAAAGTGACTTCTCAATGGGAAGATATCATCAACAATGGGAAAAACACAACCCATGGAAACGGCGTAATTGGTAAACCGTATCTCCCCATTTGTATATGCATTTTATTTTTAAATCTATGCATACTTTTAATTGTGTCTTAATTGCAAAATGAATCTTCAAGTATTTATTTTTAATATAGGTCTCTTATATATTTATGAGTTTCAAAACTTTTAAAAAAGACCTTGCATGATTTTCTAAAACTCTTGAGCATTTTATTAGACTTATATGGCTTATTATCTCTTATGAAATCTTATAGCATAAGCTCTTTTTGATATCTCATATTACTTGCCTACACTTGTATTTTCTATGTAAATGTTGTCTAAGAATTGTGTAGGATACATATTTCATACTCATTGGCTATTACGTCATCAAGTTTCTTAAACCATCGAGGTATGTCTACTCGTATTTTTCTTTAAACTCGATTTTATGCTTATGCACATATCTTTCAAGATATTTCATTTTGATCCCTTAAGTGCCCCTAATTGATCTTGCAAATATTTTCTATTAAAAGGCACTACGTGTTTAGTCTCGATTTTATCGTTTATATGTTTTCCCAAAACCCATATTTGTTGGATATAGTCCAAACTTATATTTTTGCAAAGTTTTAAAACTTTTGGGGTGAAAAATCGAATTTTGGAAAACTCGGGAGAAAGAAAATCACCTGGGGACGGTCAAAGCAGTATGATCGGTCGTCGCACATCGACGGTCGCCCCATACTCGACCGGCCGTCGCCGTGCCAATTTTTCGAGGTTTTAAACGTTCGTTTCTTCATTTCAAACGCACGAAGAAAATCCCCCCAAACCCTTGCTGCGCGTAAATCATCCCCTTTTTCTCTAGAATCTTCAATTCTTCATCATTTTTCACGATTCTTGTTGCAAATCTTCTTATTTTCACAAGAATCTTACATATATGGCTCCTCCAAGAAATTCCACCGATCAAAATCCCACTTCTAAGAGAAGAAAGGGCGGAGAGGGTACTTGAGAAATCGGCGAGACGGCTTCGAACAAAGGGATATTCGAGCCGCTCAAAGAAACGTGGCCCAAGAAGGTGATGATGTTCAAAATCCCATTCTCTCTCGGGCCCAAATTACCGAAGCCAGCGGAACAATTTCGCTCGAAAATTGCCGTTGGGCGAAAGGTAAAAATCTTTTGTTACTCAAGCTCCAAATTCTCGCAATGCTCTTAATTTCATCAATAAGTATGCGGAATGGTACTATGTGGATTCGGGGATGGGAGGTAAATCTATTGCTCGGACTAAAATGTGTCGTTTTAGCTCATTTACAAATGAGTATCCCACTATAAGAGGATTTTTTGAGGAACAAGGTTGGATGTATCTATGGGAGCATGCTTATGTTTTGTATGATGATGATATTATCCAACATTTTTATGCTAATATGTGGGTGCAATATGATAATGAAAGAAAGCCGATTGCCGTTAATTCGCTTATAAAGGGTCGTCATTTTAGATGGACTCCCAATGATATTTGTCGGCTTTTACATGTTAGAGAAGGTGGTTGGGATTATTTCTCTTGTGGGACTTGGAATGATGAAATGTTGGGGGTGTCGATGAAAGAAGTTAAGACGTATTTGGGAGTATGGCCAAAGTATTCTTTGTTGGCAATGACACTTGAGCATCGTATTTTATCGGTCATTGTCGCATATTGCATTTGTGGTAAGTCGGGAAAGATGCCTAGCAATATGGATTATTTTTGACTTATAAGATTGCTAGGGAGGAACCACTTAACTTTGGTGCCATACTTATTCAATGTCTAATCGAGTCCATTACTCAAGGTAATAAGAAGTTGGTTATGGGAAATTGGATTTGTAAACTTCTTATTCAATCGGGACTACCTTCGTCGGAGTGTAACTCGGAGGTATTTCAAAACAACTTTGACATTGATAACATCGCCCAAATGGTCACTATGCGAAAAGAACATGGAAATCCGACCAACCAAAATGGCGAGAGGAAGAGGTCAAGAGTCTCCGATCCTAATGACTTCTTTGATGACATCGAGGCCGCAAGATTGGCGGAAGAAGGCGAACCGAGCAATCCGGAGGGTAATACCGGTGCTCAACCGCCTAGGAGGTATACTCAAGCCGAATTTGATGAGATGAGGGCTTTTCATGAGACGAGGTATGAGGCTTTGGAGCAAAAGACCTCCAAAATGCAAAAGTCTATCGGCAAGTTAAAGAAATTCATCAAGGACTTAATTCCCGGATCTTGCTTCTCCTCGGATGAGGAATGATGTTACCCCACCCCTTTACTTTCTAGCATTTTCATTTAAGTTGCTTTGTATTTTGATGAATTTTTGTAAAACTCATTTGTACTAATGATATTTGCTTGTCTTTCTTAAAAGGGTTAAAATTGCAAGTTGATAATGACTTGTGGATGATCTTGACTTTGATGGAGTATTTGATGGTAAAAATACTCTAAAGCATTGTTTGATAATTGGTATGAAGTACTTGATGGTAAAAGTGCTTTGATCATTATGCTTAGTTGGATATATTGGGACATTTGACATTTGATACATATATTGTTTTAAGCATGACTTATTACTTGATATATGTTCTAATTTTTGGCATTTGTAATGCCTTGATCATTCTTAGCCTATCTCAATTGGGTTGAACCCTTGAGAATCTACTTTGAGCTTCTTATTTGATGAACAAATGTTGCGTATGTTGCATATGATCTTATTGAGCTTTGGAATGAGGTTGATTGTTGATATGATAATTTTTGGCTTGAACCTTTTACAAGGTTATATACAACCTCTTCTATTTTTAACGCACACAAGGTGTTTGTTGAAATGTCGCAATGAAACTTTCAACTTCTACATGATTCTCTTGCTTCATAATGTCGTAGAATCTTTTTGAAATCATGTTTTTAGCATACTAATGAGCTTATGGATCTTTTATGTTTCTATTCTCCAATTTTCCTTGGATTACTATGCTTTAATAGCTCAACGGTTATTAAACCGTCCCTTTGGCGCGCTTTGATATTATTATATGGTGTTTTCACCATCCTAACATTCTTTTTGATGATTCCAAAGGGGGAGAAAAACAGGATATTGGCTCATTAGCTCAAAGAAGCTAATAAAAGCTTGTCATAAAAGCTATAAGCTATGGCTCATAAAAGCCATAAGTTGTGATTTGTTCTTAGTCCAATTGTTGCTTGATGGACTTATAAAATTGATTAATGATGTTTTGTGACAGGGGGAGCTTATAAGCTCTTGAACAAATTGTAAAAGCTAAAAGCTTTTAGCTTATGGAAAATTGCTTTTAGCTTATGGAAAATTGCTTTTAGCTTATGGAAAATTGCTTTTACATTATTCTTGATATGCTTGTTGATAGGGGGAGCTTGTGCTTATTATTGAAAATATTTACTCCCTACTTGGTTGCTTTAATTTTTTTTTTTGGAAATTTTGGTTGCTTCCAAACGGTCAAATGTTTTTACCGGAAAATCATTTCTAAAATTGCTCTCTTAGTTTGTGTAAAAATTGTTTTGGTTTGTAATCATCAAAAAGGGGGAGATTGTTTGATACATGTTTTTATCTTAATTTTGATGATTTTATTTTATTACCAAAACAATGTTTTTTAAAGGTTGTCCAAATTACTCCTAAATGATTTAAAATGGTTTTAATATTTTCCGGAGTATTTCCTCAAGTTTATTTTTGTTAATAATGGACAACACTTTTATTGATTTTATATCAATAAGTTTTTACTCCTATAACAGGTTCCTAAATGTTGTCTAAATACTCTCGATCGGTTTAAAATGTTTTTACTAAATTTTCGGAGTATTTCTTGAGTTTTATTTTCGACAAAAATTGGACAACATTTCTGTCTCGTGGTCGACCGGTCGCCCTATAGGGCAACCCGTACCTGAAGATGTTTTTTTTGGAACAGGAAATGAGACGGTAGAGAAACTGACCAGGTCGACCGGTCGACCAGGGCGTCGACCGGTGACGTCGACCGGTCGACCCTCGTCGACCGTGCACTGGGCATATCTCTGAAACAGAACACTTGATCTTTGCAAAATCCATGAGGGGGACCGGTTGGGGTGATGGTCGACCGGTCGAGGTATACGTCGACCGGTCGCCTGTGTTATTTTTGCTGTGTATTCTTCTAACGTCTATTTAAATGCGACCGGCCGCCCTATCTTTTGACAAAGAAATTTCGACCGTTTGTGGCAGACACATTTCCTTAAATTGTGGGATTGATTTCTAACAGCTATATTCTTGATTTTAATTGTATTTTTCTGTAGATTTTCAATCCCCAAGAGGAGCCTATGCTTGATCAATCATCTCCTATAAATAGAGGAAGTTTTGGAGCAACCATATACAACAATTGAGATACAACACAACAAGATACACTTCAAGCAAACACTTGGTCTTTCATTGTTATTATTCTTGTTGTAAAATTGCCTAGCTTATCACTTTCACATCTTTGAGGTCTAGGCTTTTCTTGATTACACTTCGCACTCAAATTGTATTATTCATTATTGAGTTGTAATCTTGATTTTTGGTTATCATTCAAACACAAGATATCATTGTGAGTGTTCTTGTGGTAAGAACATACTTGGATGATCTAGGTGATAGGTGAAGAAGATTGTGGTAATCTTCTTATTGAGGTGTTGAAGAATTTGGTAATCTTCACAAGGTGCCGTTGAAGGAAGATTGTGGTAATCTTCAAAGGGAGATTGTGGTAATCTCCAAAGGTGGTGTCGAAGAAGAGTGTGGTGCTCTTCAAGTTGTTGTAAGTTGAATTTGTATTAATTTTGGTAATTAATAAAATTCTTTTTCTTTTCAAATCCATCCCTGGATATTTGGGGTGGTAGAGGATTAGGCCCTAGGTGGGTTGAACCTCTTTAAATCGACGTGTATTGTTTATATTCCGCACCTTTATTATTGTCTTTGAGCATTCGGTTGGAAAAAGAGGGTGAAATCGAAAAGATGGAGATAATCTATTCACCCCCCCTCTAGATTATCGTAGCCGCTTGGACTTACAATCACCCTGTGCACAGAGTATACTGGACAATTGCGATCGTAATTTCCTCCTAAACCTCAATGTTATCTTTATGTTAGTATTAACCAAATGCGGTGCAAATCGGCTCAGTTGGTTGAATTCTCTTTCATACTCAGGAACGGTGTTGTTTCTTTGATTGAAGTTCTAAATTCTCTCTTTATTATTGTTATTATTTTGCACTACCCTGAGAAATTCGTCAAGTACATCACTGACAGGTGCGTTGACTTGGTTTCTAACATTGGCTTGATTTTCATTGTTGGCTTGATTGTCATCGTTAGAGGAGTTACTCTCATTAGTACGATTTCCTGTTCGGTTACAGGGAGTCATAATCCTATAAGTATACATAATGCTTAACTAATGTAATAATCGAATATTGAATCTTACTACAAATGTAAGCATAAGAAAGGTAATCATAGATAAATAATAGTAACAGAATATTACCTTTTTATTTATAATATTATTTCAACCCTTTAACAAGGATTTATTTGGATAATAGAAAAAATAAAGCAGATTTTGATTAAAAAACTCAAAAGTTCTGGCCCTGTCCCTCATTCGGATCCTCATCTTCATCTTCTTTCATAGCCTCACTTATACGGTCAATCCATTTTGCAAACAATATAGAAGTGAATGCCCCATAGTCAATCTTGAGTTTGTTGACTTGTTCTTCATACTCCACTAGCATCCCACACAAATTTCTAGCCTTAGCCTTCCATTTGGGTGGCAGCAAATCAACCACCATGCGTGTAACAACATACTGATCTGGAGCACCACTCAGATAATGCACATTATACCATTCTTGATGCATTTTTACCACGTAGGTTCCTATGTTATCACCATCTTCGATTTTGTAGTTAAGATATATAGTTACCTCGTTCGAGATATTGCAAATACTCCAATTGCGAACCCTTTTTCTAGTAGCGAGTCTTCGTGGCGACATCTATATTATTGTAGTCATATTAGTTAAACATCAATGTTTTTTTACAAGGCACATAGATTATTATATAACGAATAGCACAAAATTGTACGATTTACATATAGAAACATGTATTACATCTGACATATAAAAAATCAGATGACATAAAATAAAATGACATAATAAATTTGTCACATACCTTGAGGAAGCCGACTGAGATATGACAGTGATGGATGACTCCAAATTATTTTGTCTTAGAAAAAAATACATTTTTTTACAAGTCTACAAAATCGTAGACCTGCTCTGATATCACTATTGTAACACCCCAATTTTACAAAATAAAAGTATTTCCAACTTTTATAAAAAAAATGTTATTATAAAAACACGATTTTTAATAAAATAATTTAATAAAACTAGACATTTAAATATAGATAAATGCCATTCACATTAATAATGCAATATTATCAAAAGGTTCCATGGCATAAAATAAAATTATTCAATATCCAAAGTTTATTTTGATCTTCATCCATCACTGACATATCTCTGGTCTGACTCCTTAATCTGAAAACCTATAAAATGAAGGGGTGAGCTTCCACTTTCTCAGTAGGGACCAACTTTTGTCAATATATAATAAATCATACAAGCATAATCATGTATAATATAACATGTAATTTTCTTTGACTGGCCAGTTAATATATTTTAGCACAGCGGGTTTAACCCAAAGATCAACTTCGATCCTGGCCTATTTACGGTCTCTGGTTAATAATTTATATTTCCTCTTGTATTTCACATGTAATTGAAAATACTCATATGAAGAATTATATAAAGACAAGAATTAAAAATCCCTACCTCAACTGATTTCTGTTAATCCTCGTAGAAAATAAAATGATTAATCAAATCCTCTTAATTCTTGATTCCTACATAAATTATATATTATAATTAATAAAAGTATTTAAGAAATTTTGGATGAGTTAGAAAAGAATTGAAATATTGGAAAGAATTGGGGAATATGGATTTTTGGGCTTGAAAAAGTAAGGCTTGGTCAAAATTTTAAAAACTCGACCTTCAAATATTCCCCCCCCCTCAACCAAAATCCTTAAAAGCAAACCCATTTGCAGTTTATTGTCAACTCAAATAAGGAAAAAGCTCAATATATTTTAAATGCCCCCTCTTATCATGCTTCTCATTCCCCACTCTCATATTTCCATAGAAATCAGATTACTCTCCTCCCTCAAACTCTCTCACGCCTCTCAGGCCACTGTCTCTCTTTCTCTTTTATTTTCTTTTTTTTTTTTTACTTCCTCTTCCTCCCATCAGAGGCAACCCATCAACGAGTGCGACAACGGTACAACAGGCAGCGACGAATTCCCCCTTTATCTATATATGTGGATTGGAGTAACTGGAAAAAAAATTTTGGTGACCGACGACGTTTTCTGATTATGATTTTGGGTTTATATGATTCTGAGGTAGATATATATTGGGATATGAAGAAAATCTTACCTTTGGTTTTGCAAAGCTTTGAAGAAAAGGGTTTTTATAGGAAAATGAATTGAAATGTCAGATTCTTTACATTAAAACTTGTATATTCACCTTTTTTTATTAAATAAAAAAACTCTTCATCTCTTTTTATTAAATATGAACCTTTCTATATTCATAACTGAAATTTTCATTAAAAATGGCTAATTAAAACAAAAATTGATTTTTAAATTAAAAATCTGAGTAGATAAGATTTAAGGGTTAGAAACCCTAATTATAATCTTACCCCCAAATTATGAAATCTTTAGATTTATCCCTAATTGAATCTAATTGTAAACCCCAATTGTAATTTTATCCCTAATTTTTGTGGATATTACAATTATACTATTAAATAATATAAGATTACTAAGTTTTTTATTAACATAAAGAGTATAATTTAAATAAAAACTAATTGGAATAGCAAAAGTACCATGGCTAGAAATTTAAAACTACAAAGATGTACATACAATATGATAAAAAGACAAGTTAAACAAATCAAGCTACTACAAACTCCATTTCTTGCTAATCCTTTCACACATATAATTGTTCACTTTCAATTGTTCTTTAGTCATTTCCTCGATATTTCTTATAAGGATATTATATTGACGCAGTGATAAGACGTCATTTACTATATCAATTTTTTCAATGTCTCCATTTGGAAAAAAATACGTCTTATCAAGGTGTGCCTTCATATCTTTTATAATCGAGCTATTAGTCGAGTCCTTAGCAAGCTTGGTCATGAATAATTCTAAAAAAAGAATATCCAAGCTTGTTCATGAACATTTATAAATGAACACTAAACGAGTTTGTCTTAACGAGCTTGGTCATGAATAATTCTAAACAAATACTATACAAGCTTGTTCATGAACCTTTATAAATGAACACTAAACGAGTTTATTCACAAACTATTCATGAACGAGTATACAATTATTCAAGCTATGTTCGTTTATTAAACAAGCTCAAAAATTTGTTCATTTATACTCGTTTAACTAAATAAATGAATAATATCCGAGATTATTCACGAGTTATTTGTGGAACACTATATTCATTTTTTGTGCTACTCATAATCAGTGACAAAGCTAGGAATTTTGGGTAGGGGGCTCGACTAATATTAATATAAAAAGAGTCCGTCGAATTTTTGGCCACTTCTACATAATAAAAATAGTTTTAACCATGTTTTTTAACTATTTTTGAGTTCAAAATTTGCCTTTGTCTTTTTGTTTTCATTTCTAGGGACCGGTCCACGACTCGGTACCGAAAAATATACCGCATCAGTTTTTTGAAATACAATTAAATACCTCATTTGAGAACATAAGAAGGGCATGACCGTGTCAAAATGACTAAAAAATATGTTTTCAGAAAAATGACTATTTTTTATTTTTACAAAACATAAGTGGACAATTGTCTACTACCACATATAAAAATGAAAAACAATACATTAAATTTCAAATAAGTAGAAGTTTTGATTAAGTCATTGTATTAATTCAATCACATGTTAATATTCAACAATAAATAACAAAATACAATATATCAATATACCAAAAAGGACAAAAGACACAAGAGAATAATGCAAAAATTCAAATTAGTTTTTATGACGGAGCTTAAATAATGTACAAAAGTTTAAGAAAAGGGAAAAATGACCAAGACTCATATTTTTCAAATTCAAAAATGAAAGTAGGAAAGAGGAATGCATTATAATTGAAGACTTTTTTTTCTCCCATTTTTCTATTTTTTTATTTTTATAAAATTAAAATGTGAAATGACCAAAGTACCCCTACTTTTTTTTTCTTCAAAATTTGAGGAGGGCCCAGTGCCCCCTTTGGCCCCCACATGGATTCGTCCATGCTCATAATGTCAAGGGTCCATGTATACAATGACATAGTTATCCCTCATCAATTACAAACTAAAACCTTCAAATAAAAATGATGCTTGAGCAATAAATATACACAACAATTGTGTAACATTAAGTAACATGAGTTACAAATTGTAAAATTAGTGCAACATGAGTTACAAACCCATGTTAATGTATTGTTACATTAATGCAACCCATGTTGGTTACAAGATGTGGAATGAGTTATTTTTTTGGGGAAAAATAACTATATAAAGCACAATCTATGGGTCCTCTTGTTACTTGAAGATTATAAAAAAATACACCATCTATTCATTTGAGGAAATAAGAGAAACCCAGTGGAAAACATCCGACTATAGATAAAGCAATGGATGGAGGCATGTTGGTTTGTTTTGGCTTCCGCATACGTGTTTATTTTGTAATGTAGAAACATGAATATACGACTATACTTACATTTGCTATTAGAGCAGAGTTTAACCTCTGCCTTACTTTTTCGGATATATGATTTTTGTATAGTATTCATATGTTCAAAATTTCCGGTCGTATAAATTTGATTTCATCCGGTTGGGAATTGGATTTGTGGATGGTGTATCTTTCAGTTTTATTCATCTCCGAATATATGTATTCTTGAAGTTTTGGGTTGTTGATGCCTCAAATAGTGTGTGTTTTGACATTGATTGTGGTTATGTGATTTCCCCCCCCTCCCCACCCACATATGAATTTGGGTTATAAATTACATGATTGCTACATTAAAAATGAGATTTTGGGTTAAACAAATGGTATGCGTGACCCATATTCGAACCTGGTGGCCAGGCATCGCTTATGCATTGTAACCAATTGGGTTATGAATGTTCTTCGTTATTATCATTTATTTTATGGTATATAACTGTATCAGATCAGATTGGACATAAATATTGTGAACTTCACCTAGAATTGATTTGATACACAGTTAAATATATTTTGTGCTATTCTGGAATATTATTAATGTTCATACATGCTTAATGTGGTTAATGCATATAAATCATTTAAGTGCATGTTATTTTGTATAATCATGCAATTTATGTTTCATTCATGAGAATTTTGTTACAAATTCTAGCATGTCATTTTAACTTTGATATTGCTGGAATTTGTAAAATCTAGTTCTCATTAATATAAATGTCTAAGTGGTCAATATAATTTTTATTGATTAAAGGGTAGCCACATCATCTTTTATAAATAAAAATTATACATTACGTTGGTGTTTATGATCACATGTGGAATTAGACATAAATTGTGGTTAGTTATACGTAATATGATAAAATTTATCGCACAAGAAATTTTATTGTATTTATATAATTAATCAGGATAAAATATCAAATTAGATTTTCTAATAGGGATTAGAAAAGGGACATAATTTTATAGTTTTGTCATAAAGTTAAAATAAATCTAATTAAGTTAGAACTTTGGCCCACACACAAGTTTTATGCCTCTAGATTCATATTTTAACATGATTTGCATTGGTAAAACATGTTATATAGTTTAAAATAACTTCAAATTTGATAATATGAGCATGTTTATGCTATATACAGTGATACAACCTATTAACTTCTCTGATAAGAAATTTGATGTTCCTGAGCTCAATAGGGTCAATTATAAGATTTGAAGAAGAGAATAATTCTCCAACTGGGGAGGATGGACATTGACTATGCTATTAGGAAAAACGAACCCTCTGCTATAACTGAAAATAACATCCCAGATAAAGTTGATCTTTATGAAAAATGGGAGCGATCTAATCATCTCTACATTATGTTCATAAAGACCAAAATATCTATTGGGATTAGGGGCTTAATCGAGCAATATGACAATGTTTGTGCTTTGTTGAAGGCAATTGATGACCAATTTGTGTCTTCTGAAAAAACATTGGCTACCACCCTAATAATGCAGTTCTCATCCATAAGGTTTATTGGGATTAGAAGTGTGCGCGAGCATATCATGCGAATAAGGGACATAGCGGCTCAGCTGAAAACATTGGAAGTTGAGATGTCAGATTCTTTCCTGGTTCACTTCATTTTGTAAACTCTCCTTCTACAACATAGTCCTTCTAAGATCTCTTATAACACACATAAGGATAAATGGACTAATGACCATGTGTGTTCAGGAGGAGGGATGATTGGCCATGGAGGAGGGTGAGAAAGTGAATATATATGGTAGTAACATCAGGAAAGAAAAAGCAAAATCAAGCCAATGATAAGGGAAATGACAAGATTCTTCCCTAGAAGGACATTAAGAAAGAAGGCAAGTGCTACTTTTGCAACAAGAAAGGGCACATAAAGAAGAATTTCCCAAAATTCTTGAAATGGCTTGAAAAGAAAGGTACTCAACTTTCATTTGTTTGCTTGCAGGGGTTGATGTTAATCGTAACACATGATGGATTGATTCTGAATCCATGTTACCAATTTCTTGCAGGGATTGTAAAACCTGTGGAAACCAGTGGAAAGTGAGAAAAACATCTACTCCGAGAATAAGATGCCCTCACATATCGAAGCAGTAGGAACATGCAAACTAATTTTACGCAGTGGTTTTATTTTGCTTTTGGAAAAGACCTTTTACATTCCTAGTTTTGCTAGGAATTTGATTTTTGTTTCAAGATCGGTATTATCTGGTTATTCCTTTAACTTTTTAGGCTCTTATTTTAGTTTATCTTATAGATATGATATTATTGGATGTGGTATCCTGCCTGATGGTCTTTTTCATCTTAGTTTGTAAAATGATGGCAATTGTACTGCTTTGCACGTTCATGATACTGTTGGTATTAAGCGATGTGCTATGAATGAAAAATCCTCAATGTTGTGGCATCAGAGATTGAGACACATCTCCATTGATAGAGTTAAAGATTATAAAAATGATGGGGTACTTAGTACTCTAGATGTTTTGTGAATTTATGACTTGTATAGACTGCATTAAGAGTAAGCAGACTAACAAGTCAAAGAATGGTGCTGAAATATTGGAAGTCATTCATACATATATTTGTAGTCTAGAATTGGATGCCTATCGTGATACGTACTTTAATACCTTCATAGATGATTACTCAAGTTATATGTATATCTACTTACTCAATATTAAGAATGAATCACTAGATGTTTTTAAGACCTTTAAAGTTGAAGTAGAGAAACAATGCGGAAAACAAATTAAGATTGTGAGATCAGATAGAGGTGGTGAGTACTATGGTAGATACACTGAGAGTGGACAAGCATCCGGTCCATTTGCGAAATTTCATCAAGAGAATGGGATTGTTGCCCAATATACCATGCATGGTTCTCCGGACTAAAAGGGTGTAGCTGAAAGAAGAAATTGAACATTAATGGACATGGTACGAAGTATGCTTGCTAGCTTCAAACTTCTTAAGTCCTTATGGACTGAAGCTCTTAAAATGGTAGTGTACATATTAAACTGAGTTCCAACAAAGGCAGTCTCAAAGACACCATTTGAATTATTCAAAGGTTGCAAACCAAGTTTGCAACATGTACGCATTTGGGAATATCCGTCTGAAGTAAGAGTTTATAATCCTCAAGAAAGAAAGTAGGACTCGAGGACCAAAAGTGGGTATTTTATTGGATATACCAAAAGGTCTAAGGGATACAGATTCTATTGTCCATCTCATAGCATTAGATTTTTCAAATCAAGAAACGTAAATTTCATGAAAATGACTTGGTCAGTGGGAGTGGTCAATTTCTGGATATTAGTTCCGAGAAAGATCATTCATAGTTATCCTACTTCAAGTAATGGAGTGATCATTATTGTTAATAATGAGCATCGATATCAAGCGTATGTTGAGCAACCGGTCTTGGATATTCCACAAGATGTTGAACCAAATCTTGTAGATCCTGAAGTTCAACAGATACCTAAACCTATTGAACAACAAATATCCTGATATTCTGGAGAATGTTGATGAAGGTATAAGGAGATCTACTAGAATGATGAGGTCAGCAATTCCAAGTGACTATGTTGTATACCTACAAGAGTGTGACTACAATATTAGAGCCGAAAATGATCCTGAAACGTTTTCACAGACCATGGGTTCTAAGGAATCAAACTTATGGTATAATGCCATGACAGATGAGATGGATTTATGACATCTAACAAAGTTTGGGATCTCGTCAAGTTGCCCGATGGTGTGAAAACCATCAGTTGTAAGTGGGTCTTCAAAACTAAGAAAGACTCAAAGGGTAACATCGAGATATAAAGTAAGACTTGTTGCCAAGGGATTCACTCAAATAGAAGGAATTGACTATACAGAGACTTTCTCTCCAATATCTAAGAAGGATTTCCTTTGAATAATTATGGCATTAGTAGCCCATTTTGACTATGATTTGCATCAAATAGATGTGAAAACAACATTCCCCAATGGTGACCAAGAGGAAGTTGTTTATATGAAACAACCTGAAGGTTTTTCCTCTAGTGAAGGTGAGTAATTAGTTTGCAAGCTTAATAAATCCATATATGGACTGAAATAAGCCTCCCGTCAGTGGTATTTTTAGTTCCATGAAGTTTCACTTCATTCAGCTTTGAAGAGAACATCATGGATGAACGTATATATCACAAGGTTGGTGGGAGCAAGATTTGTTTTCTAGTACTATATGTGAATGACATATTGCTTGCTACTAATGATAAATGTTTGTTATATGAGGTGAAACAATTTCTCTCAAAGAACTTTGATATAAAAGATATGGGCAATGCATATTATGTCATAGGCATCAAGATCCATAGAGATAGATCTCGAGGCGTTTTGGGTTTATCTCAGGAGACCTACAACAATAAAGTTCTAGAGAGATTCCATATGAAGGGTTGTTCACTAAGTGTAGCACACATTGTGAAGGGTGATAAATTCAATTTGAATCAGTGTACGAAAAATGAGCTTGAACGGGAACAAATGAAAACCATTCCATATGCTTCAACTGTTGGAAGTCTTATGCATACCCAACTCTATACCAAACTGAACATTGCATTTGTTGTTGGAATATAGAAAGATATCGGAGTAACCAGTGTCTTGACCACGGAGAGCCGCAAAGAAGGTGTTGAGATACCTTCAAGGACATAAGATTACATGCCCATATATAGGCAGGACCGATAATTTGGAAGTGATTAGCTACTCTAATGTAGATTTTTGTTGTGTTGATTCACGAAAATCAACATTTGGATATATTTTCATGTTTGCAGTGGATTTATATAATGGAGAAGTGCAAAACAGACTTTGACTACTACTTCTACCATGGAGGCAGAGTGTATGTTGGGAAATTATTTTTAGATTTTGATAAATGTCATGTAAAACTTAGAATAGAAAGTTGGCACCCCATTTTTGTTGTAAATTGCATTGTAATAGATAGGATGGTCGAGTTGAGTTAAGTCAACTATGCCCGAACATGCAAGAAGACAATGGAGACTAGAAGGAAGACTCGCCGCGAGGCAAATGAGTGTGGCAAAGAAGAGAAGACAGAACTCGATCAAGGTGGTGAGATGCACGGTGAGTGAAGTATCGTCAAGTCAACTCAAGATAGCCAAGTCTCAAGTTGAAGTGACAAGAGTCATCCAATGATTGGAAGCCGACTCAAGTCACCGGGGAAGTCAAGGAAATGCAATCAAGTCGAGATAATCGAAAGAGATCCGTTGCCTGTCAAGTCAAGAGAATTACTTAAACAAGTAATACTTCCATATCGCTTTTCTTAAAGTGCTCACCCCGAGGCGTGCAAAAGGAATAAACAATGGGAAGCTCGCACCGTGTCGAACTCGAAAAAGTCAAGAATAATTCATACGAGGAAATGTCAATTCCAAGAACTGCAACAAGACAAGCCAACGACCACAAGTGTCCTTTGAAAATTAGCCTATCTCTTCAACGGGCAAATTTTCAAAAGAACACTATAAAAGGCTGATGAATTTATTTGAGAAAAGGTTAACCTTGACAATCAGAAAACAAATTCAAGCTATCATTCAAACTGTAACCTGAAATATTCTCAAATCATTCAAGTTCAATCCTCAAGCCTACACTACGAAGAAAATTAATCCAACACTCACCTGTGAAGGAAAGACGACTTCAATCAGTTGAAGAGGAAACATTTGAAGAATCAAGGGGTCTACATTCCACGGAGGATTGTAGGAAGGTTCAAGGTCGAACCAGTCTCAAGTTTTTGGAGGGCTTCGTGATCAAATCCAAGAAGCTTGAGCAAGTGGACTATAGTAGCAAGGCGCAAATGCCCTGTGAAGAAGCCGAGTCGCACGAGAATTGTGTGACCAAGGCATCTCCGCATCGAGTCCCAAAGGATCAAGTCATTTGTGTGATCAAGACTTGAATCGGGATCGTTAACCACTTTGTATATTGATCAATATTTAGTGGATTCCTCCGGGGAGTTGGAGAAGAGAGGAGTAGAAGAATTACCCCATCTTCGAACCTCTATAAAAACTTATTGTGTCATTTATATTTCAACACTTTAATTTCTCGCACATTACTTTAATATCTATTTGATAAATTTGCTATCCAATTGATAATCAACAAAGTGCTAAAACCAAGCATTAAAACATATTTAAACAAAATTCAAGGGTGTTAAGTCTTCCAATAAAACATATCACAATCGAGTTAAGTCTTTAGTCAAAACAGTTTGAGTTATTCTATCAATAGGCTCGAATCGAAGTCTGTTGAGTGACTAACTCACGATTAACTAACTTAGATGTCCATCAAGGACTCAAATTGTGACGTATTAACTCGAACGTTTTAAAAGGACTAAATCGAAAAGTTGGTAAGGTTTATTCAACCCCCTTCTAAACCTTACACTCACACCCTTGGGACCTACAAGTGGTATCGAGCGCTTGGTTCATTGAGCCTTCCGCATGTTAGTTCTTGAACTAGATCTCCAAATTTTTCAAAGCTTGCTTAGCACTTGATCTTTCAAAACTTTTTTATTCAGCAAAGTTATTATCATGGAAGCAAATTTGACACGCATCACTATGTTCACAATTGAGGAGTTTGATGATTGGAAAATTCGTATGCAGGCTCATCTATCAAAGATTACATGATGAAATATGGATAGTGATAGATGATGGGTCACTCCAAATCTTAAAAGTGAACACAGCTGCAAGAAGAGCTGCTGCAGCTGAAGGAGAAGAGGATGTTGCACCCAGACTAGCTATGGTTGAAAAATCAAGAGTTGAATGGACAAATGATGACAGAAAAAGATACAACTGGGACAATGTATCCAAGGACATTCTTTACAAAACTTTGGACAAAGCCATGTTCAACAAAGTCAAATCATGCAAAACGGCAAAAGAAATGGGACAAGCTAACCTTGATTTGTGAAGGCTCGAGCAAATCAAGGAAAATAAACTATCCGTTGTTGTACAAAAATTTGAAAACTTTAAGATGCTTGCAGGAGAAACCTTGGATCGGCCTAGATGCTCGGTTCACGTAAATTACCAATGAGCTATCTCGCACTTGGAAAAGAATATACACATGAAATGTGTATGAAGATTCTAAGAAGTCTCCCAACCGAGTGGGATATGAAAGTCATGGCCATGAGACACTCCATGGACCTATCAAAAACATCCAACCATGAGCTATTCTCAGATCTCAAAGCCTACGAATTTGAGCTGAGAAGAAAAGAGCAAGAGGAGACAGTTGTGCCCAAAACATCTGCTCTAATTGTTAAGGATGGCAAGAGAGTTGAGGCCAAAGAAGTCATTGACCAAGAGGAGATAGCCCTGATGGTTAAAAGGTTTAACAAGTTCTTCAATAAGAATTACAAAAGAAGCAAAGGTGAATCCTCCAGAAGACACTCAGCTCCCTTCAAGTCAAGAGAAGATAGACCACCCAAGAGAGAGAGCATCAACAAGTTGAATATCAAAGAGCTGACAATCCAAGGATGGAAAGAATCGATCAAAAAGTTGAAAATCTATATCGAACCGCAGCAACCCGGTCACTATGCCATTGATTGCTCATATCCCGTAGTCAACAAATACGGGAATGAAAAGGAAAGAAAAATCTTGAGAGAAAGAAGACAAAAAAGAGAAAGGCAATGTTGGCCGCAGAGATCACGAGAGTCAAGTCAAAAGACCAGCAGACTCGGAGAGTAGTGAAGCCGACTACTCAAGTGACTCCGGAAGAAGAAGAAGCCTTGATCCGTCTAATGGCCAAAGAACAAAACCAACTGACCAAGAAGATGAGGTACACTCTAACTCATCACACTCGGATACTAGTGATAGTGATTGTGATACACACACTTCATCACCCACTCCGATCTTTATGATTCATTAGGCAAAAATGATGAAAGACTTTGAACACATTAAATCCTCACACACACTACTAAATGAGGAAAACAAACCTACTCAAGAGCTAAAACTCACGGTGACTAAGGAGCCGAGTACTCTAAGTCACATAGCCGATGAGAATAAAAGTCTAAAGGTCGAAAATGCTAAGTTAATAGCGAGAGATAGTTGCTATAGAAAAGAGGGAGAATGACCTCAAAAATGTGATTGCCTCATTCGCTAAGGCATCTAAATCCTTGGATGATCTTATTATGAGTCAAAGAGAATGTGGAGACAAAACAAAGCTTAGATTTAATTCCTCGAGTGCTATGTCAAGCTCCAAAAGTGATTTTGGAAAAAGGATCTTCAAGTAATGAAGCATCTCAAAAATCCAAAACTCCAAATGGTGCACACACATTTATTCCAAAGCACAATCACAAGCAAACTGGCCTTGGTTATAAAGGAAAAAGAAAAACGGCCAATTGAGTGTCTTTGAGAGGACGGTGAGAAGAAATCACAAATGAGTTCCTCAAAGAAACTCCAAACAGAAATACTCAGTAAAGAAGAAACAGAGCTACCAAAAGCCCCTGAAGTTCTATAAAAGAAACACATATGATGGGAATGGTAGAAAGTACCAAGCCAAGCCGATTGGAATAATGTGAACTATCAAAGAAAGACCTATGGAATATAAGCCTAAGTGGCAAAGGCCTAGAACTCACTGCAGAGGCCATTCCAAAGGCATAAGAGCTATCATCAAGACACATATGCACCTAGGCACTACACTCGAGATATCACAACTACCCAAGGAAGGCAATTGCTAAAACACATGCACGGGCATGACAAAAAGAGACAATTTGTATGAACCTAGAACCCCAAGCAATTTGCTAAAATTAATTATGATTATGGCATCGATAGATGGCAACCTCTTAGAGTCAAATCATTTGGCTATAGGTTGGTTGGATCATCTTACAATACTAACCCCTCAGGACCAGGCAAGTATGGGTACCTAAAACCTAATTTCCTTGATTGCGGGTTCAAGGAGGTGAGTGCCAAGGAACCTGGTACATGGATAGTGGTTGTTCCAGACACATGACAGGAAACAAGAAAAATCTGTCAAAATTCAAGGAGGTTAGAGGTGCAAAAGTCATATTTGGAGGAAATGAAGCTCCAGGAGAAATAAGAGGCATTGGATCCATCAAGAAAAACGGATTGGAAATTACAGATGTTGCATATATAGAAGGCCTCAATTTCAACTTACTGAGCATAAGTCAACTCTGTGACAAGGGCTACAATGTTGGATTCAATATGGGAGTGTGCCAAATCAAGAACATTGAATCTAATGAAATAGTGTTGCAAGGGTGCAGACAAAAGAACATGTATGCGGTAGATTGGTCAACTGCAACACCAAGCACTTGTCTGCTAGCAAAGAGCACAGCTAAATCAAGTTGGTTGTGGCACAAGAAGCTGAGTCACCTGAATTTCAAAACTATTAACAAACTTGCAAGAAATAATCTTGTGGAAGGACTTCCAGACTCAGTATACAAGAAGGAGAGTGTATGTGATGCATGCCAGATGGGAAAGCAAATCAAATCATCATTCAAAGAAAAGACATGTCCATGTTCAACAAGAATATTGCACTACATATGGATCTATTTGGTCCAGTTGAACCAACCAACATAAGTGGGAAGAAATACACCTTGGTGGTAGTAGATGACTACTCAAGATACACATGGACAATATTCATGTGTAAGAAGAAAGAAACTCGCAGAAACTACCTCGGTGATGAAGAGAATCCAAAATGAGAAGAGTCAAACCATTATCAAAATAAGATCCGGAGAGGAACCGAGTTTGTCAATGGTGTAATAACTCAATATTGTGTTGAAAATGGTATTGGTCATGAATTATCACCGCAAGGACTCCACAAAGAAATGGAGTTGCGAGAAAGAAGGAAACAGAACTCTCAAAGAAGCAAAGAAAGACCATGTTAGTCAAGCGGGCCGCTTAAAAGATTTTGGGTCAAGCAATAAACACAACTGACTTGATATACTCAAAATAGATGCATGATAAACAGACAGCTGACAAAGACTCCCTATGAGATTTGGACAGGGAGAAAGCCAAATGTTGCATATTTTAGAATATTTGGATGCAAATGCTTCATCCATAACAATGGCAAATACAATTTAAAGGCTTTTGATGATAAAGCTGATGAATGTATCTTTTTGGGATACTCAGCTAAAAGCAAAGCCTACAGAGTGCTCAACAAGAGGACAATGGTTACAGAAGAATCCATCCATGTGGTGTTTGATGAGCCCAATGTAAATGGAGAAAACTTTGAAGAGTCAGTTGATAAGCTGAATCAGCCTACCATACAAAAGAGTCACTATGTTGAAGCTGAAGCTGGAATTATAAATCCAGATGAAGATGCGATAGCTGAGTCTCAAAAACAACTGGAAAATTTGTACTGAAAGTGATGATGAGAGAGCCGATCAAAATAACACGGTGCAAAACGATCAATCCAGCCTAACTTACTCCAACCTGATGTGAGATGGCTGAGAGACCATCCACCAGAACTAATCATTGGAGATGTAAGAGAAGGTGTAAAAACTAGATCCAGAACCCAACAAGAAGCCATGTTCACTTGTTTTATCTCACAAATAGAGTCAAAAGATGTGTCCCAAGTATTAGATGACACACATTAGATTCAAGCCATGCAAGAAGAGCTCAATCAGTTTGAAAGGAACAAGGTGTGGGAATTGGTTCAAAGACCTACCCATCAAAATGTTATTGGCACTAAATGGGTGTTCAGAAACAAGATGAATGAGGAAGGTTCTGTGGTAAGAAACAAAGCAAGATTGGTAGCCAAAGGGTATTGCCAAGAAGAAGGGATAGATTTTGATGAAACATTTGCTCCTGTGGCAAGATTGGAAACCATAAGGATGTTTCTTGCCTATGCAGCTCACATGAACTTCACTGTATATCAAATGGATGTGAAGAGCGCATTTCTCAACGGTTTATTGGAAGAAGAAGTGTATGTTGAACAACCTCAAGGATTTGAGCAGAAGACTCTCGGAGATAAGGTATACAAACTCAAGAAAGCTTTATATGGATTGAAATAGGCACCAAGAGCATGGTATGATACATTATCAAAATTCGTGACTGAGAACGGATTCACAAAAGGCAAAGTGGATAGAACACTTTTCAGAATTCAAGATGGAAAGAGTATACTGCTTGTTCAAATATATGTGGAAGACATCGTCTTTGGATCCACAAACAAAGAGTTGTGTGATAAATTCTCAAATCTTATGCAAAGCAAATTTGAAATGAGCATGATGGGAGAGCTGACATTCTTCCTTGGACTCCAAGTAAAAAACAAATTGAAGGATGGAACCTTCATAAGTCGACAAAATACACCGAGATTTAATGAAGAAATTTGGCATGGAAGAGAAGTCTTCGTGAAAATACCAATGAATACATTAGTCAAAGTGGATATGGATGCAGATGGCAAGCCGTAGATCAAACAAGATACTGAGCACTTATGGATCATTGCTCTATCTCACAAACAGGTGCCGACATCACCTTTGTTGTAGGTATATGTGCAAGATTTCAATCGCTCCAAAAGAAAGCCACATGACTGCAGCCAAGAGAATCTTGAGATATTTGAAAGGAAGCCAAGAAGTTGGCTTATGGTATCCAAAGGAAGGTGGATTCAAGCTAATTGGTTACTTAGACTCTGACTATGTTGGATGTAGAGTTGACAGGAAGAGTACCTCAGGCACATGTCAAATGCTTGGAAATAGGCTAATTTCCTGGTTTAGCAAGAAGCAAAATTCAATAGCCACCTCCACAGCTGAAGCAGAATAGCAGTTGTTGTGCCCAAGTCTTATGGATGAGACAACAACTGAGAGATTATGAAATTGAAGAAAAGGAAATTCCAATTATGTGTGATAACACAAGTGCAATTGCAATCACTCAAAATCCTGTGTTGCACTCAAGAACAAAGCACATTGATGTCAGATATCACTTCATAAGAGATCATGTTGAAAAGAAGGACATCACCATGGAATATATCTCAACTGATAAACAGTTAGCTGATATATTCACAAAACCATTATGTGAATCAAGATTTGAAGAACTCAAACATGAATTGGGGTTAATTGAGCTGAGTTGACACTCAGAAGACTCAAAGAAAAGAGATGAAACACGAAAAAGATGAAAAAGAGTGAACTCTTAAATCGCCTAAGTGAATCACCAGATCGGAGAATCAGCTGCATTGAGTTAGCTGACAGCTGAGTATCTATGTGCAAAGAGAGAAGAGTTAAATCAGCTAAGGAATAAGCTGAGTCATTTATGAGTAAAGTGACAAAAACGCAATCGTTTTTACTAAGCGGGAATTTTTTTAAGAATGACGCCAAAGATAATTATGACGTGTATAGTCAAAAGCTGCACACAAAGCTTATGATTGGATATAAATGCTGCCGCATTAAATACGAGAAATTAAATGTTAATCGGCATGCAAAATTTGAGCCGTTGATCTTGATCAACTTTCAAAAACCATCCGCACGTCCTTTCATAACCCATACTTATACCGTTTCGTCCGAGTTTCTCTCACTTTACCAAAACTGTTCATCTCTCTCTCGAAGGCAAAGAAAGAAATTTTCTCTCAAAACCCTACAAAACCTCAAAGTTCATTTTCAAAGTTTCATTCGGTAAAACATTGAGAAATGGCATCTACTCATGATTTCGTCAAGTTGGGAAAGCAAATCCACACTGGGTCTACTGTGGATTTCGATGGCATGATCAAACAGGGGTCTGACGACATCCTCGTGAAGAAGATAGCAGAAGAAGCCGAAAAGTCTGGATTGAAACCATTTTTGACGATGGAGTTTCCGGATGACCTACGTGGAAGAGGTCGCACGCTTCTACGTGAACGCCGAAGTTCACAATGAGGGCATCAAGTCCTCTGCTCACGCGAAAGAGTTCACCATCACCGCCAAGATCTAGCGTAACATCGTTTGTTGCCGGAAGGAGTGCCGGAAATTTATGAAGCGATGTTAACCTGGCCGCCGCTTGGAAGAAGAGCAAGCCCGATCGTCTTTAAGAAGGTTGTCTACACACAACTGATAAGAAGTCATTGAAGGAAGACTACCACAAAATCGCCTGGATATTGTTGCCAAGTGCATTGATATCAAATTTGGAAGCTATAATCGTGTCCAAAACTAAGCTGATCGTGATGGCTGCGATCATAGAAGAAAAGAAGGTGAACTGGGCTGAGTTTGTATACAGCAGACTCTGCCAGAATATTGGGAATAAATCCTTCAAGAAGGATGGTACGTTTGGAGGATCCCTGGGGTACGGCCTGGTGATTGGTCGCATGATGGAAGTAAAAGGAGTCCATCTTCGACATGGAAAGGCGTTTCATGTAAACAAGAAGATGTTCCGGTCTAATCTCTCCGGAGCACAGAGGAGAGCTTATGCCAAGAGAGCTGACACGAGTGAGGGATAATCAGCTGGCCCTGAAGAAATAGCAGTCTCCTCCTCTCCCCAGAAGAAGGTTGCCCCTGCAACTGCAAAGAAGATTGTTGCCCCTGCAGCAAAGAAGAAGAAAACAAAAGATGCCCCTACCCCTGCCCCTGCAGCCGAGTCACCTGCCCCCGCAGCCGCAGCAGAGAAAGAACCTCAAATACCTTCTCCGGTTATCAAGAAAAGGAGGACTGATAAGCCGAGACGGCCAGCTCCTTAGAAAAAGACAACAACACCGGCCCCCGCCGCCCAGGACTCAGAAGAAACCATATCCGAGCTAAAAATTCCTCTGGTAAGGACTAAAAGAAGAAGAATCTTCAAGCGTTCCGAGCTTGAGAAACCGGCTGAGTCACCACCACCAAAACATACTCGAGATCACTGGAGAAGTAGAGTCTCGTAAATCATCGATGAAACAACCAAGTCTCCAAGCCGATCCAGAGGCACATTGAAGACACAGTGTCGACTGTAACAACCGAGACAAAAGGCACTGAGAAAGCAAACTCTCCGTTGATAGGTTACATCCCCACTTGTAATGCACGCCATCGAGCAAAGCAGGGAGAAGATGACAAAGATGATGATGATGTGATGATCCTATCCCCACCATATCCAGATATCCAAAATCGTCTGCGATAATGGAGGAAGTGGAAGTTGAGTCGATCCAGGAAAGATTCCAAAGACCGGAGTTTATTGAAGAAGAAGACGAACGTTGAACTTTTCGGATTGACCAATGTGGTCCAAGATCGGATGAAGAAAATCGCATGTATATCTTGCGATCTTCAAAGACAAGGAGAAGCAGAGACGGCGAGGAAGTTGAAGCTCGTGAAAAGGCCGATTTGTCCCTTTATCGAACCATCGATCATACACATCCTCATCTTGACATCCTCTCGGAAGTGATGAGGATCCGGATCCCGTTGTCGCTACGAAAGAATTGCGGATGCAACAAGCCATGCGGGAATCTAGAACCCGCATGAGCAACGGTTATTGGAAGGACAAGGAGTCTTCCACATCACAATGGAGATTGATCTCGATGGAAGTGGTGCAAAGATATTGCCACGTTGTCACCGCCACCACTTCCCACCACTCGTAAGAAAGTGTTAAGGGAATTGGCGATGAAACCGGGATTATGGGGACCCCAATCGAGCCAACCCCTAATGAAGGTGGCTTACCACCGCCCCAATGGCCGAATACTCAAAGGAACAATGGGAGTCCGGAGACGAGTGACCCCATTCCAAGTCACCACCGGTGTGCCACCGAGGGGAAAACTCTCTCCACCGCAGCAAGGTCGGAGGATGTTGCAACCGACTCCACAATGAATCTTGGAGGCGAAGTAGAGAAGGGACAACAAATGAATACACAAAGAAATTGTCATCGACGAGTGCTCGCACGATTAAGATCGTCTCACCAAGTGCCAATCGCTTCCGCAGCCAATGACGCGTTGGTGCATCGAGGCACGAAGGAATCGCCCGGGAGTTAACACTGGGCAATGAAAGTGCAATCCATGGAGTTGAGACTCAGTGGATGCCACTCGAAGACCCCAAGACATACCGACACCGCCGGGCGGATCGTCCAGTGCCTCGCCGCAGCTTGAGACCGCAGAGAGTGATGATGGCGGGAGGTTGAGACTTCCTCGGGTAAAAGAGAAGCACGAACATCCCTCCTACTATCATTGATCCATCCGAAAATGAGATAAGTGCTCTTCACGATTCCCAAGACAACCCCGATGTAACCTTTTCGGGATCCAAGGTGAAGACGGTTTCGAGTCATCCCCTATTGCCGATCCAAAAGACTCAACTAAGGATGTTCTCCCAAGCACGAGTAAGTCGACCTTAAGGCTACTCGCCAAACCTTTAATTTTGATGATGAGCCACCCATGGAAATCTCATCATCGTCCGATGACGCTCGATATGGCCGAGACCTACCAACTCATATGGAAAAACCAAGTTGAGACGATTTAAGCCGTTAAGATAGTTGAGGCTCAAAGCAAAGTCGGGTCAACTTCACAATGCATCACAATCAAACAGAGTCAATCGCGCAGCTCCCTGCCGCAGCAGATTGACTCCACCAGAACTTCACGAGCACAAGTTGTCATTGAGCAGATTCCCGTTTCTCGTGATGATCCGCTTGAAGAATCATTTCTTCTTCTCTCGAGGTACTTGACCTTCCCAAGAATCGCCTAGAGATCAAGAACGCTTCCATAAACCCGATCCCGTTATTCTAATAGACACCATCGTCCCAGCAGACTTTGACTTTGACGCTGCTTGGCCGCCAGCTGAGACAGAAGTGACAACTGAGGTTCGAGAAGTTTTCAAGGCCATATTTGCAGAGATAGAGAAGATGGAGAGGCACCAGTGCCTCACCGACATGAGGCCGATAATCGAGACGCAAATCTTACTGCCGATCTGCGAGGAATAATTGTTAGGATCCGGGAATGGTGGCAACAACAGCAGACAATGCGCGTAGAACAAGATCGATATTTCAGGACATTGTTCAATAAATTGCTAGTCTGGCGGGCTGAGAATGTTGATATGAAGACAAGGATGCAGGAGAACATCGATCGAATGCATGAATCTCACAACACAGAGATGCAGCTGCTGCGTGAATTTAATAGAAATGAGCTTCTGCGTGTAGAGGAGAACATGGATAGGAAGTTCAGCCTCCTCATGGCTGAAATAAAGCTGGTAATAGCTGAATCCAACGCCACATGCTCCGAATTCCGTGTAGCATACTCCGCAGCCGATTCGAAGCATAACTCAGCTATCAGCCGCTTAAACTTCATACTTGCTAGCTTGTTCCCAGGGGTTCCTCTCTCCTTTAATGATGCCAAAAAGGGGGAAGAGGAATACCTAAAGGCGTTGAAAAGATCTGAAGCTGAAAAGGAGGACACAACTGTGAAGGGGAAGACAGCTGAAGAACTAAGAAGAGAGAAGAAGGGAAAATCTGTTGAGGGGGAAGGTTCGAAAGATATGACCTTGATGATTGCTAAAATCCCCCAACAAGGTCTTGTCACAGCTGATATCATTAGCAAACTCCCAGTGACTCTGCCGCTCCAACATCCTGCAGTACCCATGGCTGAAAAGAGAAAGATAGTTGAAGCAGGGATGAAGGAGGTGGAAGGAAAGATGGATGCCCGAGTTATGGATATTCTGAAACAACATTGAGGCATTCCAACAGACAGAGACACCTATGCCATTTTAGACGTCGGAACCGAGCCAAGATTTGTTGATGAATTCAAGAAGCTCGCATCCGAGGGTTACTTCGCAAATATGTCCATGGCTCAAGCCTGGGACTTGTATTGGGAAAAAGGCCTCAAGCTATATGAAGAAGTTCGATGCGTGCAGCAGACTATCGCGCCACTCGGGCCGTCACTCACTTGGAAAAAGAAGGCCCCTGTGCAATACACGCCCGCAGGCAGAGGAAGAAGCATGGAGGAGGAAGAGGTTTCGCACTCCAGACCTCGCCCAAAAATATTGAGTACATAGATCCGTGCAAGAAAGGAGGGATCTATGGGCCGGATTCGACGAAGTAGCCAACCTGCAAGTGGCTAAGAACAATGCTGAGTATGTGAAGAGGATTGAAGAAGAAAATAGAAGACAAACTCAGCTTTGGGAGGAAAGACAAGAAAGAAAAAGAAGAGACGAAGCTGCCAGGAAGGCTTATGAGAAAAAGAAGGCGGCTGAAGATGAGAAAAAGAGAAAAAGGTCAGAAGATGACAGAGCTTAAGAAGAGGAAAGAAGGAGGCAGCGAAGGAGATGAAGTGTTGTTGTCCACCCCTTCATGTATTTTACTATGTAAATACATCTTTATGTAAGTCTTCTATACATCAAATAAAATTGTATAATTTCTATACCTGCGTAGATATAGAACAGCATGGTTACCTTAAGTTTTGTTTAAGCTCTGATACACTTTGTAAACAGATGTGTAAAGAACAAGAATGTTATGATCAATAAAAGATTAATTCTACGCATACATTATGTGATTCTACATTGTATGTACGTATCTTTGTTGTTAATTTATTGTATGAATGTTTTAAGTTTTGGCATCATCAAAAAGGGGGAAATTGTTGGGAAATTGTTTTTAGATTTTGATGAATGCCATGTAAAACTTAGAATAGAAAGTTGGCACCCCATTTTTGTTGTAAATTGCATTGTAATAGATAGGGTTGGTCGAGCTGAGTTAAGTCAACTATGCCTCGAACATGCAAGAAGACAACCGGAGACTAGAAAGAAGACTCACGCGAGGCGGTGAGTTGGCAAAGAAGAGAAGACAGAACTCGATCAAGGTGCAAATTGAGATGCAATTTGAGTGAAGTATCACCAAGTCAACTCAAGATAGCCAAGTCTCAAGTTGAAGTGACGAAAGAGTCATCCGATGATTGGAAGTCGACTCAAGTCACCTGGGAAGTCAAGGAAATACAATCAAGTCGAGATAATCGAAAGAGATCTCATTACGTAAGTCAAGAGAATTACTTAAACAAGTAATACTTCCATATCGCTTTCTTAAAGTGCTCACCCCGCAGGCGTGCAAAAGGAATAAACCAATGGGAAGCTCTCTACACCGTGTCGAACTCGAAAAAGTCAAGAATCATTCATACGAGGAAATGTCAATTCCAAGGATCGCAACAAGACAAGCCAACGACCACAAGTGTCACTTTGAAAATTAGTATATCTCTTCAACGGGCAAATTTTCAAAAGAACACTATAAAAGGCTGAGGAATTTATTTGAGAAAAGGTTAACCTTGACAATCAGAAAACAAATTCAAGCTATCATTCAAATCAGAATCAAATATTCTCAAATCATTCAAGTTCAATCCTCAAGCCTACACTACGAAGGAAATCAATCCAACACTCACCTGTGAATGAAAGACGACTTCAATCAGTTGAAGAGGAAACATTTGAAGAATCAAGGGGTCTACATTCCACGGAGTATTATAGGAAGGTTCAAGGTCGAACCGGGGCCTCAAGTTTTGGAGGGCTTCGTGATCAAATCCAAGAAGCTTGAGCAAGTGGGTCAGAGTAGCAAAGCGCAAACGCCTGAAGAAGAAGTTCGAGTTGTACGAGAAGCCAGTTGTGTGACCAAGGCATCTCCGATCGAGTCCCAAAGGATCAAGTCATTTTATGTGATCAAGCACTTGCATCTGGATCGTTAACCACTTTGTATATTGATCAATATTTAGTGGATTCTTGCAGAGTTGGAGAAGAGAGGAGTAGAAGAATTACCCCATCTTCGAACCTCTATAAAAACTTATTGTATCATTTACATTTCAACACATTACTTTAATATATGCTGATAAATTTGCTATCCAATTGATAATCAACAAAGTGCTAAAACCAAGCATTAAAACATATTTAAACAAAATTCAAGGGTGTTAAGTCTTCCAATAAAACATATCACGAAAGTCGAGTTAAGTCTTTAGTCAAAACAAATTGAGTTATTCTATCAACAACTCGGCCGACGAGTCCGCTGAGTGACTAACTCGATTAACTAACTTAGCCGCCCATCAAGGACTTGTGAAGTATTAACTCGAATGTTTTAAAAGGACTAAATCGAAAAGTTGATAAGGTTTATTCAACCCCTTCTAAACCTTACACTCACACCCCTTGGGACCTACAGTTTATATCATGTTTGAAGCTACTAGTCATGGTATATGGTTGAAGAGTTACATAATCGGGCTTAGAGTTGTGGATTCTAATTCTAGGCCATTAAGATTGTCTTGTGATAATTCGCCATGATATTTATGGCTAAGAACAAAAAAAAGTGGTAGTCAAAGTAAACACATCGACATCAAGTATTTAGCCATTAGAGAACGTTAAAGAGAAAAAGTGGTCATTGAACACGCGGCAAAGATTGATGGTTGATGATCCTTTAACTAAAGGCATGCCACCAAAGAATTTTAAGGATCATGTAGTATGCATGGGACTTAGTTCCGTAATGTAATTTATTGAAACTCTTATTCAAATTTGATATTTTTCTTTTGCGCACAAATGTGTTGAGAAATATCATTAATGTTTGGACCTAGAATAAACATAGGGTTTATTCATTAAGTTTTGTAACCACATAAAGAATTTGAGAAATATAAATACCATGTAATACATAGTTGATATTACTCGCATATAGAGGACATATCCTATGATTCATGTATTTTATTTCTTAATTATGTCTGCACCAAGTGGGAGAATGTAACATTAAGTAAAATGAGTTACAAATTGTAACATTAATGCAACATGGGTTACAAACCCACGTCGATGCATTGTTACATTAATGCAACCTATGTTCATAATCGGTGCATGTAATATTTATTTCGTGTATGTTATGGAGTTACCATACGTAAGTGGTTACAAGATGTAGAATGAGTTATTTTTTATGGGAAAAATAACTATATAAAGACACAATCCATGGGAACTCTTGTTACTTGAAGATTAATCGTAAGAAAATACACCATCTATTCATTTGAGACAAGAGAAACTCAATGGAAAATATCCGACATTCAATTATAGAATAAACAATGGTTGGAGATATGTCGATTTGTTTTGGCTCCCACATATACGTGTTTCTTTTGTTATGTAGAAACATGAAGACATGACTATACTTACAAATTGGACTCAAATACAACACTGTTTATTTAATTTTATCAAATATAACACTATTTTATACTTATATTATAATGATGTGACAGAATGAGGATTATATCTTATATTTATTTGAATATATTAATTACTGCTGCATAGAGTATTAGAGCGTGCAGGTGTGTCTTCATTGATATTTATTGATTAATGATATATCAACATTTTTTAAATGGATATGCCCATGGACGGAGCCAATAAATATTATAAAATAGGAAATTATTAAACTTTATAATTTTGTCTCCCATAAAAAATACAAAATACATATTTATCTATTAGTTTTAAGGAAAAAAAAATAATATCGCCCTATAATCCTTGTTTTTTGGCTCCATATGCGAACAATTCATAAAGTCCATAGGGTTTTGTTGGAACATTTAACATCTTGGAGGTTTATGCACCATCACATAGAGGGTAAATTGCGACTTTAGTCCCGTATATATATCTATAGAGGGTTGATAAGTCTTGTAAAAATTACGATCTGCAAAAATTAAGTCCCGTAACTTTAAAAAAAATCGATTTCAGTCATTTGATCGTCAGAAATTGGAAAATTGTCAAAAGTCCATATTTCCGGTCAAACTCACTGATATAGAAACTAATTTTGTTAATGTGGATGTTCTTTAAACGTGTTGGCATGTTAATTGAGACATAAACATAGGAAAGAAAAAAATTACTTGGAGGATGTTCTCGTGAACAAAATTTATTTCCACATCAGTGGTTTTCAACTTTCGGTCATCAAATGAGTTCAATCGAGAGTTTTTTTGAAAATTATATGAGTTTTTTTGTATATCGTAATTTTTACAGGATTATTATTATCAATCCACTATAGATGCATGACTAAGTTTGCAATTTACCTCTCATGTCTGAGAAGGTGAAATGCTACAAATTATGGATTAAGGGCAATACTGTATCTTTCAGAAATAAAATAGCCCTTTATTAACAGAAAACTTGAGGATTTTTTTGTTATGTTTTGAACTTCAGGGGTGAATGTCATCCATGTCATAATTTACGGTAGCAAAATGCAATTAGCCCTTTCTACGTATATAGACGTTTTTGAAGTTTTATTAAAAGATACTAATTTTTTAATTCAGCAAAAATACTAGCTTATATATGCTGGTAGTGTAAATATTTTAAAGAGAAATATTACTTAACAACAATTAGTTGTTCAATTTTACAATATTTAGAATTTTAGTCAATTAAGTTCTTTAAATGAGTTGTAATTGCTGCTTACTAAATTTCAGACATAAGAACCTTGAGTAGAACAGATTACAGAATGCAAAATGCAAAAATACATAATTCAAAATTTGCCCTTTGTTATTTGATATTGTGTCCACAGTCCATTAGGCCCCATTTTCTCATATATCCAAAATTTTCTTTTGTTAAATGATGAACATATTTTAACTAGTGTATACATTTTCTGGATTATTACTTTACACGTTAGGCTAAATCGATAAATTCAAGATCAGAAAAGGATGGTAATTATAATTTATCAATTTAATTTATTGTTTATTACTACATGCCGTGCTGCTAACTTAAACAACATTTATTAATTATTATGCATTTATGTTTGAAGATAATCCAATGATATTTGATCGATCCCCACATAAGAATTGATGCTTTAATATTCTATATAAAAAATCCATTTGGTTTAGTGCTTTTGAAATTTTTAGTATAACATAGAATTTGATTTGTGAAATAACCAGGGTGGCAAAAAAGTGAAAGGAAACTGAAGAGAAGTACAGACTGATATAATTGGCACATAATTATGATGCAATATAATAATTATCATCTAAATCTTGGACCTTTTTCCTTCTGCACATACTTGTTTTGAAGAGTGGTTGCAGGCTGCCAGGCTCTCAATTAATCATGGTTTTGGTGTTAATAGTAGTTTACAAAAGAAAATAGATACATGGTTTTGTTGTACCCTCCCCACTTTAGGCAAAAAGAATAATAATAGGGATAAGGTTTAATTCCGTCTTACATTTTTCCCTGCATAAGCGAAAAATATTTCAAAACTTCCTCTGACATTTATAAAAATATTACAGTTAAATTTAAAACTGATTCAAATCTCAAGCGGTATTTTTCGTAATTTTTAAAAACCTTCGGGTCTTTTTGTAATTAGTCCAAATCTCAGGGGTGTTTTTGTAATTATCCATAGGAATAATTTTAAAGAAAACCCTAAGGTTTGGTCTAATTAAAAAAAAAGATCCAGAAATGTTTAAATATTATAAAATACCCTTTTAATTAGGTTGGATCTTGTCTTAAATTTAGAAGGGTAACTGCAATATTTCTATAAATACTAGAGGAATTTTTGAAATATTTTTTGCGTATAAAGAAGGAAAATATAATACAGAATCCAACCTCAAGGGGTTGTTTGTAATTTTCAAAAGCTTCTCTATTTTTTTTGTAATTAGCCCAAACCTGAGAAAAGTTTTTGTAAATGTCTCTAGGGATAGTTATAAAAAAGAATCTAAGGTTGGTCTAATTAAAATAAAAATCCAGAAATGTTTCAAGAATTATAAAATATGCCTTTAATTAGGTTTGTTTTTGTCTTAAATTTAAAAAGGTAACTATAATATTTCTATAAATACTAGAGGAATTTTCGAATTTTTTTACTTATGAAGTGGGAAAATGTAAGAGGGAATCAAATTTTAAGGGTTTTTTTTTGTAATTTTTAAAAATATCTGGGTTTTTTTGTAATTAATCCATATCTGAGGGGTAGTATTTGTAACAATCCCTTATCATTATTTATCAAAGTATTGATCACAACTCCCGACCCCACTATCCATTTCACTTATCATAACTCATAACACAAGATTCAATCAATAACCAAACCTCAATATAGCAAATTCGTTTAGCAGAAACTAATAATCACATACCCTCAACAACTTCACTAAGACACCATCAACAACTCCATCTTAATAACTACATGATCCATCCAACTTCTCGCCCTATAAGTAACTCATTTCATAACCCCATTTCCCACACCACCAAGTAAACAAAAACATCATCGCATATCACAATATCCTCCTCAGCCTAACACAACAAAAACAACCAAAAATGTTCAATCAACCATCATACACCATTTTCCTTGCTTTCCTACTAGCAACCATATTTAGTTCTTCAAAATTCATTACCGCAATTGTTCCTCCTACAACAGCAGCAGCCGGTGGCGAACCGCCCGTGCTCGAACTCTACATGCACGACATCCTAGGCGGTAGCAACCCGACAGCACGACCGATAACCGGCCTATTAGGCAACATATACAGCGGCCAAGTCCCCTTCGCCCGTCCCCTCGGCTTCCTACCCCCAAAGGCGGCGCCGCATTCCCAACGCAACGGCGCAATCCCAACCATAAATCCCAACGGCATCCCACTAGGCACCGGCCTAATAGGCACAGCTTTCGCAGGTATCCCAAACAACAACAATAACAACAACAACGGTAACTCCATCAGCACCACACAATTGGGGCCAGATGGATTGGGACTCGGCTTCGGCACGATCACGGTTATCGATGATTACTTGACTTCGGCTCCTGAGTTGGGGTCCCAGCAACTAGGCAAGGCGCAGGGGGTCTACGTCGCCAGCTCAGCGGACGGGTCGACGCAGATGATGGCGTTCACGGCTATGATGGAAGGAGGGGAATTTGGGGATAGTCTTAATTTTTTCGGAGTTTATAAGATTGGTAGCACAATGTCCCGATTATCGGTCACTGGAGGGACAGGGAAGTTTAAGAATGCGTGTGGGTTCGCGGAGGTTCGGTCGTTGATTCCGGCCGGTCAGGCGGTTGCTGATGGTGTTGAGACATTGCTGAGGATCACTGTCCATCTTACTTACTGATGATGAGTGTGTTTGTGGTTAAAATTCTTGTTCAGCTTGGTTTGTGATTTGTGTGTGTGTCATATTGTACCAAAAATATGTAATTAAGAAAAGATTTGTAATTTTTCACTTGTTTGTACTTGGGAAAATCATGGTTTCTGATTAAAGTATTAAGGATTTTAAGATGGCAAGACATGTAGCAAAAGACGAACAATTTGGGATCTTTAATTTATTGCGAATTTTTAATGTCGAAATTGCATGTATTATCTTGTAAGCTTTGAAATCATACATCAATTTTAGAAATAAAGTATTTATGTTTTGAGTAAAATAATATTAAGTGACTAAACTACTAAAGTAGGATGTGAATTATTATAAATTCCCTTTAGAATGCTAATTAATGCATGGAGGTCAGAAGAGAAGCCAAACAGGTACTAACAGGTAAAAAGTCACAGAAAATGGAGATGCGGGGTATCGATCCCCTTACCTCTCTCGCATGCTAAGCGAGCGCTCTACCATCTGAGCTACATCCCCTGTTTGCTATAGAACACTACTTAACATTCATGTTAAACCTCTGGAACTCTAATTTTTCTTAACAGGGCAAATAATAAGTGAAATAACATAGTTGAGATTTCACCAAGTCCTAATTTCCTTTTCTTTTTCTTTTTTTTGTAAAAGCACCCAAAGGTTGGGGATTAGGGTAAGATCCTCCGTCTATGAATTAGCATCAAAATATTACAATAATGTCTTTGGCTTCAATTTCCACAGTTGTAGGTAGAGATGGCAGTGGGGCGAGGAATCCCCGTTCCCCGCGGGGATCCGCCCCGAATGGGGCGGGGATTCCCCGAAATCTCCCCGTGGGGGCGGGGATGGGGAATTTTTTTCCTCATTGGCGGGGGGATCATACTCGCCTACGGGGATCTCGCCTGCTTCCCGCTGGGAACCGAATTATTAATATATAATATAATATTATAAATATATATAATATATTATAAATATATCCAAATTAAATATAATAAAATGACAAAATATTTAATTTATTTTATTAATTAGTATTTTATTAGTTATTTTATATAATTTATATATTTTAAATATTAAAAATGATTATTTTTAAAAAATATTTATTTTTTTGCAAAAATAAAAAATGAAACGGGGCGGGAATCTCACAAGGGAATCCCTGGGGGGGATCATGGGACGGGGATGGGGAGAAAATTTTTCCCGCTTGTCTCACGGGGACGGGACGGATTCCTCATGGTCGCGGGACGGGGATGGGGATGACTCCCCCGACCCCGTCCCGCCCCGTTGACATCCCTAGTTGTAGGTGTGGCGATATCTTGCCTAAATTTTTTGCGTAAAAAATAAAAAATGCATTTCATTAATAATGTTAAATGAGTTTGGGAATTAAATACATTTATTATTTCATGAGGAAAATAAAAGGTAAAAGGATGAGAAATTTTAGAAATGCGTTTGACTTTAATATTTTCATTTTTGAAAGGAATAAAGAATGAGTGAGTTTATTAGGCACTGCCTCACGATCTAAATCCACGACGATTTAAGTTTCAATCCAACCTGACCCAAACCCAACCCCCTCATGTGAGTCTTACCCTCGCCCGCTTCTGATTTTCTGCCGCAAAGCCAACAATAAAATTCTTCTGGTTTTTGTCAGACTATTTTGATATGCATTCCTCCCCTTTTTTCAGACGATTCTTGTTCTACCAATAATTGCGCCGACGATATTTTTCCAAATCTCAAAGATCATTTACTAAGTTTAAAGTGAACTTTAATTATTTAATTTTTTTAATCTCAACAATGACGGAAAAGTGAGTTTTTTTTTTAAGAATGACAAAAAAATGAGTTGACTTGATTCATCCTAGTCTATTTCCCTTGGACATTGCACTCTCTTCAAATATCAACCGTCAAACATTTCCAACTTCCGCACAAATGAAACTTCAGTTGTTGGTAAGGCTGCAACCGAGACGAACAGAAACATGCTTGAGTTCGGTTCATTTATTTTTTGGATCAGCTGGAATTCGATACGAGCTTTCCTAATTGAGTTTGAGCTCGGCTCGTTTGAAAATTATTTAATTCGCGAATAGTTCGAGCTCGGCTCGTTTGAAAATTATTTAATTCGCGAATAGTTCGAGCTCGGCTCGTAAAAAACTCGTAAAAGGATCATTTAAGCTTTTTAGAACTTAGCTCGAGCTCAGCTCGTAAAAGGCTCATTACACAATCGAGCTCGTCAAAGCAAAATCAAGCTCGAGTTCGTTAAAGCTTAAAATATATGCTAAATTGTCCTTATTTCTTAATCAAATTTTATATTAACACTAAATCACATGTTATAGCAATAAAGTAAAAATCAAATGCATAAGAGTTAGTTGAAAATTCACATATTACTAAAAAAACAAACTATAAATGAAATTACCATAAGTTTTTAGCATCATAATTAACTAATAAATTTAAGTTCTGCATAATTATAAATAATGTTTAATATTTTAAAATTTATGTGTGATATTTTAAACATTTGTAATATTCTGATGGCTTTATGATAAAATAGTACTAGTTGATGATTATATTAATTACTAAGTCTAAATTTATAATTAATACTAGGTAAGTATCGTGTGATACATGAATTTTGTTGGTTTGTTTAGACTAATTAAATACTTCTTAGTTCTCACCAGACTATTCGATTTTAAAATATTTAATTTTCACAAAAGCAAATAATTTAAAATATCCAAAACCAATATTTTTTTAAATATGCCTCAACTAGAGCAACACCTGTGAGTTATGCGTGATTTATTCAGAAATAAATTTCGAAAGATAGTGTAGATAGAATTCTTGATTTTTGGATGATTTTTTATTGTTATCTTTTAAATTCAAAAATTTATTATTAATTCGAGAGAATATATTCTATAAATAATATTAAATTTTTGAACTAATATCTTTTTTCTTGCTCGTTTTCTATATATTTTTTATATATAAAATAATATTTAAACTTGAAAAGATAACTAATTTAAAAATAGTGTATAGATAGAATCCTTGATTTTTGGATTATTTGTATTCTAAATTTGTTATCTTTAAAATTCAAAAATATATTATCAATTCAAATGAGAAAGTCTCTTCAACAAAAAAAATATAAATTTTGAACTAATAAAATCTTTATCAATAAAAATATGCAAAAGGAGTTTAATGGATCGACATTGACTTTTCCAAACTATTTGTGAGTTGTGTACAAATTAGAGTTGAGATTATTTTTCCTTTATATTCTCGATTATTAAAAAACTATCAATGTCAGTTTTTTTTCTTTCTTGCTTGTTTTTTGCAGTTTATTTAATATGTTAAATATTAAAACATAACAGATTGAAAAGATGAATCCTGATTTTTGGAATCTTTGTTTTATTTTAAATTTGCACATAGAATGTCACATGGGTATATGTGAAGCAACCAAGTGGGATTGAGAGAATGAGAAGTTGACACATGTCCAAGATTAATATGGTGATGACATATCCAAGTTGCTACAAAAATCTAGAGGGGGTAAATAGATTTTCCCAATTTTTCTTCTCTTTTTCGTATATGTGTGAAACTCTCAAGAATATAAAAGATAGAAGAAGAATGAACACAATGATATATAGTGGTTCAACTCATCTAGAGCCTAATCCACTACCACCAAGTATGTCCGACTGGATTTCGAAAAGAAAATTTTATTAACTGATACCAAATAATTACAACTTCACCTTGAAGAGCACCAAACTCTTCTTACACCAATACCTTTAAAGAGCGCCAAACTCTTCTTATAACTTTGAAGAGTACCAAACTCTTCAACGCCTAGTGTAATCAACCAAGTGTGTTCTTGCCAAAAGAACGCTCAACAAGTATGTCTTATTTTAGATGATTTGATCAATTAAGATTACAAGTCAAATGAAAGTATACAATTTTGAAAGTGCATGTGTAATCAAGAAAGAAAACCTAATAAGCAAAATGTGAAAATGTAGTGCTTAAGGTATTACAACAAGATATGAAAATGACAACTTTAGAATTTTGCTGAGATATTCTTGTTGTGATGTAGAATTGTGTGTTGTAGTTGATCCTCCAATGCTTCATCTATTTATAGGAGAGCTCCAAGATGTAATTTTCCACAACATAGGCTCCTCCTATTCGAATGTTTCTGCAAAAGAAGGATCAAAACATCACCAAATTAAAAATGGTTAATAAATATAAAGCCTTAATTTCCTTATTAGTGTTACTGCAACAGATAGAATTTGCTATCAAAAGTCTATAACGACTGGTCGCTAAAAATTTGAAATTTTAAACCGTTGAATAAAGTTTTGACACGGGATGACATAGAGGGCGACCAATCACAGCACATAGCGACTGTTCATTGTCTATAGAGACCGGTCATTGTGCATAGCGACCGTTAGCCCAAGAACAAAGAAGAACTTGACATTTGTGCAATCTTTAGGCATGGATCGCCCTAGATGGCGACCAGTCACCTTACCTGTTGAAAACTCTCTGTTTCAGTTTAAGTTTTTCAACATACAGGTACTGGTCGCCCTATTATAGCGACCGATTGCCCTATACACAGTCAAGTTATCCGATTTTTTTTCAAAAATAGAGTTCAAGAAATACTTCAAATACTTAGTGAAAAATGAGTAAAATGAATTTAAGTATTTTGATAATTTTTAAAAATATTATTTTGGTTTAAAACTCATTTATATGAAATCATCAAAATCAAATAAAAAACTTTGTTCTAACTAACTCCCACTTTTTGGTGATTTCAACCCAAAATAATTTTCGAGAGCGAATTTTAAATGAAACAAGTTTTTCAAAACATCTTTTAAAAGCTCCCCCTATCAACATGCATAGAAGCCAAAAAAGTTTATAAGCTAGAAGCTTAGCTTTTTCAAAATAGCTCAAAGGCTAAAGAGCTTAAAAAGCTCCCCTAGTCAAGATTCACAAAGCTCAATATATACATAAGAGCAACATCATAGAATATATGGCTTATTCAAATAAGATTTTTACTAAGCTTTTACCAATGTGAACTTTTAGTACAATGAATTTTTCTCCCCTTTTGAAATCATCAAAAATTCCATTAGTATGAAACAAAAACATCATATATGTGTCAAAGAATATAGCATAAAAACGTGCAATATCCATAAGAAAAGAAAATAACATGTTATGACTTTACTAGTCTAGAATCTCAACACATGGAAACGAGCAATAGGGTAAAGTACCATAATATCAAGTGAAAACCATGAGAGAGGCATCGTGTTATACAATTATGTTCAATAAGTGAACTCCAATTAAACTAAGGAGGCATACAAAAGAGTGAAGTTTTTCATTCAGGCATTTTAGCAAACACATGACATGCATAAATATGGAAAAAGGATGTGGATGCAATTTAATTATATATCGAATTATGCCCAAATTTTCAATATCAACCCTAATACTATTACAATAATCACCAACATAAGCAATACCCATCAAATAAATTCAATATTTTCAAAAATTCCAAAAGTTCAAAAAATGTCCAAGGGTAAACCATGAGAGAAGATAAAAGTGGAGCCAAACTTACCAATGGAAGTGGAAGACAAAATGAGAAAGATGGGTGATGCATTTGGAAGCTCATAATGTAGTAGCAAATGCAGGAATTATGATTATGTGGAATGGGGGGAAAGTGAGTGAAGGAGGATATTAGAGAAACAACAGAGAACATATGGGTTTTTTAAAAACATTTCTACAAGTATAGCGACCGTTTGCTATAGGGAGTGACCGGTGCCTGAAGACAGCGATCGATTGCTATGCATGGCGAACTGTCTCTATTTTCAGTGTAAAAGTATGTCCAAAGTTTAATGTTTTGAAAAACAAATTTTTCGCCCCAAAACGCTTCTAATAAAATGCCCAAAATGCAAATATAGACCTTATTCAATATGCATTATGCCTAAACGAGCTCGAATTAAGTTAAAAAAAACTCAATGTTAACGGTTTTGTAAAAATGTCTGCTAGTTGATCTTGAGACGGAACATAACACATATCAATTTTTCGTTTTGAAACACAATCCCTTATAAAATGATGTCAAACTTTAATATGTTTGGTTCGATTATGATGAACCATATTTTGAGAAATATTTATGGAGGAAGTATTATCACAAAAAATAGGAACATTTCCAAAGTTGATTTTGTAAACCGCCAAGGTTTATTTCATCCATAGTAGTTGTGTACAACAAAAAGCTGCGAAAATATATTCGGCTTCAGTCGTTGATAAAGATACACAATTCTCTGTTCTTTAGAAAACATGAAACTAGGCAATCGCCTAAGAATGACATGAGCCGATCGATGTACTTTATGATCATCAATATTTCCAGATAATCTAAGTCACTATATCCCTTTAAAGAAAAAATGTCATTTTTCGGATAAAACAAACCATAAGAAATGGTGCCTTTAAATATTGAAAAATTCTTGTTATGGAAATTAAATGAGATTTTTTGGGATTGCTTTGAAATCAAGCACATAGGCATACATCATGAAGAATATCGGGTATACTTGCGACAAAGTAAAGTAAACTACCAATCATACCTTGATATTTGGTTTCATCAACTGATTTACCTATTTTCATCCGTGTCGAACTTGATGTTTGTTGCCATTAAAGTTGTAACAGTTCTTCCTTCTTCAGTTCCAAACTTCTTTAGAAGTTCATTTGTGTACTTGGATTGCGAAATATAAATTATTTCTTGGCTTTGTTTGATTTGAAGCCCAAGGAAGAAGTTGAGTTTCACCCTTCATGTTCATTTCAAATTCACTTTGCATTAACTTAGAAATTGTCTTGCACAAAGACTCATTAGTAGTACCAAAAATAATATCATATACATATATTTGAACTAAGAGGCTATCGTGGCCTTTTTAAAAAATAAATAGAGTAGTATCAACTTTACCTCTTGTAAAATTATTTTCTAGAAGAAAAGAACTTAGTCTATCGTACCATGCCCGGGATGCTTATTTAAGACCATATAAAGCCTTTTTAAGTTTACAAACACCATTTGATCTATAAAAAAGTTCAAACCCCAGAGGTTGTTTAACATAGACTTCTTCTTGAATAAAATCATTTAGAAAAGTTTTTCAAAAAAAAAACTGTTTAGAAAAGCGGATTTAACATCCATTTTGTAAAGTTTAAATTTTTTGAAACGTGAATAAACAAGTAATATACTATATTGTTAGTTTAATATCAATTTAGTGAATTAAATTCATATTCAATTATTCATTTGATATATTGATAAAGTATGATAAACTTTTGTTTTGATAATTTCTAGTATTATGTTTTATATAGTATTGAATTTCAAAGGGATATGTAGTTAATTCAATATCAAAATATAACTAAAAAATATTATATATATAATATTTAAAATTAGTTGTAGTTTCGGATCTTTGGTTAGTATAGTTCTTGTGACAGATATTTAAAAAATCTCCAAATCATATCATGAAAAACTTCAAAGATGGTCGAGTTCGGGAAAAGTCAAAAAGTGAACAAGTATTTTTGGTTTGGATATTTTTTTGGTTCACCAAGTCCCATGCACACTCCTACTTGTGACGCTAATAAGTGTCACTAAACAGTTCCGGTTTTGGTTTTATTTGGTCACCCCTATATATCTTTACTTGTTCATTCACTACAAGTAAAAAGTTATATCCCAGCAATAATTTAATGACACTACCAAAACGTGTCATTATAAATAAGTATTTAAGGATGCTATTTATTAAGCATTGTAAATTATCAGAATTAGTGACACGTTGGGGGAAGCGTCAATTTAATGAGACTTTTATTGAAGTGTTATTATATTAATAAAATTAGTGACTTTTTTATAAGTTTCACAATGTTTCTAGAGTTTACTTACACATTATTTTATTTGTTGCCATGTTTTTAGAACTTACTTATGCTTTTACTATTTGTGTCATTAAAATGATGACACTTAATAAATAGTGTCATTAAGTAAAAAAAAATTAGAATATCTGTCCCACATTGAAAGATTGAAGTATTGAGAATGATATTGAGAGTTAGTAAATAGAAACCATGTAGTGTATAATTGACCAACAACGAATATAATGAAAATAAGTCAAAAATTAAATATTACGTTTAAAACATTTAATTTTCTAAAGCATTAGACTATAAAGACACTTAATAATGTGTTTAAATTTAATAACGATTTTAGTGTCAACATCTTTAGTGATTGTGATAGAAACTAGTGTTACCGTATAATGACACATTTGATAAAAGTGTCAAGAAATGAGTTTTACCTACACATAGATTGTGGCAGGAACTAGTGTTTCATGGTTTTGTAAAAAGTAAAATTGTGTATCTTTATCAACGACTGAAGACGAATATATTTTCGTGGCTTTTTGTTGTACACAATTACTTTGGATGAAACAAACATTGACGGAATACAAAATAGATTTTACAAAAATTCATATCCTTTGTGATATAACACATCTACAATTAAAATTTCACAAAATCTCATACATCACAATAAAAAAAAATATTAAAATTAGACATCATTTAGCAGATATCTTTACAAAACCATTATCCGCCGAGTCTTTTGATTCCTTTCGAGCTCGTTTAGGCATAATGCATATTGAATAACGTTTATATTCATTGTTTTAGGTATGTTTAAACATCTTCAAAACGCTTTAGGTATGTTTAAACATTTTCCATGGGGGAGTTTTCGTCCATTCAAGTGAATCGGTACCAATTTATGAAAAAACGTGAAGTATATGTATTAAATTGGTGAATCGCAAATGTGAGGTACCAAATTAGCAAAGTGTCTGTAGTTCAGGTACTAAAAAGTCAATAACTCTAAATGTGTTGCTCATACTCGGGTTTGTCACTTTAATATGTTTCAAAATGATTATTGTATTACTCATGGCTATTTTAAGAATCAAGGTTGGGTGAGTCTTTGGGATAACCGAAGTGTTCATTATATTAAGCTATTTATGCGAACATGTGGATTGAACTTGATCCCGAACATAAACCTTCGGTATCACACTCATTTATTAAAGCAGGTAAATATTTTTGATGGAGGATTGAGCATATTTCTGAATTCCTTGGTGTTTCTACTATTGGTTTTGATAATGTTGCATGTATTCGGTGGGATAAATGAGAAAATGAAAATTTGGAAATAGATACTCATCGGAATATTGTGTCTTTGAGGAGGGAACTCGAAGGAGTTAAAATAAAAAACACGAAGATGAAGAGTAAAATGAGCAAGTTTAAGAAGTTTATTAAAGAACTTCTCCAAACGGCGTGCTTTTCCTCCAATGAGGATTGAATTTCGACCCTCTTCCCATTTTTTACCTTTATGTATTCATGATAATCACACGTTATATTGTCAAGATCATATGATTTTGAACATTACATCAGACAAGATTTTCACTTTTATCATTTTTGGTTATTATTTTGTGGATCTCTTGATATTCTTTTGGTAGAAAAAATTCAAATCATAGGAGCCTATGTTAGATTTCAAATCTTGGAGCTCTTCTATAAATAGATGACAAATTCTACAACACAACAACAAAAATTCAGCAAATTCTCTCAAACTTTAATTTTCTTATTCTTGTTGTAATAACCCAGACATTACACTTTTACATCTTGCTTGATAGACTTTACTTCTTGATTACACTTACACTTTTTAGTTGTAATATTTCATTGAAAGTGTAATCTTGATTGTATTTATAATATCATCCAAAATAAAAAAATCCTTTTAGTGTTCTTTTGGCAAGAAGACATTTGGTTGATTAGAGTTAGGTAGTTGAGAAGCTTGGTGTTTTTCATGTTGAACAGTTTGGTGCTCCTCGAGGTGTTAAAGAGTTTGGTGCTCTTCAAGGTTGTTGGTGTAAGAAGAGTTTGGTGATTTTCTCGTTTAGTTGTCATCGTTCGGAATCAATTAATAAAATTTTCTTTTTGAAATCCACATGAACATACCAAGTGGTAGTGGATTAAGCTCTAGGTGAGTGGAACCACTATATATCATTGTATTCATTCTTCTCCTATCTCTTACATTCTTGAAGATCTTCATATATTTGAAAAAGAGAAGAAAAATCTGAAAAATCCGGAAAATCTATTCACCCCTAGATTTTCGTAGCCACTTGGACTAACAATATAGTCTTATATTTATTTGTATAATCGTACAAGCAAGTTTTGACATTATGTATTTATTTTTATTTCGTGAATAAGATTTGTAGTATTCTTCTTTTTTGTAGGTGTTTGAGTTTAATATTGTTTTTCATGATTTTTGGTAATTTATTGTATGAAAATATTCACAATATGATTTGAAACATAACATCAATGTATGGATATTGAAGAACTGGTTCAATTTATAAAGAAGATAGATAGTTCAACATAAGTTTAACGTTGGTGCTGCATATTTTTGCATAAGTTCAACACATTTATAAATTTCACGGATATAGGATCGAGTTCATATTATAAGTAAGTTTTATGCATAAGCTCACGGTATGAATAAGTTCACGGATTAATTTTTATTTTCACGTTTATCATATATTAAACCATGAAATTATAAACTGCCGTGAAACCCTGTATTCCGTGAAGTGAACGAGACTTCACATAATATTATGTAAGGAATTAAACTGTGAACATATATACTGTGAGTATGCATATATACCGTTAATCTATATCGATAACCGATAGCGTGAACATATATCGTGAATTAATCTTCAACAACACGTAAGATATCCATATATTAAGTCCGTGAAACCAAAACCTGTAATTAATCTACAACTCCTTCATACCATTAATAGCAAACTATCTTCGTAAAACTAAAATCCCTAAATTGCAGCACATAAACCTCAATTTCGAGCAACAAATCCATCAAAACAAACCCAAATCAAAAAACAAAAACATACAACTCTTAGTTTGACTCACTTGTTCTTGAGGCAAAGGGATGGGCTTTATGGTTCTAAGGTCACTATTTGGGTATAGTAGAGACAACGACGATTTAGATGTGGAAGGGGAATGGTTAGAGCAAAGTAATCCTAATTTTGAAATTGGAAAGAGAAAGGGGGGAAATCCTGAGTCAAAAAGAGTGGACCAAGTCAAGTGTGGTTGAGTTATGGAGGTGTGGTTAAAAAGTGTAGAGAAGAGTTTTATAAAATGGGTTATTGATTTTTAGTACCTGACTTATAGACACTTTGTTGTTTTGGTACCTTACATTTCTGAGTTACCCATTGAGTACTCATACTTCATATTTTTTTATAAGTTGGTATCTATTCACTTTTAAGGACGAAAATGCCCCCAAGATATTTTTTATTTTTTGTTAAAAAGTTAAGTTTTAATTAGAGCTATTAAATTTAGAAAATAAATTTAATTAAGATATAACTTATTATTATTTAAATTAAATTATTAAATTCTTAGTTGTAAAAAATAAAATAAATAAAATTAATTATTTTTTTTAAAATTCGATTAAAGATCTAATTAAAATTAATATATTAATACAAAAAATTGCTATAATTTTCTTATTTACTATCTTAATTTTAAATTTTAAATTATTTAATTTTCATTTCAATTTTTAAAATTAGTTAACTAAACTAATTTTTTTTTCGATTAGTTAAATTTTAATTTATGTTTATTAATTTACTAATTTAACGTATTTAGTTTTATTTTTTCTAAAAATTCATTAATATTTTAGAAACTTTTTTATTTTTTATTAATTAATTTAATTCAGATGTATTGATTTTATGATTTAAATCATTTTGAGTATACTTATGTTTCTTGGGGGCATTTTCGTCCTTAAAAGTGAACATGTACCAATTTATAAAAATATTGTGAAGTATAAGTACTAAATTTGTAACTCGAAAATGTCAGGTACCAAACCAGCAAAATGCTTATAGATCACGTACTAAAAAATTAACAATCCTTATAAAATTGTGGGAAAGAAAGAGTCAGGGGCGGGGCAGCCTTGGGGCGGCCAAGGTGGTGCCATTGTACAGGACCCCCTACCGGCAAGGGCTCCCAAACTTTTTATATTTTATTTTATATGTATATATATTGAATATATGAATTAAAATGTTGGAACAATGAATTAATAAGCTAGTTAGCAGAGTGGTTGTGCTGCTTTTAATGTCTCTTGGTCATGAATTCAAAACCCATTAAGCAATGATCAAGTTTTCTTTTTTACCTTTTTATCTACCTTTTTTTTTCTTTTTAATGTTTCTATCTAACTATATTTTTTCTTTTGCCAAAATATGAGTGAAGGTTTTCTTTTTTGCCATTCTATTTAACTATTTTGTTCCTGCCTATCTTTCTAACTATTTTTTTATTTAACTATTTCTTTTCTTTTTGCAAAACCGAAAAATATAATTGAAGAGTTGAAAGAGTCGTCCACCTTTAAGTCCTCATTCTGTCATTCATATTTGCCATTTTTTTTTCTCTTGGCAAAACAAAAAAAATAGAATTTAAGAATAAAATGCAATAAGATCAATATTTCATAGCTAATTTATTAGTTGTTGTTTTTTTTTTCTCTATGGTAAATTATATTGAACAATTTCTTTCACAATTTATTTTAAAAAAAATCGAAATATTAAAGTTGGAGTTTGGTAATTTTGTTATTAAATATTTTTATATTTTTATTGTTAAATCAATGAAATTATATTTACACCATTGATTTTATTAATTTTAATATTTTTTTTATTTAAACACAAGGGCCCAATTTTTTATTCACTCCTGGCCCCTCGAAACCTAAGACCGGCTCTGGAAAGTGTCTTAGTTGTTAAAAAAGTGTAGAAATTTTTTTTTCTCCCTTTCTGAAATGTCTTAACCGAAATAGAAAATATTGTAGTTTAAATAATATACTGAGATTTTAAATATACTGCGCCGTGTCCAAATTCATCCAACAGATATACTATGCATTCTGTTTCTAAAATTATAGTTATAGAAATACTGATACAATTAATTTATACATCTCAATTCAGAGAATGTTATGCTTTTCTTCTATAATTCATTTCAATCCTTTTTATCAAAACATGCACAATTCACTGATTATTGTCAACATTTTGGCTTCTATAAATACTTTATAATAGAAAGGAAAGTAAACAATGAAAGAGAAAAGAAATATTCTTCCATTGCCTTTGATTGGGTTCATTATCCATATCTCGGCATTTAAGATTTTTCCATGGTCTTTGATCATAAGGGCTAAGATATATATCAGTGGGACAATGACAATCAAGTCTACGGCATCTTAGCCCAGTCAACTTCTTTTGTTTATTCATCATCGCTGCATATGTAGTTTTTTGTTAATTGAATCGTGATAAGGACAATGGTTGAAAACTTTGCAGGGGAGTAAGGAGTTGAATGGGTCCCTTTTTTTTTTCTTTTAAATAAGAAGTATATATATGAAAATGAAACCTCTCAAACAAATGGTACGACATTAGCAAATAAGACAACGTCCTCAAAACAATTATATCAGATAAGATAAAGGATTATTGGCCAAAGGGCAACCAAATTAGCATATATTCTTGTTTGACATTAGATGCGCACTCTAAACATTAAAAAAAAATACAGTTTACTTTGATATATCAAGACTTTGCAGTTGCTCCCATAGATACCCCTCATTCTCATATTCTCTAACTCCAAATTACAATCAGATTTTTTTCTCTCCAAAAGTTGCTCCAAATTAATTTCGATTAATTCAATATGGCAGAGGCATTCCTCGGAGTTGTTTTGGACAATCTGAGCTCGTTGATCAAAGGGGAGATTGGATTGATTATGGGTGTGGATGAGGAGATGAATAAGCTTTCCAGCACCCTCACCACCATCCAAGCTGTGCTAGAAGATGCCGAGCAGAAGCAACTTGAAAGCAAGCCGATACAAAATTGGTTGTGCAAGCTCAATGATCTTGCCTATGAGATTGATGACATTTTGGATGAGTGTGCAACACAAGTCTCAATAATGGAGCACCAAAGATCAAGTCGTTATAGCTTGAAGAAAATTCTGTTTCGACGCAAGATCGGAAGAAGGATGAAACAGGTTACAGCAAAATTGGACGTTGTTGTTGCAGAGCGTGCGAAGTTCCATCTGCGTGAGATGCCTATTGACAGGCCACGCGAGCTCGCTGCCACACGTGAGACTGGTTCCATATTGAATGAGTCTCATCATGTTTATGGCAGGGAAGAAGATAAAGAGAAAATTGTGGACATCTTATTGAACCATGTCAAGGATAATCAAGAAATCTCCATCTTACCCATAATTGGTATTGGAGGCCTCGGCAAGACGACGCTTGCTCAACTAGTTTTCAACGATCAAAGAGTAGTTGAGCATTTTGACAAAAAGCTTTGGGTTTGTGTCTCTGACAATTTTAATCTCAATACTTTGATCAAAGCCATGATTGAATCTTTAATTGGGACTGGAAGTGCTTCGGATTTGATCCAGTTGGATACTTTACAACGCCGCCTCTGGGAGTTGCTGAACCAGAAAAGATATTTGCTTGTGTTGGACGATGTTTGGAACGATCATCAAGAGAAGTGGTATGCATTGAGAAATGTTTTGGCATGTGGTTCACTTGGTGCTTCAATTATTGTCACCACACGCCAAAAAAAGGTTGTTGATTTAATGAGAACACTTCCAACCCATAATTTGACGGGGTTGTTGGAAGAACATTGTTGGATGTTGTTAAGGGAACGTGCATTCGGACAGGAGAAAGATGAATATCCAAACCTCGAAATCATAGGAAAAGAGATAGTGAAGAAGTGTGCAGGTGTGCCTTTAGCTGCTAAGGCACTTGGAGGTCTTCTGCGATTTAAGAGAACAGAAAAGGACTGGATTTATGTAAAAGAAAGTGAAATATTGGATTTACCACAAGAAGAAACTTTAATATTACCAGCCTTGAGATTGAGTTATCATCATCTTCCTTTAGCATTGAGACAATGTTTCGCTTATTGTGCAGTCTTTCCCAAGGATTCTGAAATTCAGAAAGAAGAGTTGATCTTTAATTGGATTGCTCATGGATTTATTTCCTCAAAGGGAGTACTGGAGGTGGAGGATGTTGGTGATGAAGTATGTAACGAGCTAGTCTTGAGATCCCTCTTGCAAGATGTCCCAGATGGAAGAAGAAACTTTTTCATTATGCATGATCTTGTTCATGATCTTGCCCAGTCGATCATGGAGAACAAAGTTCCTGGAACCAAAAATATTAGAAGCGCATCTAATGACAAAATCCGTCAGGTAAATTTGCTAAATAAGTATGTGGCCTTTCCAAAGTGTAGTCGACCTGAGATTGACATGTCTTACATCTTAAAGAACTATGGTCGTTTGAGAATACTTGATGCAAAATTAACAAGAATAAAAGAATTGTCATCTGCAATAGGCAACTTGAAACATTTGCAATACTTGAATTTGTCAGCAACTGAAATTCGTACTCTTCCCGACTCATTAGGTAGACTTTGGAATTTACGAATTTTGAATTTAAATTACTGTAGTGATCTTTTTGCTTTACCTCAGAGCATGAGATACTTAAAAAATCTCCGCCACCTCTTTTTGGAAGATTGCGCATCATTGAGTGAGACGCCCTCTAAAATTAGTGAACTTACTCACCTTAGAACATTGAGTGTTTTTATAGTGGGTCACAATAGAGGTAATCAACTTGAGGAATTGCAATGCTTGAACCTTGGTGGAAAGCTTGAAATTCGTCATCTGGAGAGAGTGAAGAACCCCATGGATGCAAAGAAAGCAAATCTTGGTGAGAAAAAAAACCTTCGTCATTTGAGCTTATTATGGGAAGGTAACAATGAATCCAAATTAACGGAAGATACTGATGAAAAGGTGTTGGAAGCACTTGAACCTCACCCGAATGTTGAGACATTAGAGATAAACGGCTTCAATGGTAGGTGTTTTCCGGCTTGGATGACAAATTCAACTCTTAAGAAAGTAGTTGAGATTAGTATAGTGAGATGCCAAAATTGTTTGCGTGTTCCACAACTGAAAGAGCTACCTCATCTTAAGACATTAAGGTTAGAAAATATGGGGATAGAATACATTCTTGAGGATGAAGTTCATGGTGGAAAAACAGTAAGTATAGAGTTTCCATTTCTGAAAGAATTGTATTTGTGTGATCTCCCCAATCTCAAAGGGTTCTTTAAGGACCATGTATTGAGAGAAGTTTCCCCAAATCTTCTAGAGATTACTATTCTGCGCTGCTCTTCTTTCAAATTGCCACCACTCTCGTCCTTCAAACTCATGCACAAATTGATTTGCAGTAGCTCAACTCTGGCTTCAGTCTCTAAGTTTGATAGTCTTACTACTCTTTGGGTGCAAATTGACAATAATACGACGCGCATTCCGATTGAGACGCTGAAAAGCCTAGCTAATCTCGAGACATTGGTGATTAATCTAAGAGATGAGGTGTGTGTGCTGCCAGATGAAGGGCTGCGAGCCTTGAAATCTCTTGCTCGGCTAACGATAGAGAAGAGTAAGACACTGACGTGTTTGCCTCAAGGGTGGTTGCAACACCTCAGTACTATGGAGACGTTGTATATATTTGGTTGCACAGAATTTGTAGAGCTGCCAGAAGAGATTAAACACCTCAACTCCCTTGCAACTGTGGGGCTCGATGATCTTCCAAATATGATGTGCCTACCCAACGCCTTACAACACCTCTCCTCCCTGCAATATCTACACCTAGAAGACCTTCCTCAGCTGGATTCACTGCCAGACTGGTTGGGTAATATTGCATCTCTTAAAGATCTGTATATTAGGAACTGCCCAAAGCTTGCATCGCTTCCAACTAGTATCCAAGGAATGCAAAATCTCAAATATCTCATTGTCGAGGATTGCCCACAACTGGAAAGGCGGTGCCAGAGGGGAAAGGGGGAGGACTGGCACAAGATTGCACATATTCCCTATCTGCGGATTGATTAATATTAGTTGATTGCTGGCAACATATTACAGGAATTTCCTGAAAACAAGCACCAAACCAAGAATATTCGTATTATACTTCCTACATGTATTATCAATATTGCTTGCTTTACTTTTGAAAAGTTCTCTTTTAATTTTAGATTTCTTAATTCTTATTTTTTATTCTCTTATGAAAACAGAAGAAGAAAAGGTTTTGGCCTACCCTGCTCATAAGTTTTATTATCTCATTAATTTCGATTAAGAATTGTTATAGTTGAAAAGAAAAAAAATACTATATTTGACCTTTAAAATGCATTTATCTTGTAGTTCACTAAGCTTGGTGGCCCTGACAGTGAGCTAATTCTTCTGCTCTTTTCTCCTGTGTTTAAAATCAACTCATTGTGGGTGTGGGTGTGTGTGTGAATATTGGTAAAGTCTTTCACATTCTGTATTCTCTTCATCAGGATTATGTAATTTTGACTTGAATTTTGTGCACAAATGTGTAATTCTGTTGTAAGGCGTTTATATTGAGTAAACACTGAGAAGACCTCTGATTTCTTTTTCAAAGGATAAAGCCATATATATTTAGTAAAATGATCCACAAAAATCACATAATAGGCATATCCATCAATTGATTTATGAGTCGTACCCCAGACATCAGTATAAATGAGCTCAAGGGGTTTAGTGCTAACCAGGGAATTACCATAAAAAGGTAACTTGTGACTTTTATTAATATGACAAGAAGTACATTGAAAATTTGAAGAAAAAGAACGAAACAAATTATTGGAATGCCCAAGCAACCGAAGAGTCTTATTGGATGGATGACCAAGACGATGATGCCAGTCGGATAATGACAGCGGAAGAGTAGCAAAGTTTATTTGAGGAGGACACGGCAACGGAGCACAATAGACATCATGGACGTTCTGCCCCCGCATTAGAGACATCCCCGTGCGTAGATCCTTGACAAGAAAATAAGATGGAAAAAATTCCACAGAAACACGATTAGACTTGCAAAGCTTAGATATAGAAATCAAATTCGTGCGCAATTTAGGAACACATAAGACATTTGTTAAAGAAAGATCATGACGAGAAGTAGGTAAGGTAGTGTGACCAATATGAGTAATCTGAAGACTATTACCATTACCCAGATGTATTTCGTCAGGACCCCCGTAATCTGAAAAAGACTGCAAAGAGGAAGGATTAGGTGTAGCATGATGAGATGCTCCACTGTCAAACAACCAAGGCTGATGAACAGGAGAGGACATTGTTGTAGTATTGACGATCAAGGGGATGCAGTATGAATGAATTGAGAATCACTAAGCTGCAAGTTATTAGTTTTCAAGAGCTTTGCCAATTTTCGACAAGTTCGAACTTCATGTCCTGGATACTCGCAAAATTGGCAAAACCGACCAGATCGAGTGCCACTTGGATTCTGACGATTATAATTGGTAGATTGACCTCCACGAGGCCTGCGAAAGTTGGAAGACCAACCTTGATCGCGTGGAGCATTAAATTGTCGGTTAGAATTTGGAGGTTTGGAAGTGTGCTTCTGGGTAACATTAGCCGTGGCAAGGACAGATTGATGAGCATCATCATTTTCCTTCATCAATCTTTCAAAATCAGTAAGTATATCGGACAATTCTGAAAAGGCAACAGGTGTCTCACGAACACGAAGCGCAGCAACAATCGAATTAAATTCATCGCCTAATTGAGTGATAATGTGCACCACCAAATCTTCTTCAGAAATGGGACTTTGTGCCAAAGCTAAGTCATCAGCAATGGATCGCATTTCGTGAAGGAACTCAGTCACAGATTTGTTGCCTTTTGGATTTTTCGCCAGCTTGGCCTTGAGGGAGACAACTCGACCTCGAGATGTGTTTGCGTAGCTCATTTGGAGACGCTGCCATGCATCAAATGCAGTCGTAGCAGAGGAGATAATTGGTTGGATTGTGTCCGAACAGCTTCCAAGGAGAGCGCTTATAAGAATTTGGTCTTGACGAAACCAAATTAAGTATTCTGGATTGATAACTTTGCGTGCCTCATCAGTGAATTTATTTGGGGATGTCTTGGTACCATCAATGTAACCAACAAGATCAAAACCAATTAAAGTTGATTGAACTTGTCGGCTCCACACTGGAAAATTGGCAGCAGTAAGTTTAATGGGAAAGTGGGTGGGCGCATTTAACTGAACAATAGCAGTCTCAGTAGGTGCCATTGTTTTATTTTGTTTTTGAGAGAGGAATAAAAAAAAAAAATCTCGTGAGAGGATTATGGCTGTGATACCATGTAGAGTTTGTGAAATGGATGATTGTATTACTCAAGTCAATCAAACATTTATAGGGAAACTTACAAATAAAGGATCAGAACCAAATAACAAAATATCCTATTCTACGGGGAAGGTTACAACAAGAATATCCTAATCTATAGGAGGGATTACAACAGAAAGATTACAGCAAATATATTTACAAATCAGGTATCCTTAATAGGGGATACATGTGATTTTGTATAAACAATTTAGTGGTAACTGGGAAGTGATTGAATTGTGCTAGATTGATCTGGTGTGAAATTAAGCAAAAATTGTTACCATAAATCAAAAATCTGAATAATGTTCAGAATTGCTTAAATGATGAGATGTTGATTCTATCGGTTGATCTTTGACTTGACAAAGGAATACATGATACTGATTAGAATCTTGTTTTTCTTATTACATTGACCTGCATCTTAGTTTTTGTACTTAGACACAAAATCCTCAAAACAGAGAGTACTTAATAGAGTCATTTTGTGAATCTAATTTCTGTGTTCCTACTTTGATATTTGATTGATTTTATTGGTCTAAAGATGAATAGAGACTACTTTGTGATAGAACAATTGATGCTTTCATTGTAATTAAGAGAGAATTTGTGTTTCTTACAAATGAAGAGAGAAAAAGACAACTACACAAATGAGGATGAAGACTCCTCTAAATAGTGCTAGGTTACAAATTATTAAAAGACTAAACTACCCTTAACAATACAAATAAATAACAATAATAACATAACATTAAATTACTCTAACATCCCCCCACAAACTCAAGATGCGGCTGCAAGGAGCATCGAGAGTTTGCCAACCAAAAATGAAAACGAAAGCGGATGTGCTTTGGTGAAGAAGTCGCAATTTGGGATGAGGATGTAATTAACGGCAAAGTAATAGTACCATGTCAAGATGGTGACGAGTGAGATGACAATCAATTTCAATATGTTTTGTCCTTTCATGAAATACCGAATTGTGGGCAATTTGAATGGCGCTCCTATTATCGCAAGACATAGGAGTGGGATGACGAAGAAAAACACCCATATCGCAGAAAGTAACCATCGTAACCAAACGATCTCTCGTGGTAGTAGAAGCCATAGCTCGCAGTCCGCCTTCCGGTAGAAGAACGAGAGACAACAGTTTGTTTCTTGCTCTTCCACGAGATAAGAGAATCCCCAAGGAAAACACAAAATCCTCGTAGTAGATTTACGATCTACCGGATCACTAGCCCAATCAAGATCTCGAGAAAGCACGTAACTCCAAAGAGAAGTAGACGAAAATAAGAGACTCGAAATATGGTGCTCTAAGGTATCGTGAAAGATAGAAGAACACCGCCAAAGGAAACGTCAGAGGAGAAGTAACAAATTGACTAACAATGTGAACAAAGATAAGCAATATCCGGGCGTGTAATAGTGAGATAAACCAAGTCGCCAACAATGGTACGATACAAAGTAGATCGCCAAAAGTGTGCCATCGTAAGAAGAATATCGAACATTAACTTCAATGGGAGAATCAACGCCCTAGCGTCGGTGATGCGAGCCCGCTCAAGAATATCAGTTGTATACTTGGACTGTGAGAGAAGATAACCTTTAGGTGACCAACTGACCTCAATACCTAAAAAATATCGAAGAGAACCCAAGTCTTTCATTTCAAAAAGAGAGGACAATTTTGACTTGAGCAATGGAAATCCCATCAACATCACTACCCGTGATAATCATATCATCAACATATAAGGAGAGCACAATAATACCGGCCAAAGAGTTCTTGACAAAGAGAGCAGAATCGTGATCACTCCGATGAAATCCAAGAGAAATAAGGGCAACTGAGAACTTCTCAAACCAAGCACGAGGTGCCTGTTTGAGACCATACAAAGCTTTCTTAAGTTTACAAACCTCTCCTGGATTATGGGCCACGCCAGGAGGTGGAACCATATAAACCTCTTCTTGAAGAATTCCATTCAAGAATGCATTTTTAACATCCATCTGGGATATATGCCATTTTCGAGAAGATGCAACGGCAATAAGTGTACGAATTGTAGTCATCTTCGCAACAGGAGCAAAAGTTTCCTCATAATCCAAACCATATTGTTGAGAGAATCCTTTAGCAACCAATCGTGCCTTATACCGCTCAAGAGAACCATCAGACTTTGTTTTAATTTTAAATACCCAACGAGAACCAATTGCATTTTTACCTTGTGGTAGAGGTACCAAATCCCAAGTTTCTGTTTTTGACAAAGCAGACAATTCTTCGGCCATAGCTTTTTGCCAAAGAGGATCAAGAGTCGCTCTTTGTAAGAAGTGGCTCGAGAGAGATTGTGAATAGATGACAAAAATGATGTAAAAGATGGTGAATAAGAAGAATAGACAAAAACGGTAATGAGTAGACTTACGAACCCGTGAAGGATAGCGAGGTGTAGGATCCACAATCTCGGGAGACGGAGAGATAGTCGTAAGAGGAGAGGGAGCAAGAGTATCGGTTGAATCATCGGTACCAAGATTCCAGAAAAATCATCAATATCACCAAAGAAAAGGATCAATATGGAGAAGATCGATTTTAGACACATTGTGAGAGCTAGATGGAATGGTGAAAAGAGGAATATGCTCAAGAAAGAAAACATGACGTGACACATATAATTTTTGTGCAACAGATCATAACAACGATACCCCTTTGACCATCCCCATAGCCTAAGAAAACACACATAGCGTAACGAGAAGACAATTTACTACGTTCAACGTGAGGACGAAGAACAAAACATGTAGAACCAAATACTCGTAAGAAAGAGTAATCGTGAGCATAACCAAGTAATTTCTCAAATGGTGACACACCGAGTTATGAGCGGTTGGGATCCTCGTTGATTGAATAAACAAACAGAAGAACGCCTTCCCCGTAATTCACTAGGACGATACAGATAATAAAAGAGAACGGGCGTTTCAATGATATGTCTATGTTTTCTTTCAAAGAACACCATTTTGTTCAGCGATCAAGACAAGAAGTTTGATATATAGTTCCATCTAAAGCAAGCAATTCACGAAAAATTATTAGATGTATATTCCCACCCAAATCACACGAAACACTTTATAAAAGCAGAATGTCGCGTTTTGACAAGAGCTCGAAAAAGAGGTATAAATTCCCAAGAAATCGTAACGACGTTTCATCATATAAACCCAACAATAGCGTGTATGGTCATCAATGAAAGAAACATAGATCGGACCCTCCTTTTGTGGCAATTGGAGAAGGTCCCTAAACATCGAATGAATCAAATCGAATGGTGCAAAATTGAAATGGAGAAGCTTTTACTAAAAGGCAATGCGTAAAAACTTAGCAAGTTTACAACCACTACAACGTAAAATATCATGACTTTTCAAATTTCCTAACAATCCAGTGGATGCTAAGTACTTTAAACGAGAAAAAGATACATGACCCAAACGAGAATGCCATAAATAAAAATTAGACGAAGATGGACCCAAACGAAAAGAAGACAAATCAATAGTAGAAGCCGCGACATCCGGTACACGGTTCATCCAAAACATACAACCCTCCACTCCTACGGCCTGTCCCAATCGCCCCTGGGAGTGAGGATCCCGCACATGACAAGAATCGGAAGAAAAAGTCACAGAATAACTTAATCACATAGTTTACCAATCAAAAACAAGATTTAAAGTAAGTCGGGAATATGATAAACACTAGGTAGAGACACATGCGTAGAGTCAACAGAACCAACACCGCTAAGGGCAGGTGTGCCATCAGATCATAACAGACGTGGAGTTTGAAGGAGAAATAGAAATAAATGATTCTCGCATTAGGGGACATATGATAAGAAGCTCCCGAGTCTAATAACCAAATAGATGAAGATATACCTGGAGAAGTTTCTGAGTCGACAAAACCTGCGGCGGACATAGCATGTGGTTGAAGGCTAAGAAATTTCTCGAATCGTCGAGAGAGAATCTGCAGTAGTAGTAGTAGACGGTGAAGCAACTGCATTTGAAAGAGTCGGATGGTGGTACAATCTGCGGCAAAGATATGCGGTGGAGGTGGTCTAGACCACGTTGAGAAGATCGAGGTACGGAGGAGCACGCGGGCCGGGTCGACCCATCAACTCGGGCACCGAGCCTTCCAATGTCCTCGGAGTTCTACAAAAGCTACATTCATCTGGAGCAACAGCCTTAGGATTTGGCTTATTCGAATACTTTTGGAATGGGCGATTTGGAACAGCTAAGACAGATGGGCCGGGTGTGGGAAGGATCCCCTTTATCGATGCAGACTTGTGACGTGTTTCATCAACAATTAATTCATTGACCACAGAATCAACAGTTGGAAGAGGACTACGATGCAAAATATTTCCACGCAATGACTCAAAATCATCACGAAGAGCCATAAGAAATTGAACCAACCGTTGTTCATTACGTCGGGCAATATAAGGAGCAAATGCACTAAGCTCACGATTCTGTCAAAGCTAATTGGTCCCAAAGATTAGTCATTGCCGAATAAAATTCCCGGATAGTCATGTCTTTCTCGTTGAAGAGTTCGAATGTCCATTTCTAATCGATATTGTTTAGCAAAATTTGATTGTGTGTACAATCGTTCTAAGTGCTCCCAAACTTCTCTTGCCGTTTCATATTTTGCCAATTGCATACCAATCGAACTCTCAATGTAATTATTAATCCATGTAATAATCTTAGAATTATTAACCTCCCAAGCCTCCAATTGTTCAAGATATTTGTCATTATTCTCACTCTTAGGTTTAGATTGAGTCCCATTTACAATATTCCACATTCGTTTTCCTCAAAAAATTTTTTATCACATAACTCCAATATGTATAATTTTTCCCATCCAATCGAACACCAATAGATTGCAACGAATCATCCTTTTAGGAAGCCATATTACACAACCAACAAATAAGCTCAACCAAATAACCAACAAAAACAAAGCCAAACCCAAACAAATGTAACATATTCGAACTTGAAATATTCGACGTAAAAATAGTAGTAAGGAAGATTACCCAAACATCAAAACAATGAATATTGCAAATGCTCCGATCTGCTTCGATCTATTCCGATATACTGAACGAAATGCTCCGATCTGCTCCGATCTACTTTAGCAACTACTCTGATCTACTCCGATCTGCTCCGATATACTGAACGAAATGCTCCGATACGCGAACGTCGTGTATGGGATTAAATTTGGCTCTGATGCCATGATAGAACAATTGATGCTTTCATTGTAATTAAGAGAGAATTTGTGTTTCTTACAAATGAAGAGAGAAAAAGACAACTACACAAATGAGGATGAAGACTCCTCTAAATAGTGCTAGGTTACAAATTATTAAAAGACTAAACTACCCTTAACAATACAAATAAATAACAATAATAACATAACATTAAATTACTCTAACACTTTGAGTCACAAAAGGAATGAAAACTACATAATTTGCAATAAGATAGATGCTATGAGATATTAGTATTCATTTTTCTTCCAACGAATCTGAAATCCTGGTTTACTTGTTTTATACCGGAACAATAATTCGTGAAATTGAACTGCGTTTTCTCTACGAATATATAGAACCATGATATCCATCTAAACTATGGAAGTGTTTGCAAACTCTAAAAAAAGTGATTCCCAAATACTACACTTACCGGTGTTACCATGTCAGTTTTTTCCAAGTAATTCTGCTTAGTTAATTGACTTTCTTACTTTAAGTTGCACTGTGTTAGCTCCATTCATTATGTTTTAAGTACATGATGCACCTACAAGATGTATTATTATATGAAAGATATACACGACACAAACCTGACCTGAAGTTGCTAAGAGTAATACGAACACGACTAACACGAATCCGACACGATATTATTTTATGTTTTTTACTAACGTTTTGATATATTTTACGTATAACCCGAAAGCAATCCGAAATGAAACATGAACTCGACCTGATGATGACCTGAATTGGCACCCAGTAATTTTGAAAGAAAACTGAAGTTTTCTGAAATTAGACTAAACCATAAGTGTATATATATAAGCAGAGCTGCGGAGGTGGCATTCATTTTTTGCTGACAAAATAAAAAGGAATTTGTTCCATTCCCTTATAATCTTGTAATTTGCAGCAAGCAATACAAAGTAAGTAGAAACTTTAGGTACATACATTATACATAGATTCAGAAAATCATAAATAACGTTTAAAAAATCCATGCATGCGTGTGTACTCAACTTCTGGATAAAGTTTCGAAGCTTCTTCTCCGTCTTCCCCAATCTCAAAATTAGTCAAGCATCCCTCATAGAAAATGTGATAGAAATGGCCTATTAATTCCAACTTGCATAACAAAGTCAGCACCTGCAATATTCATTTCAATTTCATATATATAAGCATATAAATACAAGAAAAGCAAGGAAAAATAAATCAGCTAGCCTTTAGAATGTTTAAGCTTTTAGCCTAATTACAAAAAAGCCCAAATGTTTTTCAGAAATTGCAAAAACACCCCCTTGACATAAGTTTTATTTTGCAAATTACTTCTATTAAGGGGATAGTTTGTATAGCAAATGCAAACCTCAACTAATTTGAAAAGATAACTGGATTTTTTTTGCAATTAGGCTAACCTTTAGGGTAGCTTTTGTAATTTTTTATATAAATACCTTTCGTCTGTGACAGGAAATCTTCTTTAGAAATGCTGTTCTTCTCTAATGTCTTTCCTGAAAGTTTTTCCCATTTTTCAACCAACTCCCTTTGACAAAGAATGTTTTCTGGTAGTGTGTCTTGTTCAAGGTACGAGGGTCATCTATGGACTTGATCGTGTAAGTTGCAATGTCATCTTCATCATCCATAAACACCGCTGCAATAACGTGATGCAAACTTTATAAGAATCTAATTAATTGGCATCAACAACATTGTGGAAAACGAGAGAATAACTAGGGATAATTACAAAAAAACTCCTTGAGCTTCGGGCTAATTACAAAATCTAGAATTTTCTAAAAATTACAAAAAATCCCTTGAGGTTTGTTTATATTTTTTATTTTCTCCTTCATACACAAAACACATTTCAAAAATTCATCTAATAATTATAGAAATAGTTACCCGTTTAAATTTCAGACAAAAACAAACATGAGGAGGGCTTTTCATAATTTTGAAATTGTAGGAAAATAGGAGAAATGTTTCTTCTAGTATAGTTTATATAAATCGAAAAATCCGAATCGGTAAAACTTGCAAAGTAAGCAAAATAAAAATAAGCTAGAATCGTATTCAGCACACTATCTTTAAAACAGATTCGTCCCCTATTCTGAACGTATGTTTCCCAGTATAAGACGAGAAAACCGAGTAACCTGTTCTGGCGAACTGAAAATTATGCCTGAAAATTATCATCAAAAATTAAATTGTAGAGTTTTAGGAGATATATGGAAATTTTGTAAGATTTTGTGTTCTTCAAATGTGAAAAAATAACTCATATTTATAGGCATAAATATGACATTTCATCACAATTAAATATTTGTCATTTACTATTGAAAATGTCAAAAATAAATTTGTCTTTCACTATTGAAAAGGTCAAAAATTAGTAATAATTTAATTCAAATCATCCAACAATCCCCCACATGAAGAAAATTATTAAGATACAAAGATTTGGGGCTTAATTGCAAAAAATATCCTGTAACTTTGGGTGGATTGCATTTTAGGACTTTTATTATTGAGTTTGCAAAATATGCCCTGTAAGTTTAAAAGTTTTGCAAGATTTGTCCTATAAGTTTTATACCTAAGCAGTTTCAGTCCGATAAATTTCTAGTTGCTGCAAAATCTGTCCAGTGGAATAATTGCATATTTTTATAATACCAATTATACCCTTATTCATACATATGGCTGATTTGACTAGGTGTTTTGCCTTAAAATGGTATCAGAGCCCAGGTTTATTAAGAACTTTTGGTTATATTTATTATTTTATGTAATTAACAATTGGTGAGGAGAATTATCTCCTAGAATATGGATCCGGACAATTGTCCGAGATGTACGCCCTATAGGACATATCGTCAAATTTTGACGATGTATGCACAAGAACACCAGGATAAGATATCATATTGGCAAAACCAATATGACGAAAAAGAACGCGTAGGAGCCGACAGGGAAACCCTAAGGCCATGCGAAATGTGAGTGGCATATTATATGAGTTTCTGGACAGTAAACCAGACCTTATATGTAGATCTGATAAATCGCCAATAAGCAGTTCATGAGAATGCCCATCAAAATAATGATTACTGATGGAGTGCCAGAATGGAACGAGATACTTCCAGATACATCTAAGATATCAGCAGATCATAGAGAGATCTCGAAAACAGTGCAGAATTATGGCAACCGCCATATTCATATACCAGCACAAGTTTATCAGATCCAGAGCCAGATGGAGACGATGGTAAAATATCAGAAGGATACTCTTGAAATCCTTCATGATATTCAGAAACGAGTCAAGAACTTGGAGGACAGACCGAGTTCTTCCGGAGGAAAGAAACGTATTGATTTCGGAACAGTACCCTATTTACACCAAAAGGGGAAACCAACCGAAGTTATACGAAAAAAGACAGATGATGAAAAGCTTATCGCTATTATCAAAGGAAAATCTGTCACAAAGTAAAAGTGATGGATATGGAGAAGATAAATCTTGAAGATCTACACGACCTGGCAGAATCCTTTGCGGGATTAGGTATTGTAGATTTAAATATGAACATAAGAGATGGAACAACTTTGGTTACCTATGATCCACTAGGTAGACCAATTCCACCACCGCCACTAGTAAATCCCAATGTTACAGAAAGCGCGGGTTCAAATCATGGAACCCAGGAAGAGAGAATGCCTCACGTTGGAGATTTCACTACTGGAGTGAAACACTTTCAGGAACAGGAGCTCGACCACCTCTTGCAGGAACTAGACAACCTTCTAGAAGGCCAAATGTTTATCAAATGCCTTATGGAAGATCACATCTCGACCCAATACATCCATATGGGTTGATGTTAAATCTGGATATCCCAGATTTTAAAATTCGAGAAGTTCTCATTGATGAATGGGCATCAATTATGAGGATTGCAGCAGGTACCCTTGATCTTACGAAAGATTCCTTCATTTTACTCCTTGAACTGAGTCTTTAGGGATCTGTAAGGATTGCGTGGTATATGACCGAAGCAAGTATGAAAAGCGCGGTCACAGCAGGATAATCACTAAAAGGAATTATCGATGATATGGCCAAATTATTCAAAATCCATTTTATCGGCACAGGTTATTTTGAGGGATTAGAGGAAGAAAAAAGAAAAAGATATAAACAAGCCCTCTACAGCCTCGAGTTACATGATATTTGTCATATTGACGAATATATCAAGTTGTTCACTGAGTATTGGTGGAAGTCCAAGATTGGAGACAAAGAAGCTTCACAACTATCCTTTGCAAAAATTCCAAGTCCCTGGAAAGAAATGTTTATCAGGGAATACAAAGATACTGTGGATTTATATATCGTGGCTAGAAGAATGTCTTTCTTCAAGGCCAAGTTATCTGAATGGTGCTACCAAGCAGCACTAGCTATACCGGAATTATAAGAGATTACGAAGAATTAATAAATCAGTTCCTCTATGTTATGTAGACGATGATATCCCAACAGTAGTGGGAGGTCAACCAAGGCGACATAAGAAAAAGAAGGAGAGAAGCCATCCATACCGCCGGGGGAGCAACAACAAAAGAAGTAGGTCTTCATGAAGACCTAGAAGGTTCTGGTCAAAATAGAAAGCCCGAAGCTACAAATCAGGGTAAAGATCAACACCAAGCAGGAGTAGAGCCTCATCTTCAGGTTCTAATCAGGCAAGTACCAACAGAAATCCAGGAAGGAGAACTTTCAGGCGTGCTCACACCAGAGCTGATGAAAGTTTTAAAGTCTGTAATTGCTGGACATGCGGAGCAAGAGGGCATATGTCAACTGACTGCCCAAATAATCAAAGACGAGGAGTTAGACAGTTCGATGCTACACCAGAAATAGAAGAAGATGTTTACTATAAAGATCTTATACAGGTGTATCAGTTTGAGGATATACCCTCAGATGAAAGCATCTATGAAGAAGAAATCTATTCTGACGATGGAAGTGACTCCAACTCAGAATCAGAGTGAAGAATAAATTCTTCAGCAGACAGTCAGGGAGGATATGTCGGGATTCCTCTCTCACACTACGATTTCTCATAAGACTCTTATGAGAATTATGAAGGAAGATCCAAAGCTTCAGATATATGATGGATTTACAATCGGAGCTATGGAAAAGGCTTTGGATAAGATTGGTTTTCGTAATAGAAAACACTAAATTATCCACAGGGTAACAACTGGAGAATTTGCCATTCCGATGGAGTTTACTGGTAACCTGATCGAGATGCAATTGGTCCCTATCAGAGAAATCCAGGAGATCAAAAGCAGAGTTAAAAGAAAAGTTGCAAATACACTCTCATGCATGATGATGGGATTATCAGATTCCAAAATCAAGTTTGTGTACCGAGTGACGAGCAGATTAGGAATAAAATCCTAGCAGAGGCACACCGTTCGAAATACACTATACATCCTGGAGGAAACAAGATGTATAAGGATTTGAAACGGAGTTATTGGTGGGTAAACATGAAGAACCAAGTAGCGGAGTTCGTTGCGAGATGTTTGACTTGTCAACGAGTAAAAGCAGAACACCAACGACCATCTGGTTTACTACAACCGTTGAGAATTCCCCAGTGGAAATGGGAACACATAACGATGGACTTCGTGACGGATCTACCAAGGACCGAGGAGGAGGCCATGATGCTATTTGGGTAGTTGTAGATCGACTCATGAAATCGCACACTTCTTACCCATCAAGAAAACTGATAGCTGCGTAAAACTTGCGCAGAGTTATATCCGAGAGATCATTCGACCGCATGGAGTACTGTTGACATAGTATCGATTGAGACCCGAGGTTTGTCTCCGATTTTGAAGTGCTTGCACGAGGAATGGGTACCTCGCTAAGTTTCAAAGACGGCAAAGACATCCACAAACCGATGGACATTCTGAGCGAACGATTCAAACCCTGGAAGATATGTTGCGAGCCTGCACATTGGATTTCCACGGAAGTTGGGATTCGCACTTACCATTAACCGAGTTCGCCTACAATAACATCAGGCCACGATTGGGATAGCACCCTACGAGGCATTATATGGGCGAAAATGTAGATCCCCACTACACTGGGAGATTGATGACCAATGGACTCCGAAAGAGAAATGAAAGTCGCCTCGATTCCAAAGATCGACTTAGTTCGGAAGCCATGGAGAAAGTCAAGCTGATCAAGGAACGGATTCGCACAGCTCAGAGCCGCCAAAAGAGTTACGCGGACAAGAGAAGAAAGGATTTAGAATTTGAAGTCGGAGATGAAGTATTTCTCAGACTCTCACCACGGAAAGGATTAATCAATCCGAAGAAAGGAGGCAAGTTGAGTCCGAGATATGTTGGACCTTACAAGATTCTACAGAGGATCGGGAAATTAGCCTACCGACTCAAGTTACAAAGACCATACGCGGGAATGCACGATGTATTCCACGACGAGATTGAAGAAGTATCAACCAGATCCCGAACATATCATCACTCCCGATACTCCTCCTCTAATGGAAAATTTATCCTACACCGAGAGGCCGATCCGGATCATTGATCGCAGAGACACGTCGGTTGTGTAAAGAGGAGATTCCGATGGTTAAAGTGGTGTGGCAGAACCACAGCCGAGACGAAGACGCAACGTGGGAGATGGAAGAAGACATGAGGAATCAATATCCAGAACTATTCTAAAGAGAATTTGGGGACCAAATTCTTTTAAGGAGGGGAGGATGTGAAACCCCCGATTTTTCTGAGCATGTAATTGATCTTTTTGACGTCTATGTATTTGATCGACTATTTTACCGCGTCACTTAGACGGGTAAATATTAATAATATATATTTTGCATTTAATTTCATTTTTTTATTTATTACTTGTGATCATGATCATTATTAATTCTATTTCTCATTTATGATCACTTGATTGATCATTATTACTATTTTTGTATTTATTAGTCACCTTAGAATTTTAAGAGACTATTTATTTTAGAGACTTTTACCTTATAGAATTAAGATTTTGATTTAGATTAAGTGATCATGAGACTTATAAGTGATCAAGGAAATCACTAATTATTTTGGAGATTGATATATTTCATCTATTATCATCAAATTTGGGACAAAAAAAATATATGGAATTACCATAAAGCCCCTAGTATGGACGGTCATGATGATATTTTTGGAGTAAAAATATCATCCAACTCTTGTACACCTACATCTTATATTAGTCATCTTGTGTATAATTATACCATTAATTCAAACATTATACACATCATCTCTTACATTACTTCTTTAATATTATTTTTGTCAACATGTTGGAAGTCTTCCAACATTCCATTCAAACCACCTCATGCCCATACCTTTGACCTCTAAAATGTTCCCCATGCAAGAGGCAAAATGCAAGACACAAAATTAAACAAAATTCCTCCCACTCTCTCACTCAAGTGGACGGCCATGAGGCCTTTTGTTTAAAAAATTTATCAAAAATTTTACACCAACACATTCATCTCCTATACAAAATCCTCCTCCTTCTCTCTAAACCCCATACCTCTCTCTACTCTTTTTTCTTACTTTCTTCTTCAACACTTAGAAAATTTTCAAGACTTCTCTCCTTATTCTTCATAAAATTCGAACACCCCTACTACAAGGTAAGGAATGTTGTACTCCAATTTATCTTGATATCATCTACCTACCTCTTTTTCACTTCTTGACTTAAGTTGATTTTGGTTTTGGAGGTACATTTAGAAGACTTTGAAAATTAGAGCTTGACATCATCTTGAAGAAGGACTTCAAGACTTGAAGGAAATTTTGAAGATTTAGACTATAAGGTAAGATAATGGACTCTAGTGTATTTTTCTTCTTCTTCCTAATTTTTTGTCAAATTTTGACACCCCTTTTTCATTTTTGAGAAATAGGGGCTGACCTTAGCTGATTTTGGAGTTGAACCAAAATTCTCAATTTTAAAGCTTCAACTAGTCTCCAATCACCTACTACACAAGGTAAAGTGTAGTCTTTCTCATTTTCTTATCTCCTTCTTTTTCTCCTTAATTTTTCTCTCATTTTTATAACTTCAATTTTTTGATATTTCTTGACTTAGGGGCTGACCTAAGAAGCCTCATCCAAAAATTGTGAAATTTATCCTTTTATTTCACAATTTCCAATTTTAAGGTGGGTGGAAAAATACTTTCCAACTATTAGGTGTTTTTATTAAATTGCATGTAGAAATTTTGATTATGAGCCTTGAGATATATAATCTATGTATTGCATGTCAATTTTATGTATCAAATCATGAAAATTCTCAAGAGTTGCTCAAAATTGCTATTTATTGAATTTTAGGTGCATGTATGTGCAATTTAATGTTTTATTTAATGAATTCTTGTATGAATTGGACATGCATGTGTATAATCTTTGAAATCCATATTTTGGATGGCTTATAACCTGGACAAGTCAAGCATAATTGATTAAATTTCAATTTTTGGACTTAAAATGCAAAAATGGAAAGTTGGTGGACTAAATTGCAAGAAAACAAAACTTAAGGGACCCCTCTGCAAATTTCGAATTTTGAGACTGTACTCAGGTTCAAAAATGACTTTTGGACATTTTAATAAAGTTTTAAGAGTTTTAAGATAAATAAAATCAACCTTTAAAAGCCCAAGGACTAGATTGTAAAATTTGAGAAGTTTAAGGGCTACTTTGCAATTTTTGAAACTGTACCAGACCTTAATTTTAAAATTTGAAATTTTAACTCTTAAGGGACTGAAAATGACATATTTTAAATGTATTCCAAAAATCCAAGTGTTTAGAGCTTGGAAAGTAATTTTACTAAAATTGCGGGACCGAATTGTAAAAGATTAAACTTGAGGACCCAAATGAAATTTCCAGGACTTATGCAGCCCATGCACCTGGAAATACTAACTTAACTATAACTTAATTATATTTTGGACCCAAGGTTCAAATTTCATAACAATTGGACCCCTAAAAGCCTTAAAGGCAATTATTTCAAAATGAGACAAAAATGATATTTTCAAAAGTTAAAGGACCTACACTTATTTATTTTAAAAACTGCTTTTGTCCCAATATCCTACCAACCTTAGTGACATTTTCCAACTGGAATCACATTAAAAGCCCTTTCGGTTTGTGAGTTCAGGTTTTTTTAAACTTAAGGTCCGAATTGGCAATTTTTATAAATTTGGGGCCAATGTGAGAATTTTACAAAAACTCGACCTCAAAACTTTAAACACCTGAATCTATGGAGAATTTGGAGAATTTAGGAACTGACCTCATAATATTTCAAGGTCGGGATATTTATTTATTCAATTTTTAACCCCAAAAGTGTTTGTTTTTACAAAACGGGGCTAAATTGAAAATTTCCTTTTGTAAAGGACCTAACTCAAATTATTTTCTATTTTACTAAAATATCCCTGGACCCTCTTATTTGGAGATTTAATTAAAATATTTTATTCTCCCAAAAACCCTTGACTTATCGGATCAAGTTGACTGATTAATACCCGACGCGGAGCGACTTCCTCGTCTTGCGATTTTGAATCTATAACGGGACTTATGTTCCACCTAATCTTTCAAGATATCGAAGGTTGCTTATCCTTTCGATAATCATCTTCCTCCAAATAACTCCACCAACGCCATATTTGCTACTCGTGAATTGTCAAAATTTTTCCTGAACTGCTTCCCTGAATCAATCATACTGATCGCCTGGTTGATCGCTCTGTACTTGTATTTACCTTCCGCTGAAGTCAACTTGGTGTGTCGAGCTCACAATTGGAATGGATACATCGGGGATGGAACCGGCAGCTGGGCCGCTATTCCACTCTTCCCCCATCGTCCTAATCCAAAGAATCGAGGGACGGAGTTTGTCCAAGGGAAGCGGGTCGTAGTACTTGAGGTATAATCATGATTATGACAATCGGGGCCTAGCTAGCTCATTGTGGATTTGTCTTTGCCTATGGAGCGATAAGGTGACAGTCTTGGACCATCTTGCTCGGGAGTTACAAGGAAGAACGAAGGAATCGTTGTTCGATCCACACGATTAGGAGTTATCGGACCCGCTTGGTTGGCGCTACAAACCGTATGCAACCGCTTACTTGTTTTGCATTGGTTGGCGCTACAAATCCGCACGCAACCATTATCTCGCCTTGCATGGGATTGGCGTTACATTTCCGCACGCAATCTATCTGTCTTCGATCGAATCACATAGTGCTTGTGTGACCATGAATCTGTTTTGAATCGTATAAGTATATTACTTAAATATATTTATCACGACGCTTGTGGGGTGTGTGTGAATTCATGCATCATACTCACGCGTTTTCATATAAGCTGTTTTCTCGCATTAACTATATATCGCCACACTTGCACACGATCACCCCATCCATCGAGATTTTCGTCTCATCCCCACCGTTTTCTAACCTTTAGATGAGGACTTCGTTGAAGATCCGAACCGGCCTTCGATTGAGCCTTGTACTCACACTTGTTGGATTTACTACTTCTTGTTGTTGTTGATAGACTCGTTTCTTGTGATTGTTGTTGGACTATTCTATTTTCTTTTCATTCGGTTTGAATCGAAGGGCGTAGGACCCTTTGACTTTTAAGTCGTTATCGTTGGTTGATTTTCGAGGATGTAATTTGGATTATGGATTGTGGATCGTAAGTTGTGCTTGTTATTTTATTTTCGCCGCTATTTTGACTGTTTCATTGGGTTCTCGATGATATTGTCTAGATCGTATGGTTATTTGTATTTAAGTTGTGGATCATCGTCGCGTCTGTTTGGGCGTGATGATTAAAGTGGTATCGAGCTCGGCTAGTAAGATGGAAACTTACACCGAGCCGACCCATGATAGGACCCTCGGCCTCGTGTTTTGGGTAGTACCGACTTGACTAACTAAGTGTGAAATCGATTTCAATTTGGCGTAGAACCATATTATTGAGATTGAAACTAAGTTAGAATGTATACTTGGAGATTCCATAGTCATACTTGTCTTGACTTAGTTGACTCTTGACTGACTTTCTTTATTCATTCTTTCCTTATTCCCTCCTTATCTTTCTTTTACCTTTCTCTAATCCATCTTAGTTGTGTTTGACCAGGATGGCTCCAGCGCCCCCGACCTGGTGGGATGTAGTTGAGGCATGTGTTGAGCGGGACTACTATAAGGCGTTAAAGCTATATTGGCACCAGGCATTTCTTCGGGCCAATTCTGAGCTAACCGGGGAACGTCACCGCACTCGCGAACTAGGACACCTCCTGGCGAAGAGCCAAGAGGAGAAGAATAACCTTACTCTCCTTTCTAAGGATCGCGAAAGCACCATCCGCGCTCGCGAAGATCAAATTCAGTTCATCCAGGAACGCTTGGACAATATTCGCAAAGAAGATGGAACGCGCAAGGATGGCCGCACCAGTGGGATATGGACGCGCACATGTCGGGGACACCATTGAACGCCTCGAGGAGACTATCATCAAACAGATGACGGTGATCGAGGACCTCAAATGTGCCTTGTCTCGTGGGATATCGCTTTGGAGACTACTTTGGCGCCCAACGCACTAAAGCACCGCCACCACCCGAGATGGAACCGCAGGCCGACCCTGGCGAACAACGAAGAGGATCCCGAGGAGGATCACACGAAGCACAGGAGCCCAAGGAATTTGAGGCCGCCCCTCTTGGTGATGCTCAAGCGCCGATGCATGGCTTGAGCTCGTCGATTGGCCAGACGTCGAGGCATTCCCGAGCATAACCAGGTCCAGGTCATTGACGTGGATGACAAAGTGAGGACGACGCGCGCCACCGGGTAGATAGATTTTATCCCGGATTGTACTTGATGATTGTCTTGGATGTTTATTCGTATTTCGTTGTATTTCCGATTTCTTGATCTTGTTGTTGTACGAACTTCATTTGGTGTACTCCAAATTTTACATTAATGGATATGTTTTTTCCTTACTGTTGACTCTACGTCTTGGTTATCAATTCCACCATGAAAGCAAGAAAGGCAATCGCTAGAGAGCACAAGGGTACTTGGCATTTGTAATTAACAAACCCAAGGTTGAGACACAAATTAACCAAGTATCTATAGATCGTATCACATGGATGTATTTCCACAAGAACTCACCCTTTGCCCCCTCCGGATAGGGAAGTCGAGTTCACCATCGGTATTACCGGGAACCGCCCGATTGCTAGAACACCGTATAGAATGGCTCCTCTTGAATTGCAAGAGTTGAAGACGCAATTACGTGTTTCGATGGATGTGGGATTTATCCGACCGAGCACGCGTCTCCGTGGGGAGCACTGCATCGTTTGTCAAGAAGAAGGATGGCACATTAAGACGTGTATAGATTATCGCGGTCTTAATAGCGTGACCATCAAGAACAAATATCCCCTCCCGAGAATAGACGAACCGCTGTTTGATCAACTTCAAGGAGCGACGGTGTACTCAAAGATTGATTTACAACAAGGATATTACCAATCAAGATCCGCGAAGAAGACATTTCCAAAACTACATTTCAAACTCGATATGGACACTACGAGTTTGTAGTGATGCATCGAGTCTTTCCCGATGATGAACGCACCGACCGCATTATGGACCTGATGCATCGAGTCTTTCAACCTTATTTGGATCAATTCGTAGTGATATTCATTAATGACATACTCGTATACTCTAAGTCTAGAGAAGAGCATGAACGTCATCCAAAATCATTTTGGAGACACTACGAGAGCATAAGTCGTATGCTAAATTGACAAGTGCGAATTTTGGCTTAGTGAAGTCGCGTTCTTGGGACACATGGTATCCGGCACCGGATCGCAGCAGAGATCCTTCGAAGGTACAAACAAAGTGGTTGAATGGAAACAACCCGAGTCTCAGAACGGAGATCAAGAGTTTCCTAGACTAGCTGGATATTGTCGAAGATTTATCCAGGACTTCTCCAAGATAGCGGGACCGCTCACTCGACTAACCTGCAAGCAAGTCAAGTTTGAGTGGAATGACAAGTGCAAGGCTAGTTTCAAGAGTCAAGAAACGACTTACTACGGCTCCGATCTTAGCTCTTCCAAAGGGAACAAAAACTTTGTCGTCTACAGTGATGCATCAAAGGAAGGACTAGGAAGCGTGCTCATGCAGGAAGGAAAGGTCATCGCTTATGCATCACGAAAGCTCAAGGCGTATGAAGCCAATTATCCAACGCATGACTTGGAATTGGCGGCGATAGTGTTCGCGTTAAAGAAATGGAGACACTATCTATACGGAGAAATATTCACGGTTTTCACAGATCATAAGAGCTTGAAGTATCTATTCTCCAAGAAAGATCTCAATCTGAGGCAACGGAGATGGATGGAGTTGATTTAGGACTATCACTTTGATATTCAATACCATCCCGGGAAAGCTAACGTAGTAGTTGACGCTTTGAGCAGAAAGGCGAGCTTAGCCAGACTTATGATTCGAGAGTGGGAATCATTAGAAGAGTTGAGCAATTGGAATCTGACGAGAACCAATACTCAGATTTCATGTGCTAACATTTTAGCGATCCATTTGAATGAGATCAAGGAAGACAGGGGGACGGGATGTGCATCTTCAAGAAATCGAAAGAGAAGATACTTAAAGGAGAGAGATCAAAATTCTCGGTGCATGATGATGGGATTATCAGATTCTGAAATCGAGTTTGTGTACCGAGTGACGAGCAGATTAGAAATAAAATCCTAGCAGAGGCACACCGTTTGAAATACACTATACATCCTGGAGGAAACAAGATGTATAAGGATTTGAAACGGAGTTATTGGTGGGTAAACATGAAGAACCAGATAGCGGAGTTCGTTGCGAGATGTTTGACTTGTCAACGAGTAAAAGCAGGACACCAACGACCATCTGGTTTACTACAACCGTTGAGAATTCCCGAGTGGAAATGGGAACACATAACGATGGACTTCGTGATGGATCTACCAAGGACCAGAGGAGGCCATGATGCTATTTGGGTAGTTGTAGACCGACTCACGAAATCTGCACACTTCTTACCCATCAAGAAAACTGAGAGCTTGCAGAAACTTGCGCAGAGTTATATCCGAGAGATCATTCGACTGCATGGAGTACCTGTTGACATAGATCGACAGAGACCCGAGATTTGTCTCCGATTTTGGAAGTGCTTGCACGAGGAATGGGTACTCGCTAAGTTTCAAAGACGGCAAAGACATCCACAAACTGATGGACAGTCTGAGCGAACGATTCAAATCCTGGAAGATATGTTGCGAGCCTGCACATTGGATTTCCAAGGAAGTTGGGATTCACACTTACCATTAACCGAGTTCGCCTACAATAACAGATATTAGGCCACGATTGGGATAGCACCCTACGAGGCATTATATGGGCGAAAATGTAGATCCCCACTACACTGGGAGATTGATGACCAATGGACTCCGAAAGAGAAACGAAAGTCGCCCTCGATTCCAAAGATCGACTTAGTTCAGGAAGCCATGGAGAAGGTCAAGATGATCAAGGAACGGATTCGCACAACTCAGAGCCGCCAAAAGAGTTACGCGGACAAGAGAAGAAAGGATTTGGAATTTGAAGTCGGAGATGAAGTATTTCTCAGACTCTCACCACGGAAAGGATTGATCAATCCGAAGAAAGGAGGAAAGTTGAGTCCGAGATATGTTGGACCTTACAAGATTCTACAGATGATCGGGAAGTTAGCTTACCGACTCGAGTTACCAGCACCATATGCGGGAATGCACGATGTATTCCACGTATCGAGATTGAAGAAGTATCAACCAGATCCCGAACATATCATCACTCATGATACTCCTCCTCTAATGGAAAATTTATCCTACACCGAGAGGCCGATCCGGATCATTGATCAGCAGATAAGTCAGTTGCGTAAGAGGGAGATTTCGATGGTTAAAGTGGTCTGGCAGAACCACAGCCGAGACGAAGACGCGACGTGGGAGATGGAAGAAGACATGAGGAATCAATATCCAGAACTATTCTAAAGAGAATTTGGGGACCAAATTCTTTTAAGGAGGGGGGATGTGAAGCCCCCAATTTTTCCGAGCATGTAATTGATCTTTTTGACGTCTATGTATTTGATCGACTATTTTACCGCGTCACTTAGACGGGTAAATATTAATAATATATATTTTGCATTTAATTTCATTTTTTTATTTATTACTTGTGATCATGATCACTATTAATTCTATTTCTCATTTATGATCACTTGATTGATCATTATTACTATTTTTGTATTTATTAGTCACCTTAGAATTTTAAGAGACTATTTATTTTAGAGACTTTTACCTTATAGAATTAAGATTTTGATTTAGATTAAGTGATCATGAGACTTATAAGTGATCAAGGAAATCACTAATTATTTTGGAGATTGATATATTTCATCTATTATCATCAAATTTGGGACAAAAAAAAATATATGGAATTACCATAAAGCCCCTAGTATGGACGGCCATGATGATATTTTTGGAGTAAAAATATCATCCAACTCTTGTACACCTACATATTATATTAGTCATCTTGTGTATAATTATACCATTAATTCAAACATTATACACATCATCTCTTACATTACTTCTTTAATATTATTTTTGCCAACATGTTGGAAGTCTTCCAACATTCCATTCAAACCACCTCATGCCCATACCTTTGACCTCCAAAATGTTCCCCATGCAAGAGGCAAAATGCAAGACACAAAATTAAACAAAATTCCTCCCCCTCTCTCACTCAAGTGGACGGCCATGAGGCCTTTTGTTTCAAAAATTTATCAAAAAGTTTACACCAACACATTCATCTCCTATACAAAATCCTCCTCCTTCTCTCTAAACCCCATACCTCTCTCTACTCTTTTTTCTTACTTTCTTCTTCAACACTTAGAAACTTTTCAAGACTTCTCTCCTTATTCTTCATAAAATTCGAACACCCCTACTACAAGGTAAGGAATGTTGTACTCCAATTTATCTTGATATCATCTACCTGTAAATCCAAGCGACTACGATAATCTAGAGGGGGGTGAATAGATTATCTCCATCTTTTTGATTTTTCCCTCTTTTTCAAACCGAATGCTCAAAGACAATAATAAAGGTGCGGAATGTAAACAACACACGTCGATTTATAGAGGTTCAACCCACCTAGGGCCTAATCCTCTACCACCCCAGTATATCCGGGATGGATTTCAAAAAGAAAAAAAGATTTTATTAATTACCAAAATTAATACAACACCAACTTACAACAACACCTTGAAGAGCACCACACTCTTCTTCAACACCACCTTTGAGATTACCACAATCTCTTCTTGAAGATTACCACAATCTCCAACGGCACCTTGTGAAGATTACCACAATCTTCAACCTTGAAGAATACCAAATTCTTCAACACCTCAACAAGAAGATTACCACAATCTTCTTACACCTAACACCTAGATCACCCAAGTGTGTTCTTACCACAAGAACACTCACAAGGATATCTTGTGTTGAATGATAACCCAAAAGATTACAACTCGATAATGAATTATACAATTGAGTGCAAGTGTAATCAAGAATAGCCTAGACCTCAAGGATGTGAAAGTGATAAGCTAGGCAATTTACAACAAGAATAATGACAATATAAGACCAAGTGTTTGCTTGAGTATTTCTTGTTGTGTTATATTGTTCTCTCTTATTGTTGTGCTTCAAATCTTCCTCTATTTATAGGAGATGATTGATACTTGATAGGCTCCTCTTGGAATCTGATATCTACAAAACAATTGCAATTAAAATCAAGATTATAGCTGTTAGAAATCAATCCCACAATTTAGGGAAAAAGTCTGTCACGCACAATGATTAGAATTTTTTTGTCAAACCATAGGGCGACCGGTCGCACAGAAATAGAGTTTGAAATAATCGTATCAATATTTACACAGGGGGACCGGTCGATATAGGGTTCGACCGGTCGTCCCCTATGTTGGCCGGTCGCACAAACTAAAAAATCGAAGGGCAGGAGTTCTGTTTCAATTTTTGCTCCCAGGTACCGGTCGCCCTATAGGTCGATCGGTCGCCCCATAGGGTGACCAGTCACCCTCACCATTTTCTGCAAACATGAAGTTTTCTGTTTTGCACAAATTTTAGGTACGGGTTGCCCTATAAGGCGACCGGTTGACCTCAAAACAAAAGTGTTGTCCAATTTTATATCGAAAATAAACTTCAAGAAATACTCCAAAAAATAGTGAAAGCATTTTAGACCGATCGGGAGTATTAGGACAACATTTAGAAACATAGTTTCAATGTAAAAACCCATTGACATAAAATCCTTAAATGTGTTGTCCAATATTGTCGAAAATAAACTTGAGGAAATACTCCGTAAAATATTAAAACCATTTAAAATCATTTAGGAGTATTTGGACAACCTTTAAAAACATTGTTTTGGTATAAAAACAAAATCATCAAAATTATGATAAAACCATTTATCAAACAATCTCCCCATTTTTGATGATTACAAACCAAAACAATTTTAACGAGGTCAATTTTGAAAACAAAACAATTTTACCGGTTAAAAAGAGCTATCCGTTGTGAGCGACAACATTCCATGCAATATAAACACAAGGATGGGAGTAGAGATATTCAAAAATATATAGCAAAAGCTCCCCCTATCAATATGCACAACAAGAGTAATGTAAAAGCAATCAACCACAAGCTAAAAGCTTAGCTCTTACATATTGATCTTAGGTTCAAGAGCTTATAAGCTCCCCCCTGTCAACAAAACATCATTAGACAAGTATATAAGTCCATCATACAACAATTGGACTAAGTATAATCCACAACTTATGACTTTAGGAAGTCATAGCTTACAGCTTCTTTTGTTTAGCTTAACTTAGCTTTTATGAGCTAATGAGCTTATAACATGTTTCTCCCCCTTTGGAATCATCAAAAAGAATGTTAGCACGATAAAAACATCATATAATCATGTCAAGGTGCGCAACTAAACCAATGTATCGAGCTATTTGAACATTGAAGCTTATAAACCAAATAGGAGGAAAAAGTCGAATCATACGACTTGTAGAAGCTTATGAAAACTCATTTAAGAAAAAACATGATCTCTACAAATATATAAGTCTTTTGAAATCGAGAGAATCATGTAGGTGATGAATTTTTCATTGAGACATTTTATCGAACACTTGGCGGGCGTCAAAAATTGAAGAAGATATATATAGCCCTTGTAAATGTAATCAAGCCAAGTTTTTCATCACCGAATGTGATTTAACAAATATCATTCATCAACAATCAATAAGCTCATCACAAAAATATATGAATTGCATCAGGAAAAATACATATAAGCCACAAACCCAAGGGTTCAACCCAATTGAGCTATAGAGAGTGAAATTCTTACCATTCAATCGGTAAAGATGAGCATTGATGATGTCAATCGAGCCTAAAAAGGTCCAATATATGAAAAGCATGCAATAAAACAAATTTGGAGTGAAATTTGTGTGCAATTGGCGAAGGGGACGAAGAATGGACAAAATAAGCCAAAGTGGCTAAGTCTGGAAACAGAACCATTTTTAACCAAAAAAATCGTTCAGGGCGACCGGTCCAGGGCATGGGCGACCGGTCGAGCTGGTGGGCGACCGTTCGCCCCCCGCCAGCGCACCATTGTTTTGGTTCTGTTTGAAAAATCCGAAGTTTGATCCAAAAATCCGATTTTTCACCCCTAAGTTTTAAAAACGTGCAAAATGCAAACGTAGAATACTCGGCGGTGAGCGATTATAAAATCCGCAAGTTATCCTTGAGACGGAATTAAACACATCTCAAGTTTTTGTTAAACATGCAATCCCTTTGAAAGAGTATCGAATCTCAATATGTTTAGTTCGATTATGACGAACCATATTTTGAAAAATTATTATCACCGGACTTGCTATCCCGAAAAATAATAACCTTTTAAAACTTTGGATGAACAAGTCATAAGAAGAAGTGCCTTACAAATATTTGAAAATTTCTTTTAACGGCACTTTAAAAAGATTCGTTGGGATTGTTTTAAGTCGAGCATATAGACATAAGGCATATAGAATGTCGAGTCTAAGGAGTAATAAACGAATAAACATACCTCGAATTTGTTTGTCAATGCCCCTCTCAACCTTTGTCAATCTTTAGCCATAGAGGTTGAGATGGTTCTTCTTTCTTCAATGCTTAACTCCTTCAAGAGTTCTTTTGAAATATAACCATCTTCTTGGCATTGAATAATTTGTAGTCCAAGCAAGAAATTGAGCTCCCCCATCATGCTCATCTCAAGTTCACCTAGTATCAACTTAGAAAAATATCTTGCACAAATATTCATTAGTACCACCAAAAATATTATCAACATAAATTTGCACAAGTAAGCAACCTTGCCCTTTTTCAAAACAAGGAGTGTAGTATCAACTTTACCTTTTGTAAAATAATTTTGCAAAAATAGCTAAGTCCATCAAACCATATTCCGGGTACTAGTATCCACCGTATAAGGCCATTTATAAAAATCATTTGGCCAAAAACATTTTAACTCCGATAGACTTCTATTTGAATAAAACCATTTAGAAAATTGGATTTAACATCCATTTGGTAAAGCTTGAAATTTTTTCAAAACAAGAATGGGCAAGTAAAGTGCAAATAACTTCTAAATGTGCTATGAGTGCAAATATTACATCAAAATCATTACCTTCTTCTTGACAATATCATTGAGCTACTAACCTTGTCTTGTTCATCAAACTTGTTGAGAAATATCACAAATTTCTGCAAAATCTTAACAAGATATTTTGCACACGAGCACAGTAATATCGAATAATAGATACACTATTTTAAGCACCACATACTATGCATCATCAAGAGTCTAATAAATCATTCAAGTTCAAATAATCTTAAGAAAGCTACATAAGGTCTCTTTTGAAATTTGACAATAAGAGAGCACATAGTTGAGACCTCATTTACAAGAATCATATGAACAAGAGGTTTGACATAAGTATCCAAGAATAGTGGCATTTATATGTGCAATAAAATGCATAACTTAGTGGATCAATTGTTTTATCAAAACAAAATACAATCCTTTACAAATCTTGGATAAAGCAAACTATGTCAAATAATGCCTTTCAAAAAAAAATCAACACATCCTCTTAATGGCACTTGTATAAAATAAGCACATAGTCATATGGCACAAATGTATCGAGTCTATAAGATGAATACCAATGATGAGCGTACCTCGATAGTTTATGTCACTCTTGACATATTATGACGTAGATAGCCATTTGTGAAGATACATGAGTCCTACACAATTCTTAAAACAAGACTAGCACAAAACAATATGATACAAGTGTAGGCTTAAAGTAATAAGATATATCACAAATAAGCTCATGCCATAAAAATCCATAAGAGATAAAAACATATAAGTCTAAGTAAGTCCACAACATGTAAGGTCTCATTTTTCAAAGTATTTTAAAAACACATAAATATATGTAGAAGACCTTATAAATTTTAAAACTCATTTTGCGATTTAAACACAAATAAAAAAACATGCAAAAACAAAATGCATATTTAAATAGGGAGATACGGTTTACCAATCTCGTCATTTCCATGGGTTGTGTCGTTCCCATTGTTGATGATATCTTCCCCTTGAGAAGTCACTTTGTTGATGATGGCTCTTTTGATTACTCCATTTCCAAGATTTTTGTCCTTCCCATTGTTGATAGTCTCTTCTTCTTTGAAAATCATCTTGTTGATGATGTCTTTGTCATTTCCAAGGATTGTGTTCTTCCCATTTATGATTATATCCTCTTCTTGGAAATTGGCTTTGTTGAAAATGTTTTCTCCTTTGATCAAATGAATTTGTCATTTGATGTCTTTTTGGCGGTATGAATTTTCTCCGATTATTATTTCGCCGGGTACCTAATAAAACATTATTTTGTGGTACCCTCAAGTGTTTGGGTCATTTAGGATTAGCTTTGAGACTTTTAGGTCTCCAATAATAATGAGAGCTATTTCTAGCCCGACAAGTATTTACCGTATGACCATTTTTACCGCAATAAAATCAAGTAATAATTCTAGGAGCATAATGACCAACATGCTTAGAGACTTGATTCTTTTTCATATGATTGACAACATTAAACTTATGATCAAGTTCTAGTTTCGAATTATCACAACAATCAACAATTTTATCGGTACTGAAGTTGGATTTAGATAAATCCTTTTTCATGCAATTAATATCCTCAACAAGAGTACTATTTTGTTTCTCAAGGTTTCTAACCTTGTCAAGTGTGGTGGTGTGAGCACATGATATTGATTCATAGGAAGTAAATAAACTATCCTTATCATTTTTCAAAACATTGAATTCCTTTTTCAAATTTTTGTATTTAACAAGTAAGCTTTGGAATTCATTTTGAAGTTCATCATAATCATTTTGCAAATCACAATAATCATTTTGTATGACAATACCATAGGAAGTAGAGGGTTTAAGACATACCTCGTTTTCTTCTTCGATGCCCATAAAACAATATTCAACTTCTTCATAGTTGGAAGTTGTAGGAGGCTTGTTCCTTAGATTTGAACTTGTATCCCTTTGAGAAGTAGATGCTTTTGTTTGACTCCTTTCATTTGCAAATACTCCATAGATGGCTTCTAATTTTTGCCATACTTCATGTGTCGATCGAGTTCCTACAATATGTTCATATTCCAAATTAGTAAATGAACAATACAAAATATTGAGAGCTTTACCGTGTAAGGAGATGATTTTCTTCTCTTCATCATTTAGATCTTTGAGGCCTTTGGAGGTGTGTGGTATGTCTTTCATCGGAATGGATTCTCCATTTATGACGATGTTCCAAATATCGAACCCGCAACCTTGTAAATAACATTCCATTCTTTCTTTCCTAAATATATAATTTTTGGAATCAAATAGAGGTGGCTTGGTGGTGGAGGTGCCGGATAGATGAGCTTCGTTCGTAGCCGACGATCGTTTCTCTTCACTCGCGATGTGAAACGAGCTTGCCAAAGAGTTTGGCTTTGATACCACTTGTAAGTCCAAGCGGCTACGATAATCTAGAGGGGGTGAATAAATTATCTCCATCTTTTTGATTTTTCCCTCCTTTTCAAACCGAATGCTCAAAGGCAATAATAAAGGTGCGGAATGTAAACAACACACGTCGATTTATAGAGGTTCAACCCACCTAGGGCCTAATCCTCTACCACCCCAATATATCCGGGATGGATTTCAAAAAGAAAAAAAGATTTTATTAATTACCAAAATTAATACAACACCAACTTACAACAACACCTTGAAGAGCACCACACTCTTCTTCAACACCACCTTTGAGATACCACAATCTCTTCTTGAAGATTACCACAATCTCCAACGGCACCTTGTGAAGATTACCATAATCTTCAACCTTGAAGAATACCAAATTCTTCAACACCTCAACAAGAAGATTACCACAATCTTCTTACACCTAATACCTAGATCACCCAAGTGTGTTCTTACCACAAGAACACTCACAAGGATATCTTGTGTTGAATGATAACCCAAAAATTCAAGATTACAACTCGATAATGAATTATACAATTGAGTGCAAGTGTAATCAAGAATAGCCTAGACCTCAAGGATGTGAAAGTGATAAGCTAGGCAATTTACAACAAGAATAATGACAATATAAGACCAAGTGTTTGCTTGAGTATTTCTTGTTGTGTTGTATTGTTCTCTCTTATTGTTGTGCTTCAAATCTTCCTCTATTTATAGGAGATGATTGATACTTAATAGGCTCCTCTTGGAATCTGATATCTACAAAAAAAATTGCAATTAAAATCAAGATTATAGCTTTTAGAAATCAATCCCACAATTTAGGAAAAAGTTGTCATCGCGCACAACGGTTAGAATTTTCATTGTCAAACCATAGGGCGCAATTCTGGGTCGCACGTAAATAGAGTTTGAAATAATCGTATCAACATTTACACAGGCGACGGTCGACGTAGGGTTCGACCGGTCGTCCCTATGTGTGGCCGGCCGCACAAACTAAAAAATCGGGCGGGGAGTTCTGTTTCAATTTTTGCTCCAGTGCACCGGCCGCCCTATAGGTCGACCGGTCGACGCCACGGTCGCCCTATAGGGTGACCGGTCACCTCACCATTTTTTGCAAACATGAAGTTTTCTATTTTGCACAACTTTCAGGTACGGGTTGCCCTATACGGCGACCGGTTGACCTCAAAACAAAAATGTTGTCCAATTTTATATCGAAAATAAACTTCAAGAAATACTCCAAAAAATAGTGAAAGCATTTTAGACCGATCGGGAGTATTAGGACAACATTTAGAAACATAGTTTCAATGTAAAAACTCATTGACATAAAATCCTTAAATGTGTTGTCCAATATTGTCGAAAATAAACTTGAGGAAATACTCCGGAAAATATTAAAACCATTTTAAATCATTTAGGAGTATTTGGACAACCTTTAAAAATATTGTTTTGGTATAAAAACAAAATCATCAAAATCATGATAAAACCATTTATCAAACACTACCTACCTCTTTTTCACTTCTTGACTTAAGTTGATTTTGGTTTTGGAGGTACATTTAGAAGACTTTGAAGATTAGAGCTTGACATCATCTTGAAGAAGGACTTCAAGACTTGAAGGAAATTTTGAAGATTTAGACTATAAGGTAAGATAATGGACTCTAGTGTATTTTTCTTCTTCTTCCTAATTTTTTGTCAAATTTTGACACCCCTTTTTCATTTTTGGGAAATAGGGGCTGACCTTAGGTGATTTTGGAGTTGAACCAAAATTCTCAATTTTAAAGCTTCAACTAGTCTCCAATCACCTACTACACAAGGTAAAGTGTAGTCTTTCTCATTTTCTTATCTCCTTCTTTTTCTCCTTAATTTTTCTCTCATTTTTCTAACTTCAAATTTTTGATATTTCTTGACTTAGGGGCTGACCTAAGAAGCCTCATCCAAAAATTGTGAAATTTATCCTTTTATTTCATAATTTCCAATTTTAAGGTGGGCGGAAAAGGTCGACTGAAGGAGTATCAGTTGAGATACAGCTGCGTGAAGTGTCAGTCAAGTCAACTCAAGAAGCCAAGTCAAGTTGAAGTGACATATGAGTCTTTCAATCATTGGAGCAGACTCAAGTCACCTGGGAAAAGCAAATGCAAAGAGGAGTTAATCGAAAAGAATATGTTGCACTGTAAGTCAAGAATATTACCTAAACAAGTAATACTTTTTCATATCGCCATGTCTTAAAGTGCTCATCCCGAAGCGTGCAAAAGGAATAAACCAATGGGAAGCACTGCACCTCGTGTCAGACTCTGAAAAGTTGAAAACTCATTTAATACGAGAAAATATCAACATCAAGGAGTGCAACAAGACAAGCCAACGAACACAAAATGACTTTGAAAATCTGCCTATCTCTTCAACGGGCAGATTTTTGAAAGTTCACTATAAAAGGCTGAGGAATCTCATTGAGAGAAGGTTACATGAACCACGAACATTCAAGCAACTATTCGAACTGTAACCTGCAATATATTCTCAAGTTATTCAAGCAAAATCCTCAAGCCTAACTTTCGAAGGAAATCGATCCAACACTAAGCTGTGAAGGAAAGACAACTTCAAACTGTTGAAGAGGAAACTTTTGAAGAATCAAAAAGGGTCTACATTCCAAGGAGGATTGTAGAAAAGTTCAAGGTCGAACCAGTCTCAAGTCATTGGAGGGCTTCGTGATCAAATCCAAGAAGCTTAAGCAAGTGAGCTAAAGTAGCAAGGCAGTTGCCCTGTGAAGAAGCTGAGTTGGACGAGAAGCCAGCTGTGTGACCAAGGCATCTCCAGATTGAGTCCCAAAGGATCAAGTCAGCTGTGTGATCAAGACTTTTATCTGGACTGATAACCACTTTATACTTTTATCAATACTTAGTGGATTCCTCCAGGAGTTTGAGAAGAGATGAGTAGAAGAATTACCCCATCTTCGAACCTCTATAAAAATTATTGTGTCAATTACATTTCAGCATTTTTATTTCTGCATATTATTTTATATCCGCTGATAATTTGCTATCCAACTGATTAACAAAGTGCTAAAACCAATTGTTAAAACGAACTTAAACCAAATTCAAGGGTGTTAAGCTTCCGTTGAAAATCTTATCATAGCCAAGTTAAGGTTTAGACTAAACAGCTGAGTTATTCTATCAACGGCTCAATCGAGTCTGCTGAGTGGCTAACTCTGCTGGTTAACTAACTTAGTTGTCCCTCAAGGACTTAGCTATGTATTTAACTCCGTATTATTTTAAAAGAACTAAAATCGAAAAGGTGGTTAGGTTTATTCAACCCCCCCTTCTAAACCTTACTCACACCCCTTTGGACCTACACCCTAGTTAGCCAATTTTAGCCTGTTGCCTAATTTTTGATAGCCACATTCCAAGCCTTAACTTGATATATATGTTACCCTAGACTTGAGCGTATATCATTGAGTAAGGGGATTGAATAAGGTTGAATGGGAGGATATCGAGAATTTAGATAATTGTGCAAGTGTGGATTGATGGGAATAAAAGAAGAAAGAAAAGGAGGAAAAGAAAGGATGAATACTCATGAAGGAGTCGTAAAAAAAAAAGTGAAAAAGAAATCGACTTTATAAATGAGTTTGCTTTGAATGAACTTGTAGGCTGGGATTTGTGATGTGAGGTGAAAGAAAGAGAAAAAGGGGAGAAAGAAAATACGAAAAGTTGATAAGAACGAGAGGTGATTGGGGTAGCATATTGGGTTTACATGAGAATACTTGAATAAAAGATGTGTTTATCAGTCTATACGCTCGAGTTTGAGTCACTTTATCCATATTTCCCTACCCTAACCAAAGAGCCTTCATTACAACCAAAAAAAGTCCTTTTTTTATTTATGAATTGTATACATTCTAGTGGCGGAGATATGAGATGATTTGCAAGCTTATGGTAATTCTTCAATATTGATATGATTTGAGCGAATACACGTCCCTTATACACTTGAGAGGAGAGCATACACTTGATTAGTGAGAGTCGTGATTCGAAGCATTTGCCATGGTTTTAATTGACATGTGTTCTATATTAGATGTTTGAGGCTTGGTTGATTTATTGCTTGACGCCTATGGATAAACAACATGAATTTTGATGAGTTGTTCTTGATTGCTTTTCATTCCTCCCATTTGTGTTTTGTCTTGTGTATAAAGCGTTGACCGGGACTGTCAACAGTTTAAGTTTGGGGGTTTGTTTAGTGTCAGTTTTACATATATTTTGGGCATGATTTTGGCTATAATGAGTTGATAGACATGCATTACCTTAGTAATATGGGTCGTATTCTCAATATGTGGAAAAGATGTTAGCTTTGCTCATTTTGCAGGAATTTGACGATATTTTGAATATTTCTGTGGCAAATATGAGCATTGCGATGTAGAACCACCAAGAATTGATAGCATACACCGAATTGGAAGCCAAATCGAGAATAAGTCAGATGTTCAGTTGGTTTTATACCATTGATTTGGGCTTTCTAGATTAGAGTTTTATGTTGTTTTTGAGTTCTTTGAGTGGTCAAAGCCATATTGTGGGCCAACTATATTGAGTCTAGAGTCATAGTAATGAGTCTTGTGTCAAAAAAAGCATGGATGATCAAACAATGAAGGGATTCATCTCAAGAAACGTCCAAACGCATCTGGAATTTCCAGCACTGCCAGGGTTTAGTATTTTAGCCATAACTCTCTCTACGATTTATAACTTAGGTTTTGACCCAATGAGAGTATAAATAGAGACGAGGCGGCCCCAAACAAATGGAGACTGATATTTGCCCTAGAAAGCAGAGAAAATAGCAACCTTCTACGAGAGGATTCGAGAGATTGATCGAGGTCGCAACCACACGCTTGAGGATTGAAGATAGATCGAGAGATCATCGATATCCCTGAGTTTTCTCATTCCATAGTATCATTTACTTTCGATTAGTTAGATATGAACATGAATAATTTGTCTATGAATTATTTATTTCCCATGTCAGGCTAAGCACCTTGTGATTCCTGGGTTTGAGATTAGGTTAAGCATAGATAATCCAATCAACGTTTTTACATACATCTTGAGAGAGAGAGAGGGTAAAATACTTTGGTTGTGATTAATCTGATAACAGAAGGGGATATTAACTGAAAGCATAACCCTGGAATCCATTCATCTCCTTGATCTTTCAATCAACTTTTACTTTGTCTTTTTAGGGTAAATTTTTGTCTTGCTTTTACAAACCAATCACTCAATTTCGATCATCTAGATAAAAATAAGACCATTATAATCTCAATACTTAGTACAATAATTTATTAGTCTATGTGGATTCGATCTTTCTAACCCTATTCTATAAACTACACCGTACACTTGAGGTGAAGCTAAAAATAAGGCGAACAGAGATGAAAAGACTGAAGGCATAAGAGGCGTTGGATGGCCTTAAGATCAACGGCATGGAAGGGATAGAGAAAAGAAGTGATGTTTGATTAGACAGACCATTAATAATGCTAACAGTAGGAGCGCAAAAGTCAAAACAGTATAAAATCAAATGGGGCAGCCCTTCTCACAGGCCATCGGGAGATCTGTACTCTCTTTAGTTCGGATTCATTCACCCGAACCAAAAGAGTAGGGAGAGTAGTTGATCTGGCTATATATAGGGTTGGGTCTGTATGGTGGAAGATCTGCAAAATAAGAAGTGTGTTGCTTAGTTTCCAGGTCTCCAAAGGATGAGCTTGGTTGAGACGGGATATTTTGTTAAGGAGCCGCTTTCCTTGTTGGTAAAAGTGCAAAGTCAGCCTGATGCAAATATGATGGATGTCAGAGTCGATTGGACATCCATTAACTTTTCAGATATTCGAAATCTCGCAAAAGTAAGTGCCATAAGAGGGCGATTTGACATAGAGTAATTAGTGTCAGGTCCGACCTGACAGTCATTAATTATCTTCTGGGGTAGACCTGACAGTCATTAATTATCTTAGGAAGTTGAGCTGACAAGGAGTAACTATTGTCAGGGTCGACCTGACAATAAATAACTAACACACCAGGTCGACTCAGTACAGTCAGGGCATAAAACTAAAGGCCAATCCTGGTTTGCCACGTGTCAACCAAAGGCATATAAAAAGGTATAAAAGGAAGAGAAATGTAGATTTTCAGGCATCTTTTTTCTCATATCAAAATTTTTTAGTTTCTTAGATCGATATACTATTTTTTTCTCATTATACTAACTTATTCGTCGGAGTGTTCGGTAGTCTTTTACAGGCTAGCAAGGGGTCAAATTGGGACTTGATAGGATCTCGAAAACGTGATCCTTTCAATTAGGATCTTGTAAACTATTTTCAAAGAGATCCTAACTTATTTTATTTTAAAAATAAGATCCTAGTTTTCTACAAACTTCTAGTTTTGGTGATTTTATTTACAAAGTTGCCATTAATAGCCTTTTATAAGTTTCATGATCTTATTATCAAAACTTCAACAACTTGTTTTTTAAATAAGATTTAATATCTTATATAAATTTCAAAAAAAAATATATTATGAGGTAAGAACTTATAAAATCTATTTTCAAAGAAATCCTAACTTATTTTTTTAAAAAAATAAGATCTTACTTTTCTACAAACTTCTAATTTTGGTGATTTTATTTACAAAGCTGCCATTAATAACCTTTTATAAGTTTCATGATCTTATTATCAAAACTTCAACAACATGTTTTTTAAATAAGATTTACATAGGCGGATCTATGTTAGGGTTGCACTGGACTTGAGCCCAGTGCATATTTTCAGTAAAAAAAATTTAGTACTATAATTTATATATTATTTATAATTAGCCCACCATAATATTTAACTCAAAACTCAAATTCACTCCAAAATTTAAATTTATTTTAAAAATCAAGAATAAAAAACGTAAAACTTTTGTGTGTTTTTTTGTGTTATATGATGACTTTGATGCTATAATTTAATAACTTTTTTTATCTCTTTAGACTATTTCTTGGTTATTAATTCATAATTAGTATACTTATCATATCATTAATTTTAGTATTTTTAAATTGTAATTAACTATTTGTATTGATAATTCATGAGAATATGTATTCTAAGTATCAAATATATTTTTAAAATCATATGTTTAAGGGTCCGAAAGATTTGCCTCCCTTAAGTGTCATTATGAGGTATTAAATTGAAAAAATATTTTTTAAAAGAAAAAGTTTATCTATTTTTTTAGCTTTTTTATATTTAGTTATTGGCTTTTTCTTGTTTTGTGGATAGAAAATAAATAATATTGAGAATATGACATAAAATGCTAATATGAAACTATAATTATTTGTTTCCCTCCTAGGAATTTGTTTCTACTTTTTAGTAATAAATAATATAGTATTGTAATTATTTGTTATATATAATATATAATTTTTACTTCTTAGCCCACCCTACTACTAAATCCTAGATCCGCCACTGATTTAATATCTTATATAAATTTCAAAAAAAAAAAATATTATGAGGTAAGAACTTATAAAATCTTTTAAATAAGTTTAGTCAAATATCCAATTAGTTTAAGAGCTCTTAAAATATTTGGTTAAAATAAAATATTCCGTCAAAAAAAAACTCTTAAAATGTTTGGTAAAAATAAAATGTTACTAATAAGTTATTACTAATGATTTAATAATTACTGTAATCAAAACTCAAGGATTAGGAAATTAATAAACTAAAACATGTTGATAACATCCCTCTTGAGTCCCACATTCCCATGGAAGTTGGAGCACAAGCCAAAAGTTACTTGGGGAAAAGTGTCTTGCGCTGTTGCGCAAATAGGAGGAGAACCGAAAAATTACCAAAGAAAACAAGTAAAACAAAATGGAGATGCGGGGTATCGATCCCCGTACCTCTCGCATGCTAAGCGAGCGCTCTACCATCTGAGCTACATCCCCGACACTCAATTTCCATTAGTTTGGAAGTATATAATGGAGAATCTAGTTTCTTGAAGTTAATAATACTGTTACCTTCGGCTATAGAATAAACAATTTGGGTTGCGGTTGGATATGGAAGGATTTCCATTTTCGTTCCGCTGGTGAATTTTTTTTAACCAAACGTACACTTATTTATGAAAATTTTCAAAAAATATAATATTCTCTCACTTTCATTTTTTCTCTTACCAATCAAATCTACACATTTTTTTCACAAAAAACTAATCAATATTACACATTCTCCCACAATTTTCACTATTTACTCACTTACATATTTCTAACTATCAATCACTATTTTTTACTATTTATCAAATCAACTTTCATCTCACGTTCAAACAATCTCAAAATTCATCTTTTTTCTTCCAAATTTCTTTACCACTAGATAACAAAAAATTTCAAAATAAAAGCATATTCAATAGCATGAATTTCGATATTCAACACTTGATTCAGTTGAGCCCAAATTCTTCTTAGCAGAAAAAGTACCATAACTGAATTTTTATCTTGTACATGTCCCTAATTTTTTTTTCTGTCAATAACAACTAAACCTGCTATGTCACGAAAATCAGATCTTGAGCTTGAACGAAGCAAAGATATCCATCATTTCAACTTCTGGTCCGCTTTTTGCAGAAACGAAGTACTTAGAGCTCATCAGATTTCATTATCGAGATGATAAATTTATTTTATTTTTGTCTAATTTTATGTCTAAAATAAATGTACTATTTGATTTTGATATTTTCGAAGAATAATGTATTTTGAAAAAAATGTTTTAAGGATGGTAAATTTGTCAGAAGGTAAACGGGTAAGTAGATGCTAGCCTGGGTTAACGATAATACAAAGAAAGTATTATTTAATTTGTTAATAAATTTAAATTACTTCTGAAGGCATTAATAGCAATAATATAAAGATCTGAAACTGCCGGCCAAAGCGTGGAAAATGAAAATTAGGAGTAAAAGTCCCTGGAAACAAAAAGAAACGCGATTTCCTACTTTTTAGGGGAAAATATGTATTGGATATATAAATTGAGAAATGTATCTCTTGTAATGAAAATGATATTTGAAATATCCCAGGAGAAAATAAGATAGTTTTGATTAAACATGTGTTGGAAAATATGTACAATATGTTTATTTTAAGAGAGAACGAAAATGAGACTTACAAAAATAAAACAAAACATGATTCCGATAGTTTGGACAGCCTGGTAAAGTCCTATATCCCAATATAACTACTAGAAACACCATGAAGACTGTCACTCCACTGACGATTGGAACAAGATGAATCTATCAAACGTTCAAGCCCAGTGACACATAAAAACCTAAATCCAGAAACGTCAAACTTATCTTCGTATGCACGCGCCTCTACTTAATGTACTGTGAAACCCACTTGAAGCCGTCTCCATAACCCATTTTGCGAACAATGCTGCACATAAATACCTCAATTGGACGAACATTTGTGTCTGCCAGGTTTACTTTTCCTTTTCCTGTAGTTATGCCCGTTAAACCCAAGTGGTAGCGCAACTCATCCTCAGATGCTGCATAAGGGATATCGATCTTGTTTCCCAAAATTAAGAATGGAACAGTGGCCAAGGATTCATCGGAAAGGAGAGCATCGAGCTCCTTCTTTGACTCGGCAAACCTCTCCTTGTCATAAGCATCCACCAAATAAACAACCGCATCCACCTTCAACCCCAATAAATTGGGTATAGCCGATAGAAAAATCAGAACTCCGTAGTGAAACTCATAAAAATGGAATTTTCAAATAAAATTTTATCTTATACAAATACAAGTGGACAGGACCTATGAATTAGGCCACAAATATAAAAATACTACTTTAGGCCTAAATGGAAATCAGTTCTTGCAAGTTGCAACATTAGTAGATAAGAGTTCAAATCTAATGCAACACAGGGAAAAGGACTATCCAAGGTTAGTATACAAGCTGTGGCTAATACCCGAGCCTCGAAGAATAGGATTTGACTTATCATTTACATAGGCAAAACTTGCCAAAAGATCAAGGAAACAAGGCATCGTGATTGCCCCGGAGATTACCAGAGAGAAGCAGAGGGTAAATCTTTTTGTAGAAGGGAAAGAAACAATCCCTCATGGATAGATACATGGGCTACCACAAAACAGCTCAACTCATATAATTGTTAATGACACAAGTTGGTGCAATTATTTTTGCAAACAGCGTCATTTTCATTCCGAAATTCTTAACCTTAAGTCTCCAGGTTAAGAAAATAATTCTCCAAAAAAGTAGAAAAACTGTATTTCAGTTTGTTCTTATAAGAAAAATCTGAAAACAAAGTTGAACTCATCAATTGCAGTAAGTTTCAACAAAACTTCATTTCAGGAAATCAGTCAGCAGCAAAGATCTGAAACAAAGTTTTCAGGAATTTCTTCTACTAATCCCATTACAGAAACCAAATCATGTTACAGCCAATGGTTAGCAAAATTCATCCTTAGCCACAAAATAGTAGGTTCCTTCAGCTTTGTGCTTTTTCTCAGCTTCAAAGGTAAAAGCACTAGGAACTTGCCTCGCGGCCTCACCATGCATGCCTCTAAAAAGGTTTTTCTCATTAAAACAGATTATGGCTTGAGAGCTACTATGAAACACCTCTAGTAGAAAAAAGGTGCTATAAGAAAACGCCCAGTACCTGGGCTCCCACGAATCAAATAAACATAAAAAGAGTTAATTTGGATCATGATGGCTCTACATACACTAATTTTGTTGGATAGTCTACACCATATATGACGGAAATGATTAAACCATAGGATTAGCATAACCAAGGACCAAACTGTTCAGAGATCATGCAGGGTACTGTCCTTTTCTGTAACAGAGAAGACTCCTTTTTAACCAATTGCCTAAGAGAGATTTGTGAAGACACCATTTTCATTCAGATAAGTGACCAGATTTCTATCGCTACATGTGTGCAGACATTGACTCTTTAAAAGTGGTAAACAAATAAACTACAAATTTGCCCCCAGAAAACACTCACATTAAAACATGAATCCTTCCTCTGGTCCACAACATGACATGAGAAAATGTGGTTTTCTAAATTATTCAATAAAAAGGATACACAGAATACAAGCACTTACACATTACAGAGGAGAATGCTTTTGACCTAAGAAAATCTTATGCAACAGCAAAATGAATGGCATGAAATTGAACATGCAGATTGGAATTCAAAAAGAGCTAACCCAAAATTAAAAACATTATTTAGTAATAAGCACATTGCTAGAGTATAAAGCTTCAACATCAAAACATCACAGAGAATACTTCACCCGCTGCCAGAGGATTTTATGCAATAGCAGATTCCTTAACAAAACAATTTGACAACCAACGGGGAACATAAAATTTACAGCATTAATATTTTTTATGCTGAGGAAGGCATTAATATAAAAAAATAAAATGAGAACAAGAAGATCCAGAAAATCAATACGAATGGGGCAAGGGAGGAGGCCAACATATGGTGGTAATATAAGAATTCATAATCAAGCAAGGAATGAAAAATCAAACTTGAGCAACAAAAATAAATATTGATATAAAACATGTTTTACCAAAAAAAAAGAAAAAAGGTACCTTGGCATAATAGTCTTTCCAAACCCTACGAGCAATCTGATGGCCTCCCAAATCAAAAGCCTTGAACTTGATTTTCCCAATACTCAGCTCCTCCGAAGTCGGATACTGAGTTGGCTGGTTTTGTACCAATCTCTGTTGCATTTCAAACACATTAACAATCTCCGATTCACTTCTAAGTTCAGGCACACAGAACACACAAATCCCGATTTTCTCAATTTATATTTCATGAGGATATGCTTCTAAGCTCAGGCACACAAGGCATAACAAGTCCATTTATTTGTTTCAACTTAATCAAACACACAAAAAAGCACATCATGTTACTAGTCATACCTATCAGTTCACAGCAGTACAACTTAAAATAAAGTAGGAGTGTAAAGAATTCGACTTGCATGTTTAACTGATGCAAATCCCCAAAACAAGACCAGCGCAGAACCAATACTAATGAAACCTCGCATCTGGTTTAGATTTACTTATTGATATCCAAAATTCATAAAATTCACAAAAAGCCAATTTTCATCAAAATCCAGAAATTTGTTCAGCAAAATAAAGGTGGAAAGAGATTATCCACCAAAGTTCATCTCTAATTTAACAGAGCTAAATATATACTGAAATCTTCCTTTTTACAAAGTTATTATCACCAACAGTGTTGATCCTTAGCTGATTACTTTACACAATTAATCAGTTAGCAAACTCAAACAAGTCGACAAGATTCATTCCAATTCCCAACACATGAATACCTACGAACAAGTACCACACGCACGTGAATACGAAAATAACCAAATGAAATTATGATAGAAGAAAAGGAATTTACCTCGTCCTTGAGCATATGAAGGAGAGTGGTTTTGCCGGCGTTATCGAGCCCTAAAAACAGAATTTTCGCCTCCTTCTGCCACAGCCCCAACGAAGCGAGCACTCCATAAAACCAGTCGACCAAGAACATTTCTGATTTTATATATGTGTTCACCAATCAACCGATTGATTGATTGCAACCTACTATCCACACAAATCTCCAAATGGATCGATCTACGAACACATAACGGTTTAATCTCTCGATTGGCTCCTCGAGAGCGAGCTCCCCGTATCAGCTGATGCTCTAATTGACTTGTTTTATTGGAGAGAGAAAATGCTCTGTGCGCGGGTACAATTAAATAAATACCCAACCCTAGAGAGAGTGAGTGGTCTTTTTGATGATATTTTGACACCTTTTTCTTGATTTGGTGTGCGCGCCCACCTGTTGGTGAGGACTTGTTTGGCTACACATTAAGTTATTAACAATAGCTTAGATATTTTTGTTTTAACTATCCTCGTAATTAGTTACGTTAAAGAAGGGAAATTAGGTAAAATACCCCTACTTTATTAACTAATGAAATATATCCCTTTTATTCCCCTAAAATGTCTAATTTACTCCTAACTTAAAAAAATCGGAAAAAAAAATTCGCTGCAACAAGAGCGGGAGTTCACTTTCAGCTAAGCGGGAGAAAGGTTTTCACAATTACAAACCCTAGTGTCACCATTAAAATCCTAGAAAGAATCACAAACAAGATTTTCGAGCAAAGAGAGCGATATTTTACGATTTCTTCTTCAAAAGTATGAACCCTAGTAGATGCGACGAGTTTGAAGGAAGCAAAATTGTGGGTCGTTCGAAATTGAGGGATGAATGACCTGTGTTCGACAATAAATCTCAGTTCTTGCATCAAAAATATGGATAAAGGTTAGTTTTGATTGTTCTTTCGTGTAATTCTAGTGATTTTCATTTTCGCAAAATGGTTCGATTAACCATTTTTTCACGAATTTTCGCAGTATCAGTAGGCAAACACGTGGACATAACCGTAGGCAGTTGGGTGGGCAGTTATGTTAAATATTAAAAATTATGGGTGGACAGGTGAACTGGACCGGAAGTGGGTACTTGGGTGGGTATTTGTGTGGGCAATTGTGTGGGCAGTTACATTCAATGTCATATTTGTTGGGTGGACAAATGAACTGGACCGGAGGTGGGTACTTGGGTTGATATTTGTGTGGGCAGTTACATTCAATGTCATATTTTTTGGGTGGACAAGTGAACTGAACCGGATGTGGGCACTTGGGTGGATATTTGTGTGGGCAATTGTGTGGGCATTGACATTGAATGTCAAATTTTGTGGGTGGACAACGAAATTGATCTTTTATATCTATTTATTTACTGCAGGGGTTCATATATTGCTCTTATGGGATGGAGTTTGGGATTGTGACATAAGTACATCCCGATGGAGGTATACGGGAAGCATTCCAAAACCGTTCTCTTCCCTTCAGAGTTCACGTACGCTGAGTTGACCAGTTGGTTTGGCTATGAACATGTTGATCCCTTGCCACCATGTCCAGTCACCGATGATGACGATGTCAGACTACTTGTTCGCATGAATAGGGAGAAGCCTTTGTCTGTTCCGGTTTATCTGATTAGAAGGGAAAATAAGAAAAAACCACTCTTTGGAGTCAGCTAGCAGCAATCAGGAGATGTTGCCAATTAAAAAAGAACCTATCATTGAATAGGTTATGCCACCTCCCGTGCGTACGACGAAAAAGCGTAAGACCAATAAACAAAAAAAAATGCAAAAAGAAAATCAAGTACACTTCCATATTTTGGTATGACTATGGAAGACCTTGAGAATGACCCTATGTTTTGGGAGGATGTAGATATGTCAAGTGGCGATGATTGGCCTTTACTTCTGAAGGGAATGATGGTGGTGGTGTTGAAAAAGCAACTATCTACATCCCGATCGTTCAAGAGGATCTACCACGCCCCAAGAATAACATCGATAAAGGCAAAGGGGTTGTCAAAGAAACATCTGATTTTGAAGAATATTTAGGTATGACTATTGAAGACCTTGAGAATGACCCTCTGTGTTGGGAGGATGTAGATAGGTCAAGTGACGAAGATGGTGGTGTTGAGGCAGCAGCAAGGGGGAATGCTAAACTCGGGGGTGGGCACAAAAGTCGTCTAGAGAGTAGGCATGGACATCAACCCGAAAATCTCCATGATGATGGGCAGGATAATGGTAGGCAGGAGTGTAGGCAAGATTGTGGGTATGAAAGTGGGCATAAGAATGGTGGGCAGGAGTTCAGGCAATATGATGGTGTGTAGGAAAGTGGGCATAAGAATGGTCGGCAGGACTTCAGGCAATATGGTGGGCAGGATGGTGGGCATAGGAATTGTGGGCAGGAAAGTGGGCATGAAGGTAGGCATGAAGATGGGCATACTGGGCATGATAGTCAATCATGCAAAAAGAATTTTGTCGAAACTAGGCACAGTGGTGTGGGGCCTATGAGCAATCAAACAAGCGATTGTAACTCTATCTCAAGAGATGATGATTTACTGGTTGGTCAAGTTTTCCGTTTAAAGAAGAATTTACTCGCGACTTGCAATAATTTGTATGCTGAAAAATAGACAACACATTGTTAAAAAGTCAGACAAAGTTAGATTTGTTGCCAGTTGTGTGGATAAAAATTGTGGGTGGATGATACGCGTGACTAGGCGGCGAGGTGGGCATCTATGGGGGGTTGTTAAATATAAAAATTGTCATGAGTGTTCGATTGAAATTAACAACCATGATCATCGGCAGGCTAGGAGTAAGGTGTTGGGTGAGACAGTTATGTACAGATATAAACAACCCACACATTCATACCCACCTCTAGCTATTATTGCTGAAATAAAAGATAAATTCAATGTGGACATAAGTTATGACAAAGCATGGATAGCAAAGGAAGAAGCAATTAAATTGGTTAGAGGTTCTCCGGAAGATTCGTTCAAACAACTTGCTGCTTACTTGGAGCGTGTCCAACAAGTCAATCGAGGTACTGTGACCGAGATTGAGGCTGATGAAGGTGGTTGTTTCAAATATTTTTTCATGGCTTTAGGTGTGTGTATACGTGGATTTTGGACATGTATTCGACCCGTATTGGCCATGGATGGTACGCATCTAAATGGGAAGTACCGAGGTATGTTATTAGTGGCTACCGGTATGGACGGTAACAACCAAATTTACCCTTTAGCATTTGCCATTGTCGACTCGGAGAATGATGTTTCATGGAAATGGTTTCTTGAAAAGATAAATGGCTTGTTGGCGGAGAAGAAGGATTTGGTTATTATCTCAGACCGCCATCAGTCTATTGCTAATGCCGTTAAGGAAATTTTCCCAGATGCACACCATGGAATTTGCATCTACCATCTAAGACAAAATGTTGTTGCCAAATTTAAGGATGTGGATGTATCGACTCTACTCTATTGTGCCGCTAAGACATATAATGAATCTGAACTTCGGCATATCTTGAACGAGATATATTTTGTATCTAGTGATATATATAACTACCTGACGACTGAAAATATTCAGAATGAGCAATAGGCTCGTGCGTTTTTTCTGGGTAGACGATATAGCATCATGACTACCAACCTCGCGGAGAGTCTTAATGTCGTGCTCAGGGATGCTAGGGAATACCCTCCGGTGGCCCTTTTGGATGTAATCTTAATGATGTTGATGAGGTGGTATCCAGAATGGCGTAATGTGGCTGTGAAGATGAAATATCCATTGACAGATTGGGCTGAGAAAATTATTCGAGAGCGGGATGAAAAGAGTAGGAGGATGGATGTCCAAACATCACATTACTACACCTACTATGTACTTGATGGTGATAGGAATGCCGAGGTTGATTTGAATGCAAGAAAGTGCACATGTAATGTGTTCCAGCTGGATCAATTACCATGTACACATGCACTAGCAGCCGCTAGGAAAGTTGGAATGCCAAGGTGCACGAACGAACGCCTCTCAATTTTACACAACTGAAGCACTAATAGCTGCATATGTAGAGGCCATCTTCCCTGTAGGCCACGTGGACTTCTGGAATACACCCGAGGAAGTATCCCAGTTGAATGTGTTGTCTCCAATCATGCGTCCCCCTAACGGTAGGCCACGAAAAACGAGGATATTGTCCCAGGGCAATCAAAAAATGAAAAGGAAGTGTGGACGATGTAAAGGCACCGGTCATAATCGCAAAACGTGCAAGAAACCCATTCCGGTGAGAAATAAGATCAAATCTTAGAAAGTGTGGGTTGATGAATATTGGTTGTTTCTAATTTGATGTATTACATTGTAATATGGTAGGCATTTGGGTAGGCAAATATTTGTGTAATGTACTATATTGATGGTAGGCAGTTGCGTACCATTTTTTCACATTGTTTATGTACAATTCTTGTATTCGGTTGATTATGTTGCGTAGGCAGATGCGTAGGCAGGATTGTGGGAAAATAAACCCTTTAATGTTTTGAGATTTTACATTGTTTATGTACAATTCTTGTATTTGGTTGATTAGGTTGCCTTCTTTGGGCATGTTAAAGTGTTTAATATTTTTACATCTGTCTTGTACTAATTTTGAAAATAATGGGCATTTGCTTAGGCAGATGCGTAGGCAGAATTGTGGGCATGCCTAATTTTAGATCTGTGTCATACAAATTTTTAAAATAGTGGGCATTTGCGTAGGCAGGATTGTAGGCAGGATTGTGGGCATGCCTATTTTTAGATCTGTGTCATACAAAATTTGAAATAGTGGGCATTTGCGTAGGCACATGCGTAGCCAGGATTGTGGGCATGTAAACCTTTAATGTTTTGAGATTTTTACATTGTTTATGTACAATTCTTGTATTTGGTTGATTAGGTTGCCTTCTTTGGGCATGTTAACGTGTTTAATATTTTTACATCTGTCTTGTACTAATTTTGAAAATAATGGGCATTTTCTTAGGCAGATGCGTAGGCAGAATTGTGGGCATGCCTAATTTTAGATCTGTGTCTTATACAAATTTTGAAAATAGTGGGCATTTGCGTAGGCAGGATTGTGGGCATGCCTATTTTTAGATCTGTAACTTATACAAATTTTGAAATAGTGGGCATTTGCGTAGGCAGGATTGTGGGCATGTTAAACCCTTTAATTGTGGACATGTCAGACTAATTTTGAATTACAAGAATATACAAGTACTAACGTCATACATAATTACGGTAATTAACGTCATACATAATATACAAGTATTACATTAACATCTAATATAGGAAACACAAATAAAAGTTTAATCCACACAATATACTTACAAATTAACATCTAATATTTCCTTCTTTGTATAATTCTTACCAAATTCTGAGCCTGAATTCGTCGCACCTCTTGGCGTTGATTTTTACTACGCCACGCCCCGTGACCAAGGACTCCACCATCTTCATGCACATTATGCCACAATCACTGGTATTCAATTGTTACGGAGGATGCTCATACCGTTCAATCTTCCAATCCTTTTGGGGGGGCTCGTCCCTGTTGTCCCAAATGTGAGCTTTCTCGCACAAACTTGGTAGCATTAACGCTAATTTACGGAATTGTCCAATATAAGTATTAAATGACTTGGACTCGGACATTGAATCATATACAACGATCAACTTTTTGTTCAAGTCCAACTCATATACCACCCAATGGTTACCAGTGATGTGGCCTATGCCATAGACCTTGTCAACATCAGCCCATGATTTCCCGAGACCGTCTACTGGATATACGCCCATCAAATATTCCAGTATAGTCTCGTCCACCTTCCACCAAGACCAGACTTTCTTTTTATTCTTTGAAGCTTTTACATACTTGGGAGCCCATTTCATAGTTAAATTATTCTGTCAAATTAAAGTAAATCAATGTCATAAACAAATTTATACCAAAAAAACAAGATGAATGACATGTTTGTGTAAATGAATGATGCTATGTACCCAAAAATAGCATATCAACAGTTGTCTAGTTTACCAAGAAACGTTCAGGCCATTTTTCTGATTTATACGTGACGAGGCGCATCAACAAGTCCATTTGTTGCAAAGTGGGCACATATGTGGGCACACAGTAAGGCAAAAAGGTAGGCAAGTGAAAAACAACTGGGCAGGAAGATAGGTGAAGAAGTGGGCAGGAAAAATGGAAGTGATTTTGTTCACATACCTGATCATCCAACCATCCTTCTGGGTCACGGATATTCAAGAACCACGAGGCACAAAATTTGTGACCTTCCTCAACTGAACAATGAACGAATACGTCCTTGTTGTCCTTGTTTTCATCAAACCACTTCTCAAATTCTTCAATCAAAGCCTGTGGGTAAAGGCTCATTAGATCAAAGAGTTGCAACTGAGGAATTTCCGGAGCATCCGCAACAACCTTACCCTTCTTCTTCGGTGGGACATGATGACTTGGATCTGTAAAAGGCGATTTCTTCGTGGGGCCATGTCTTATCATCCTGTTCCATTTCTAATAAACAATGTCATCAATTTTCGAAGATCCGACTCTGATAGGACTACCAATATCAACAAAAGCAGACTTGGCATTGTCCCCATCGCTTTCGGATGCACCGTCCTCACCATCGGCAGTAATTGTTGGATTTGAACCCTACGATGAAAGATGCATCTCTATAGACATTTAACATTTTGTCTATGTACATGGATTGAGATAGTCCGATCATCTTTCTCGATCTATCTCTATAGATCTTAATCCCATAGGATGAAATATGCATCTCCCAAGTCCTTCATGGAGAACTGTTTAGACAACCAAGTCCTTGTTGACTGTAACAATCCTATATCATTCTCAATTAGTAGGATGTCGTCAACATAGAGCACAACAAACGCAACTGCGCTCCCACTAACCTTCTTGTAGACACATGGTTCATCCAGGTTCTTATGAAAGTCAAATGTTTTGATCGTTTCATCAAACCTAATGTTCCAACTCCTCGAAACCTGTTTGAGTCCATAAATGGATCTCTGAAGTTTGCAAACCTTTTGCTCGCTTCCACTGGATATGAAGCCCTCTGGCTGCTTCATGTAAATCTCTTCTTTAATGTTTCCATTAAGAAAAGCAGTCTTCACATCTATTTGTCATATCTCATAGTCATAATACGCTGATATGGCCAGCAAGATCCGAATGGATTTAAGCATCGCTACTGGTGAAAAAGTTTCCTCATAATCAACTCCTTTCTTCTGAGTATAACCTTTTGCAACCAACCGTGATTTGTAGGTTGCTACCTCTCCATCTACTCCAAGCTTCCGCTTGTAGACCCATTTGCAGCCAATGGGAACAATTTCCTATGGTGGGTCCACCAAGGTCCATACCTTGTTGGTGTACATGGAGTCCATTTTCTGAGTCAATGTCCAACATCGCCTCTCCATAGCTTCTTGGATCATTATCCAAGGGGAGTCCCTCTTCTTTGTTCTCTAACAAAAGGTTCAGCCTCTCAGGTGCCCTTGAAACCCTGACAGATTTCCGAAGAGGTTGTGCTTCAGATGGTCCAACTACAACTGGTGTGTCATTTGTAGTAACATTCGGGAAATTATGTGGCTCTTGAACTTCTTCAAGTTCTACGACTCCGCCATTCCTTTCAAAGAGAAACTCATCTTCAAGAAAAGTGGCATTCCTCGAAACAAAAACTTTTTGCTCCGAAGGGTCATAGAAATAGTATCCAATAGACTCTCTAGGATACCCCACAATTTTACATAAGATGGATCTCATGTCCAACTTATCTCCCACTTGCTGCTTCACATAAACAGCACACCCCCATACCCTAAGGTACTTGTAGGAAGGTGTTTTGCCACACCATATCTCATATGGTACTTTGGGCAAGGCTTTTGATGGCACTCTATTCAATAGACATGTTGTCGTTTCTAAGGCATAACCCCAGAATGAAAGAGGTAATGAAGTGAAACTCATCATCGAACGAACCATGTCTAACAGGGTTCGATTCCTACGCTCGACAACCCCATTGAGTTGTGGAGTAGCAAGAGGAGTCCACTGTGAGACAATCCCATTCTCTTTTAGATAATCAATAAACTCAGTGGTCAAGTATTCACCCCCTCGATCCGATCGAATGGCTTTAATGCTTCTGTTGGGATTTGGTCCAAGATCCCGCCCGCAATGGGCTTTAAAAGAGGCAAAGGCGCGCCCGCGATTCGAACTCGTGAGCGCTGGATTGCATAGTTAAAGGATAGCTTAAAGGATATGATTTGGACTACCTATACCAACATGATGATCTTCTTTCTCGGTGCCCATTACATAGAAACTCGAGGTTAAGCGTGCTTGGCCTGGAGTAGACATGGGATGGGTGACCCCTGGAAATTTTCCGAGTGCGGCGTGAGTGAGGACAAAACGCGCTAGAAAAGACTTGTGTTGGTTTGTGGGGACGATCGTCAATCCGAGTAGCGCTAGAGAGGTCCAACAACTGGTATCGAAGCAGGTCACGAGTTCGAATTCCCTTGGAAGCACACTGCGGTGGAGGTTGCGGGAGTGGTGGAACTAAGATCTTTGGCGCAGCCGGAGGTAAACGGACAGAATCGAAGGGTAGGTTGCGGTGGCGTAACTCGAGGTAAAACGGAGTTGAACCGAAGGTGTAGGTTCTTTGGGTGGACGGAAGGCGAAGGGTAGGTTGCCAAGTGGCGGAATCGAGGTAAAAATGGATTTGGAATCAAGGTGTAGGTTCTTTGGGTGGACCGAATCGAAGGGTAAGTTGCCGGTGGCCGGGCGGGTAAAGATCGGAATCAAGGTGTAGGAAGGTGTAGGTTCTTTGGGTGGCGGAAGGCTGTGAGGCTTGCGACGCTGAATCGAAGAAGTTGGCGTTAGGCGAAGGAAGTTTGGCGAAAGCGGAGGTTGCCAAGCACCGAGGCGAGAGATCTTGGCAGTCTTTGGGAGGGGGATTGTTGGGATTTGGTCCAAGATCTCACCGCAATGGGCTTTAAAAAGAGGCGCAAGCGCGCGCCCGCGATTCGAACTCGTGAGCGCTGGATTGCATAGTTAAAAGATAGCTTAAAGGATATAATTTGGACTACCTATACCAACAGATGCATCTTCTTTTCTGGTGCCCATTACATAGAAACTCTAAGGTTAAGCGTGCTTGGCACGGAGTAGACATGGGATGGGTGACCCCGGGAAATTTTCCGAGTGCGGCGTGAGTGAGGACAAAACGCGCTAGAAAAGACTTGTGTTGGTTTGTAGGGACAGTCGTCAATCCGAGTAGCGCTAGAGGTCCAACAGCTTCGACCAGTTTGTTTCTCCACTTCGTATCTAAATTCTTTGAACCTTTCAAAGGCCTCAGATTTGAACCTCATTAGGTACACATAACCATACCTAGAACAAATCGTCGGTAAAAGTTATGAAGTAGTGATAGTTCCCGTGCACTAACACTTAGTGGACACACACATCCGTATGGATCAAATCCAATAGATCTTTGGTGCGCTCAACTTGTCCAACAAATGGTGATTTGGTCATTTTTCCTTTGAGACATGATTCACATGTTGGCAACGCTTGCTCTTCCTTAAGGTTGAGTTTTTGTCCCAACTTGTTAATTCTTTTTCGGAAATATGACCTAATCTAGCATGCCAAAGTGTGAGAGTACTATGATTATCTAACTTTCTTTTATTTTGTTGAATGTGATATATGGGTTTTGGGGAGTCAAAGTGTATAAACCATTCATCAAAATGCAAGTAGATATAATAGAAGAACATCGAGAGATAGAACAACTTCTATCCTTAAATAAAAAACCATAGCCCTCTCCATCCAAAATAGGAATGGAGATGATGTTTCTAACAATATCTGGTGCATAAAGACAATTGTTTAAAACTAAAACAAAACCATTATCAAGAGCTAAGTTAATAGTTCCTATGGCTAATGCAGCAACCTTTGCTCCATTCCCGGCAGATCATCTCTCCTCTACTCAACTCCCCTTCTTCTTGTCATTATCGCAAATCATTGCAAATATGAGATCGCAACCGGTATCTAATACCCAAGAAGAATCATTAACTGATAAGTTAACTTCAACAAAATAAATACCTGAACGTTTCAGGCTTGCAAGATACTCCTTGCAGTTCCTCTTCCAGTGTCCCATCTTACCGCAATTGTGGCATTTGTCATTAGCTTGTGAAGACCCCTTCTTGGCATTAACGCCCCCACCTTTTGTCTTCTTGTTGGGATTAGTGGAACCCTTTCCATTCTCCTTCATTTTCTTAGACTTTGCAGCCTTTGATCCAGAAGTGGATCCAACAACCAAGACCGGCTTATCCGTCTTAATGGTGGATTCAGCCGTCCTTAACATGCTCACCAACTCATGGAGACTAGTGTCCATGTTGTGCATGTTAAAGTTGACAACAAAGGTGTCAAATGAGGGAGACAAAGATTGCAACAAAAGGTCCACATAGAGCTCATTATCCATAACGACTCCAAGGGACGCAAGCCTTTCAATGAGTGTTATCACGTTCAGCCCATGATCATGAACTGAAGAGCCCTCAGTCATACGACATTTGAAAAGCTCCTTAGATATCTTATATCTTTCTTGTCGGGTTCTCTCACCATACAACTCTTGTAGGTGGAGGAGGATATCAGTAGCATTATCCAGACCCTCGTTCTGCCTTTGCAACTCATTTGACATCGAAGCTAGCATGTAGCAACGAGCCTGGAGATTGTCATCTACATGACGTAAATACTCCAAATAGGCCTCAGAAGTCACATCCTCAGGAGGAGTAGTGGGGGGGCGATTTTTCAAGAACATAAGCCCTCTTTTCAGATTGGAGGGCTATCTTGAGGTTTCTCAGCCAATCGACAAAATTAGGACCAGTCAATTTGTTTTGCTCAAGAATAGTTGCAATTGGATTTTTAGCCATTTCAGTAGACTAATCTACAAAAATAAATGAAGCAGAAAATGAGTAAACTATGAGAATAACATATTAATTTAATATAAGGTCTTTAATATTAAATTCTCCCACTATTTTATTCAAATTCCATTAACCCCAAATGGAAAAACGAGAAATTCAATTTCCTAGTGGGCTTGAGGCCCAATTGAGATATTTCACACCCCAATATTATGAGCCCATGAAATATATCTTATGGTAGTCAACTCTTTGACAATTGTATCGCTATACAACCCTCAAGTTTGTTTTGCCTCACCTTTTCCCGCATACCCCAATTTTATGAGCCTATACGGTACTAAGTGTCAAACAAACCCATCAAACCTTCATGCAAATGGAGCATCAAAATGTTCCACGACTCATGGCCAACATAAGGACGAGTCCATTCCACGAGCATCTCTATGTTTGGTAGAGAACACAGCTTTCCAACACTAAGTCACTCCACGACTCATGGCCAGTGACCAAGTGCGGTAGCATCGTCATGTCATCTACCTTTGATGGAAGGCATGGAACGATAGATCCAACCTATCTTGTCCATTTTATTTGATATAGAATTAATTTAAAAATTAAATTCTTTTAAGTTTCAAAAACTTGGGGTTTTTAATTTTCCAAGACCTCATCATAATCCTATTTACTAGGTGAGTTTTTTATTTAATGCAACATATCAATATATGAATTGCGCAAGCAAAAAACATTAAATAAACTCTAACATGCATCCTATGCAAAAAGCGGTGGGATGATCATGGCATTTATACGACCCATTTGAGCCAAAATGGGTCTATGGTCAATCTAAGGGACAAAATAAATAGAACTATTTCTATTACATTTTATTAATGTACCCATATATGCATGGGCCTTGAATCTTCTATTCTATTACATTTGTAAAATCTACCTACACACGCGTGGGCCTTTAGCATCGAACGTCCTCCAAATTACAATAAATGGAAAACCTTGCCACCTAATCTACTCTCAATGCAAAAATTTAAAGAACTTACAAATAATAGAATAAGAGGCTCGCAGACCCCAAAAACCCAAAGAAATTAAAACACATCCAATCACATTGGTCATAGGCTCATGATCATCCATAAATACATCATGCTAAAACATCCATCACATGAATTTAAAGCATTTAAATTTACCAAGTTTTATGTGCCGATTTAATTTGGGATAAAACTTAATTTGATTTATTCATAAAAACATTTTTTATTAATTTTGAAATTAAACAATTTTAATCTCAAAAAGAATAAACCAAAACTCAAATATATATATATATATATATATATATATATATATAATATACATATACACACACGGGTATATAATCTACCGAATTGTTGAATAGCCAAACTCTGTTCAACCTTTTTTTTTTTTTCGGAACCATAGATTTACAATTAAACCATCAAACATCAATCAAACACTTTGATTTAAATTCTACAAAGTTTGATTGAAACAAAGTTTGATTTTGTAAATCCGAAAGTGGTGCAATTTGAATTTATCCTTATTCCAAATATAAACTGCATTCAAAATCGTTAATCAAGGCAGATTTGGATTTCAAGCAATTCAGTGATATTGTTCCCAAAATCACCAAACTCAGTTTCTCCCAAAATCAATCGAATAAAACAATTTTTATCGCACATAAAATTATATGTTAAACACATTTTAACAATTTAAAATATGCTTTTAAACACACATAAACTTGTATAAACGCGAAGCCGTGGCTCTGATACCACTGTTGGGTTCGCTATACCGCGGGGCTTAACGCAGCGGAAATTTAAAAATTTAAACATGCATACGATTATACATAAAATAAAAGCCCGGGTTTCGTAGCGATTTAACGATCGCGAATTATACAAGTGGTAAAAATTAGGGTTTAATAATTTTTACCTAAATAGCTTCATTTTGAAGAAGATGTAGAAGGAATTCAAATTCCTCGCAGCAGGGTAAATCCTCGAATTACGATCTCGCAGAGGTCCAAGCGTCCCTCCTCTAAAGCCAGTCCACACGATGGACGATAGCACCCGAATTATGAATTTCGCTAGTAATTTATAACTCGTTTCTATATTCAATCTCAAATTTGGAGTGAGCACCAATCCTTAATTCAACCGGTGAAATTAAAAATTGTTGTTATGTAGTTAAACCAAGAAGGGTTCTTGATTTTTCCTACGAAGAAGAAAGAAGAAGAAAAACTTGGAGAGAAAAAGTAAGAGGACGTTTTTCTTTTGAGAGAAGACGCCTCCTTTATTTTATCTGTTTTTATCTCCTATTCTTCTACTGATTGTTAAAGATACTTATATGATTCATCCTATGTTCATAAAAGTGTCCAGGTTCAAAACCTAAAATCAGTAGGAGAATATTATAGGATAATCTAAATTGATCCTACGATATCTTGCCATATCCGAATAACCCTTATCCAGATATTCACAAGAGAATCCCTCCATCTTTTTCTTTCTTTCAAATTAGTCAGATGGGCCTATCCTCATGGGCTTAATTTAAAAAAGGTCCATCAATTAATTTCAATTAATTGATCCAGCCCATATTTAATTAAGTTGATCAAATCAATTCCATCTATCCTAAATAAATAATCCAATTATTTATTTGGCTATATTTAACTATTAAATATAGTCTTTTCATAAAATTAATTGATCTTATCAGTTAAACTATTTTTCACCCCAAAGACTTCCTAATCTAATTAGGTCTAATTAAATAATCTAATTATTTAATTAAATATTTAATTCAATCATTGAATTAAAATCAAGCCACAATTAATTAATCTCTATTAATTAATTGTGTCCAACCTTTGGACTAATTTTTCGATTGAAGAAATGACACCAACCATTTTGTGTGTGACCCTTTAGGTTCACAACTAATGCTAGCGATGAGCTTACAACTTTTGTAACTTACGAATAATAATTATTCAATTAATTAATTCAATTAATTAATACGTTTTGAAATTAACTCTTTAATTCCAAAACCTACAAATCATGGGAACATCTAGCAAGTAGCATGATCGTCTAGCAATAGGTGAAATAGCGAGTAAACCTATTTCAATTGCGATTGCATACACATGTACGATGTCCTTTCAACATCTAATCTCCGATTAAATCTTGGGCATGGATTATAAGTCGAAACCCACTTGATTTAATAAGCGTGATTCCATTTCAAGTCTAGTAATTTCTTTATGAATCAATATTCATCATGCCTTGGACAAGGTCTTTAAATCACAAACTACGAAAAACACAGGAGATTCGCTTGTCAATAAACAAGTGTCGAATTCTATGTTGGCCGATTAACCTCCATATACACCAGTGCAACATCCAAATATCCTCTTTATGATTGTCAAGCAATCGAGAAGATAAATCAAAATATTACGGGATGTACATAAGGCTACTATCGTGCCTCAAGTCTAAGGACTAATCATGTACTATCGCAATGTGGAAATTATTAATTCGACAATAAATATTCCATTAAGAATTTCCATTGGGTCATGTTCAGTGTACTTGTTCTCTAACAAGCACCGCATATATGCATTTGCGTCACAACGCTAATGTTAATGGAATGCAACATCCTCGTCATACGAGCATGCATCATATGCACAAGTCTTGCGGGGCTATTCAATGTCCTATCTTGAAAAGCCCATTGACTTGGAACTAATTTAAGATCAAAGCCTTAGAGACATGTTCCATGATCGCCATCAAATGCGCGACCATGTCCCATAGCTTAATATGATCTAAGGACTTTATCAAACTCACAATTAATAATATTAAATGCAAAACAAATGATAAAGAAATGCCTTTAATAATATGATTCTCAATAAAATTGTCTTTACAAGTAGAATAAACTCCAATCTAATTGGAGCGCCGGACACTCTACTCTAACACTCCTCGTACTTACCTTGTTCAAACCAGATAATTAGGCTCTACTCCTGTTTGGTCCTAATCTTTGCCTAGATTTGTATTTTTTTCAAACGATAGAATAATATTTCATTAATTAAAACACAAAAGACGATTACAAATCGAAGTCTACTGGCAAGAAGACCCTCTAAGCAATAATTCTCCAACTAGAGGGGAGAAATAATCAATAGGTACAACCCACCAGGAAAATCCCAACACAAAATAAGCCACAAAAGAGGAAAAAAATATGTACTTAAGGAGAAAATATACAGGTATACAAAGAGGAAATGTTACAAAAAGAAACTAAAACTCCATTAAATAGCTAGCAGTTCCAAATTTGTCACAAGCTCTTTGTCTTTTTTCCATTGCACCTGAATCCAACTTCGTCGCGTATTTTTCTTCTATAGTAAGACATGAAAGACCTCCCCATGTAGTCGATCAATCACCCAAAAGACCAGATCTGAAGCCAAATCGGTCAGATCTGGGGCCAAAACCATCGAATCTGAAGAAAAAAATAAGAAAACACAAGGCAAAAAAATGAATTAAGTGGTTTGGTTTCCCCCATCCTCTCCAATGGAGGAATGGGGAAAAAGGGAGATAAGTTTTGAGAGGTAGAAAGAAGGCATAGGGTTTTAGGGAAGCAGAGAGAGAAAACCTTACGGATATCTTTGCCTAGATTTGTAATTTTAGGCCTTTTGTTTATATTTCATGGGTATTTTTTAGATTTACAACCATTGTATGTTATGTTAAAGTGAGTCATTTAGATGTTACACCTAGTGTACATACACTTGGTGTAGACCCACTATACAAGTGTTCCACTTTTTATAAATCAAAATAATTGTCATTCGTTCATGTAAAAAGTGGGACACTTGTTATTTTTCATGCATTGTGTACTATGTTAACATGGATAATACCGTGAATATGCAATAATTTGCAAAGTTTAGCGGGTATAGCATAAAATTTTAAAGTTAGGGGTAGTTTGGATGGTTAAATGGTTTTATCCCTTTATTTATTTTCAAAATAAGCAAAAATTAGTTCGTTAGAAAAAAAAAAGATGAACAACAACATCTCTCTACCCCCTCTTTTTATCTCCCTTCTCTCTACAAAAAAACCCTAACCAAAATTTTTTCCCCCTCCATCTCCCCATCTTCAGCCGCCAGCCCCTCTCTCTCCACTCTCCCCCTCCCCCTCCCCCTCCATGCTTCCTGCTGGAGGGCCAACGATAGCGGTCCCTTGTGTCTTCAGGAGGTGGCCGAAATTTTCATTCCAGGGTGAAAGCGGGTTGGAGCTTCACGGAGGTGTCTCGGAGCTGAGTAGACGATGGGCTGCAGCAGTAGATTTGGGTGAGGGAGAGACATTTTTCTTTTTTTCTTTTTGTTTTTTTTTTCGTTTTTTAGCTATAGATTGTTGTAGTTTTCTTTTTTGTTTGTTTTTTATTTTCCCGGTTGATTTGCGAAACTCGTAGGCGTAAGTTTTATTTGTTCTGTAGTATGTAGTGGTTGCTCGTGCCCGATTTCGGCTTTTTTTTAGTGTGTTACAGTCTCCATTAAGGTGTGCTGAAGTCTCCCAGGGAGTGGTCTAGACATGGATGGCAATGGGTAGGGTATCAACCAATTTAAGGTTATCCATACCCGGACCCTATAATATTTATATTACCCGTACCCATCCCAAACCCGATTAAGAAACTACATTTATTACCTGTACCCATCACAAATCCATTTGCTAATACCCGCATACTACCCGTACCCGCCCAAAACCCGATTATTTTATAAAAGCTTATAATTATATGAATATTTAAATGACTATTTAAATGGACACCCTACCAAAACTAATTATTTTATATGATAATGTCTAATATGTTAAATTCTTAATAAATATAACAATTAACCTTTTCAATTTTGCAAGTCATTACAAACTATCATCATTCATCAACTAAATTAAAAGCAACGCATACCAATACATTCTTAAAACTGCAGAATCAACATTAGTACATGATTTAATTCATAAAACTACATCATCAGACATGTAACTCTATCAAGCTTGGCAAAGATAAAAGAGAGTTGATATGATCACAAATTCAAAAAAAATAACAGTTTATATCTTCTTTGTACAAAATGAAAATTTATGTTGGGTTTCTAAGAAGAATTGTATTATGTTAGGTGAAAAATAAGTGGAAGTTACTAAGGGATAAACGGGTTTGGGTAGTAGTGAGTATCCAATGGGGTAAACTCATACCCTATCCGTATATAAATGAGTAGTAATTTCTCAACCCATACCCGTCCCAAATCCAAAAACGACTACACATACCAGTCCCATTAGGGTCTCGGCGGGTGGGTACCCGCGTCTATCTGTCCCGCTACCATCCCTAGGTCTAGTTTTGGGTGTGAAGTTTTAGTTTGTGAAGTGGATCTGAATTGGTCTTGCCAATTTTCCGCTTGGTTTTTATTTAGTCAAGTCGGTTCTTAGCCAGTTGACTACGTTTGTAGTTGTAATTCCAGTTTTGTTGAGTTGTTATAATAAAATACTATCGTTCGAAAAAAATAAAAAAAAATAGAAAAGAGAAAAAGAAAAGAATCTGGATAAACTCATTTCTTCGTTTCCAGAATACCATTAAAGCCCACCATTTGCAAAACTACCAAAGCGAAACTCAGACCCACAAACCGTCAACCGAACAGATCCCTTTCGACCTCTCCCCACCCATACACACATACTATATATTTGCACACATATATGTCAACCTTTCATATCCAAAAAAGATTTCCATTTTATAGTAGTGATCATATAGAGCATCAAGTTTTTTTTAATTGCCAAATATACCCTTAATAACCCTTGTACCTTCAAATTAAGCAATGGCAGAAAAAGGTCGCAATATTTTGGTTGCAGTTGATGAAGGCGATGAGAGCGCCTACGCACTCTCATGGTGTCTCAACAATTTGATCTCTGACCATAATTCCAAAGATATCCTTATCCTCCTCTTTGCCAAAACGCCTCTTCCTATATACTCCGCCATGGATTCAACAGGTAAATTAGCTGGGACTTAATTGCAAAATTGGTCCTTTAAATATTTTAGCTGACAATTTTGATCAGGTAAGATTTTGATTTTGTGTAGTTTTGCTACGTAAGATTTTTATTCTGTGCAATTTTGATCCAAATGTTTTAATTTTTGCATTGATCCTAAAAGTTCTGATTAATTGTGTGTGATTTTGGTCTCAACTAAATATTTCATATTCAATTTTTCTCACGATTAGTAAGCGGACGCATGATTTTACAGTAGAGAATCGCAAATTACTGTTGGGGAAATAAAACACATTTATGAAAAATTTTGGGTGTTAGAATACTAAATTGTCCTTATAAATAATTTTAATGTTTAAAATTATACATGGTAAAAAAGAATTGAAATTTTTGGGGGCATCCTCCTTGCACCCCATGTGTCCGCCTCTGCCCGTGATACTCTTGTCCTTTTATCAAAATATTAAAAGTACTTCAAATACCTGGACTAAAATTGCTATTTTAACTAAAAGCAAACCATCATGGATAAAAAATATCACATCAAGAAGTTATTAGACTAAAATTGCCATCCTTTAATAGTTACGGGACTAAAATTGCAATTAAGCCTAAATATTATTCTCTCATTGAGTCATTTCAAAAAATGTGTTAGCTTAAAATAGATGGGCATTTCTGGAAGATCACTAATTCAGTGGTAGTTTTGTAAATTGTATTCATCTGTGCAGGGTACCTATTTTCTCCTAGTATAATTGAGACCATGGAAAGGTGCGCAAACGAGGTGGCTCAGAAGGTTATGGACAAAACTACAACACTTTGCAAAGAGTTGAATAATCAGGTACTTTTTAGTTTTTTTGTTTTGTAAATTTTGTGGGGTTAAAATGGTCTTTGTACATGCAGTTGAGATAGTTATCATGTGTGCTTGAGGTGTATACAGATTAAGGTGGAGACGATGGTGGAGCATGGTGATCCAAGGGATGTGATCTCTGAGGTGGCTGAGAGGTTGAAGGTTGACCTTTTGGTCGTGGGAAGCCATGGCTATGGTGCCATTAAGAGGTGGTTCACTTACTTAATTTGGCCTTTTTTGTGGCATTTTAATATTATTTGTATTATTTAGAGATGTTTGTGTAAATCACAAAATTAAGGTTCAATCTAATTATAAAAAATTAACTAAAATTTTAAAATCATAAATACTTTATTAACAAACATATCTTGAAGTTTGTTTTTATTTTTGTGCCACCCTCTAGTACAAGGCTTTGTCTACTGCGGTTTATCTGACTGAAGAGATCCGATTAATCAACATACACAATGAGAATCGTATAGATACGATTTTACATTTTGCGACAAATATAGTCTGTTTTGTTATTCTTAGCGGTTATTCTATTTTAGGTAATGAAAAACTTGTTAGTTTTAACTCTTGTGCTTAGGAATTCCTATATAACTTAAGTGGTACACTAAAAGCTTTTTCGATTCTTTTATTAACCGATTTATGTATCGGATTTCATTCACCCCACGGTTGGGAACTAATGGTTTGCAGAGTATTGCATCAAACTCGAGAGTTTTCCTAATGCACACTTGAAAGGCCGTGGTTGTGGTTTCCGTTATAAAAAAAAATAGAATGTTCACCAAAAATAAATACTATCACATAGACCGCTAATATAGGACGTGTCAAGACCCAAAATTTGTTTACAATTAATTGTTATGCACTACTCTATGTCTCTAATACTTTGCTTTTTTGAATCTTATTTCTTGTAATAATTAAGACATTTGTTTGCTTAAAATTATTTTTTTGGCCTTTACGTAATTTCAGGGCACTTCTTGGTAGTGTGAGTAACCATTGCGCACAAAACGTTAAGTGTCCAGTTTTGATAGTAAAAACGCCAAAATCAAATTGATGCAATTGCTCTGAGTTGTGTTGTATTTTGTTATTTCAGTTTTCATGTTTTCTTCAAGGTTTGGGGTTTTGACCAAAAATGTAATTTTCGAGGTTTGTTTATTGCCTCAACTTAATATTCTATGCATGTAATCTAAATTTGTAGCTTAGTCGGGAATCGCTTAGTAACCTAGTGGTAATGTGTTTGTAAAATTCAGTGCATGCATATGGGTTCGATTCTCGTCTAACTCCCTCCCCTTTCAGGATTGTACTAAAAAAATGTAGATGTTAATTTTCAATATACTCTTTTACTTAAAATAATAGTATAGCATCACTAAACCCCAATCATTATTTTTAAGGATAATAGTACAAAGATTTACACATATCTTTTATATTTTCAACTAATGTAACTCCTCATATTAATTAAATGGACATGATCTATAATAATGAGAGAAAAAATAGTGTAATTTTATGAGTCTACAAGACTACATTTAAGTAAACATGATATGGAGAAATATGCATCAGATTGAAAGATAAAACTTCCATTGTGTTCATTGAATTGGAATAAAATTCTATACATATCACCAGTACCTATCATCTATTTATATACAACAATGAGCTGGCCGAATCTTGCAGGAAAAAGAATAAAATTTACAGAATAATATCAGAGCATCTAATTGGTTAGTCAACAGAATTTTCTACAGTACTAGCATCCTCTTTTTCCATGCAATGCTTTTGTCATTTATTGGCAACTGTGTTTTTGTTTATTTGCTTTTGAGTCCTCACATTTTCTTTTATTTTCTGAGACTCCCCTTCAAGATGAGCATAGATATTCAATATGCCCATCTTGGACAATAGAAAATGGAATCTTTCTGCACTCAATCCTTTGGTAAATAAATCTGCAAGTTGAAACTTTGAAGATATATGCTCTGTCTTGATCTTGCCTTCTAGCATCTTTTGTCTAACAAAATGACAGTCAATCTCTATATGTTTCGTTCTTTCATGGAAAACAGGATTTTTTGTAAGATATATGGCTGACTGATTATCACAATGAAGTGTGATAGGTTGTTGTGTTTCAACCTTAAAATCTGAAAGCAAATATGTAATCCATGTTATTTCACAACATGTTTGTGCTAAAGCTCTATACTCAGCTTCAGCTGAAGATCTTGAAACAGTGTTTTGCTTTTTAGTCTTCCAACTGATTAAGGATTTTCCTAGGAAAATGCAATATCCAGTTGTTGACTTTCTGGTTTCAGGGCAAGATGCCCAATCAGAATCACTATAACCTCTGATGATTAATTCTAAGTGAGAAGGATAGAATAATCCTTGTCCTATAGAGCCTTTTAAATATCTAAGTACTCTATAGACAAAATCTAAATGAATAGAATCAGGTTTGTCCATGAATTGGCTCAGTATATTCACTGCATAAGTGATATATGGCCTAGTGATAGAAAGATAGATTAGTTTTCCAACTAATCTTCTATAACTAGTGATGTCTTTGATGTGATTATCTGATGAATGACACATTTTGTGGTTTTGTTCTATTGGAGTGTTACAGGTTTTACACCCTAACATGCCTGTGTCATTGAGAATGTCTAAAGTATATTTTCTTTGATTTAAGTGAATTCCTTCCTTTGATCTGGCAATCTCAATGCCAAGAAAGAATTTGACTTCCCCTAGATCCCTTACCTTGAACTGGGAATGAAGAAATTCTTTGACAAAATTAATGATTTGAACATTGCTACTTCCAATCAGGATATCATCAACATAAACAAGGAGAGCAACAAAACCATTATGACCATTCTTTGTGAAGAGAGAATAATCTGATGTAGACTGTTTAAAACCTGCATCAAGTAATGTTTTTGTAAATTTTGAATTCCATTGTCTGGATGCTTGTTTTAAACCATAGAGGGATTTGTGAAGTTTACAAACTAAATTTTGTTGAGACTCCCCCTTAATGGAAAAACCAGGGGGTAGTGACATGTAGATTTCCTCATCAAGATCGCCATTAAGAAAGGCATTATGGACATCCATTTGATGCAAATGCCAATTGTGAATGGCTGCTAAAGCAAAAAAAATTCTAACAGTAGTAATTTTGACAACAGGACTGAAGGTTTCTTGATAGTCAAAACCTTCTTGTTGAGTGTGAGTTTGATTGAGCTGAAAAGGAAAAATTGACTCATTAAAACAAACATCTCTTGATGAGAAGACAATTTTGCTGGCAAGATCAAATACTTTGTATCATTTGATCCCATTGGGATATCCTAGAAAAATGCATTTCTTGACCCGTGGTTCAAACTTGGTTTTGTGAGGTTTGTTATTAGAGGCATAACAAAGACAACCAAAAACCTTTAAATGATTGTATGAAGAAGATTGCTTAAACAGAACTTCAAAGGGTGTTTTGTTTTGTAGGATAGGAGTAGGAGTCCTATTGATCAAATAAGTAGCAGTTAATATGGCATCTCCCCAGAAATAGATAGGTAAACAAGCTTGAAATAATAATGCTCGAGCAACATTGAGAAGGTGCTGATGTTTTCTTTCAACCACACCATTCTGTTGAGGTGTGTAAGGACAAGATTTTTGATGGATAATGCCTTGAGAATTATAGAAAGAAGGCATATAGAACTCAAGACCATTATCACTCCTAATTATTTTGATTTTAATGTTGAATTGATTGAATATCATTATGACAAAATTTTGCAAAATGGATTGAGTTTCTGATTTATTTTTCATAAGATAAGTCCAAGTTATCCTACTATAATCATCAACTATAGTAAGAAAATAATGATGACCATTAAGAGATGGTTTAGCATAAGGTCCCCACACATCACAATGTATAAGAGAAAATGGTGCAGTAGACAATTTGGAATGAACTGGAAATGATTTTCTTTTTTTTTTAGCCAAATGACAAATACTACAGTCATCTATTACATGAGGGATGAATTTTGATCCTAAATTATCTATAAGTTGCATCCTCTGTGTAGATAAATGACCAAGCCTCTTATGCCATAAGCTAGCATCTTGTGCCTTTGATGGAACAGTTTCTTCAGCCTTTGATTGAACAGAGAAAACAGAAGAAATAGAGGATAATTGGTTGTGAGCCTTCTTGGAAACTTGAAGTAAATAGAGTCCTTGAGTAGATTTAGCATGACCAATCATCATCCTTGAAGAATGATCCTGAATAAAACAACAATTCTTTGAGAAAGTAATGACAAGAGATGAATTTTGAGTTAACTTATTAATAGATAAAAGATTGAAAGTGAATTGAGGAACACATAAAACATCTTTGAGTATGAAATGTTCTGATAATTTGACAGTGCCTTTATGTGTGACATTAACTTGAGAACCATTTGGTAAAAAAACTGAGGATTTGATACTAATAGGTTCTGAAGTGAACAAAGATGGGCAACATATCATGTGATCAGAGGCCCCTGTGTCAATGATCCATACTGAATTTGATTTAGAAAGAATGATGTTGGTATTTTGAGAGGATGTAATACCTGCCATATTGGAGAAATGGTTTGGGCAGCAGTGGTGTTTTTCGTAGAGGATGGTGAGATACTTCCATGGGATCCCCATTAAGAAGAGTCATAAGTTTTGGACTGATGCTGGAGTGAATGAAAACAAGGTGAGTGTTTTCGGTTGTCACCTGCAGGAGAGTCTTGAGCCACAAAGACTATTGGTGAGTGATTGATGGCATTGGTTTTTCCATTAGCATTTTTACCCTTGGTGAATTTAAAGTTAGGTGGAAAACCCGATAAGCTCAAGCACTTATCTATGGTGTGACCAGGTTTTCCACAATGTTGACACACATCAACATCAACCTTGAATTTTCTTTTGGATTGAAGAGAGCTTGCGCAAAGAAAAGCACTGCTTTGTCATGAGAAGGCATCAAGGAAAACCTGGCCTCTCTTTGCCTTTCCTCTTGGAGCAACATAGCATACACATTGTCCAAAGAGGGAATAGGATTCATGAGCAAGATCTGACCTCTAGTACTTTCATAGGATTCATTAAGCCCCATGAGAAATTTAAAAGTGTAGTCAGAAATTTGAGTTTCACAGATGGATTTTAGAGCCGACAAGTACAATGGCCACATGTGCGGTGTGGAAAGGGCCTATAGTTTCTAAGTTCTTCCCAAATTGTGTTGAGAGTGGTAAAATAATCGAAATAGAGGAAGTGCCTTGGCGTGAGTTTAGCGGTATTGAAATTTGGTATATCCTCACATTATCAGGCTGAGAATATCTAAGTTTGAGAGTATCCCATACCTCTTTAGCAGAGTTCATGTAAATGATTGAAGAAGCAATTTCTTTGCTAACTGAGTTGATAAGCCAGGTGAGAATAAGATTATTACATCGAAGCCAAGGGATGTAAAGAACATCACGAAACGGTGTAGATATGGTTCCATCAAGGAAACCTTGCTTGTTTTTTACTGAGATGCTGAGAGAAAAAGCTCTACTCCAGGCGTATAATTAGTGCCATCCAAGGGAGGTTTAATCTCAATGGTATGAGAATTATCAGAAGGAGGAAGGAAGTAAGGCATGTTTGGATCTTCAGTAGGAAATGGTGTATGAAACTTTGCTGTGATATTTTGAGTGATGTTACCTTGCTCATTTTCTGTATTCAGTTCTTCAGGGGTAGACATGACGCAGAAGAAAAGGATGAGGGATGATTGGCGATTAGTTTGAAGAAGGAGGAGAAAGGGTGAATGAATAGAAATGATTGCGAGGAAAAATGAAAAAAAGCGAGGATAATGCCTTAGCTCTGGATACCATATGGAGAAATATGCAGCAGATTGAAAGATAAAACTTCCATTGTGTTCATTGAATTGGAATAAAATTCTATACATATCACCAGTACCTATCATCTATTTATATACAACAATGAGCTGGCCGAATCTTGCAGGAAAAAGAATAAAATTTACAGAATAATATCATAGCATCTAATTGGTTAGTCAACAGAATTTTCTACAGTACTAGCACCCTCTTTTTCCATGCAATGCTTTTGTCCTTTATTGGCAACTGTGTTTTTGTTTATTTGCTTTTGAGTCCTCACATTTTCTTTTATTTTCTGAGACATGATAAATGAACAATTGTATGAAGTTGCACATGCACTGATCAAAAGAATACAGAAGAAACAATTTTATGTGTTGGGGGAATATTATTATGCAACCAGATCATTCATTACAAGCTCTTCAAGCCAAAATGGGAAATTCCCTTTCTCCCAAATGAAAGGGTAGGGGGAAGACAAATGAAAATAAGCAAGATTATGGGCAACAGAGTTGGCAGCTCTTTTCACATGAACTAATTGGGATCTCTCATAATTTTCTAGCAAGGCTTTAATTCAAATATAGTTGATACATTCTCTTGGATTGGAGACTGCTCGCACCACCATTAGAGAACCCACTTGTCCTTCAAAACTCCAACGGATTCGCCCTAACCAATTTTCCAATATAGACTTTTTTGCCGAGCAACTCACGACTCCACATAAATGATCGCCAAATATACGATGGTGTATTTTCCGAGACAGAGGTTTCGCAGTGGAACCTCCATTGGCGTAGCCAAGGGGGGGCCAACACGGCCCCCGGCCCCCCCTCTTTAAAAAAAAAATTATTTTTACTATGCAAAATTTTTTAAAAAAAATATATTATTTGAAATTTATATGATTTTTCATGGTTTTTCTATTGGGCTCACCCCACTTTCGAGTAACGGCCCAACCTACTATATTGTCGTGGCTACGCCAAACCTCCATGATATATTGGTGACGAAAATAGCACGCCTTCAAAACCTTTGCAACAAGAAAATCAGGAAATTTAATCACTCTCCAAATCAGCTTGGCTAGTTGAGCTTTGTTGAAGCTACAAGCTTGCGAAAACCCATACCACCCAAACACTTGGGTACACAGAGGCTATCCAATCTCTTCCGGTGCAAACGAAAATTCAGTAGCATTACATATCGATTTTGGAATTCTAAAACAAGACATCGTGTAAGCGGGTATTGCTTGGAGCACTAGAAAAATATTTATTACCGTACCATGACTGGACCTCAAATGTATTGACTACTTGATTATGAATAAGAGAATTATCCTTTGACACTTGTGAAGCTTGCATGAGCCAACTCATGCTTGATGTTGTCACAAGGGGCAGAGGTTCATATTTCTAATTCTATATAATTTAGCTGGGTTTTATTTTTGTAATTGCCTCAAACCTCAGGGGTACATTTGTAATTAGTCATATATGTGTGTGTGTTGATTAAAGAGAATCATGACTACATTACTCTTAAGCTAAGATGCATCATTCTCCAACGCAGTTAAGTGCTCAATGAAGTTAGCACTGTGTAGTAATAAAAGATTGCAATGGAAGGTAAATAACATGTTTTACTCTTGCATATAAGTTAACATTTCAAACTTTATCAAACTTGCATTTAGCTGTCAAACCCACTTCAAGAAAAACTCAATATTCTAGGATATTACACGAGTACCTTGAATAAATTCCAAAGAACTATGGACTGATGTAGGGAAAATAGACAGTTTTTCTGAACTCGTTAAAGAAGAAATAAGTGAATACCATTCTGCTTAAGAGAACGACGACTTATGCTTTTCTGCCTTCAATAATATAGATTGACATACAATGCAGCCAAGAAACATTTAAATACTGACGATTCATCTTTTAATAGATTTAATCAGAAAATAATAGCTGCTTATGTAGACAATTTGGAACATACCATCACAAAGACTGCCATTTAAGAATTGGAAACATTATAACACTAACAACAAGAAAAATAAAACTAAGATCAGCAACAAGAACAACAACCCCAGTCAATGATAATACTAACAATGAAACTAGAATGAGTAGGCAGATATGTAACGTCATCTACTTATAGTACATAAGATGCTTCCAATAAATTCATTTGCAAAGGCTTAGTTAACTAGTGAGACATTATTACGCAACAAAGATTTCACAAGTTCCAGGCATCAGTTTAAACGTTAATAAGCTAGGTGCTCATCCAGATAACACTTTTCATGAATCCAAGATAAAAACTGTGTAGCAGAAATATGGAAGAAACTTGCACTGCCTGATACTCATAATATTCTGACTAAACAAGTTCATCTAAATGCCCATAACCTTATACTTAGATGCTAGAAGATGTAAAAGGTAAGGGTATAACTCAGATGAGAGCAAGAATCGAATCAAAAGTTTTATCTATTTTGAAAGAAATGCCCCTCACTTTTAAGTTACGTTCTATTGTCATGTGTTCTAAACATAATAAGCACAAAATGAGATACTGTATCAATCAGTTATCAACCCACCCCAAGTATTATAATAAGCTCTTTACAAAAAAAGAATTAATTCTACCACAGAAGTGTCCCATAACTTCTATTCAAGAATAGTTATTTCATATACCTGATATTTGTTGTTCTTGTGTTGATAACGGCCCATCTATGAAGATAGTTGTTGTAGTGCTTGGCTAGCCCACAACGGCAGAGGTGCCTTAATCAAAACGGACTGACCCGTGACCGGGTGCGAGAAAGACAAGCTTTCCGCATGAAGTTCATGTCCTTCATATATTCTACCCTTCCACTCATATACACCTTCATATTTCACATCTCCTCGTATAGGAATCCCAAGATACTGGCAGTGCAAACGAATTTGGTGTGTTCTTCCACTTCTAGGATATGCTCTCACTAAAACTTCGGCTTTCTCTGTAAAAGAGGTCGTTTCAGATTTTTCCTCTACAACAATGGGCTTTTCTCCATTTTTATCTGATCCGGATAACTCTTGGAAACTAGCTTTCCCATTTACTGACAGAACTTCAAATAATGTTTCCATGTCTCGAACAACTGATCCGCCAGGTAAGGACCGACCAACATCAGAGCAAGCATAAACACGCCAGGCACCATGCTTTGAACGACCATGACCAGATTTTATGATCATATTTACCCAATTTGGAACCATACCAACACAGAACGCAAGGTAAGTCTTTTTTACCATGTGATCAGTAAATGCTTTCACAAGCTTCGCCGCTACTTTGTGTGACTTGGTTATGACTGTCACACCACTTGTGTCACGATCTAGCCTATTAGACAGATGGAGTTCTTGCAATTTTACTTGGTCCTCCCCTGAAAAACAAAAATTGGAAAAAAGTGATGGGGAAAAAAAGGCAAAAGTTTAGAGAAACATAAATTATTAAATAAAGAAACTTCAGAAATCATTCCATTCTAATAAAACTAGGAAGAAAAAACATCAGACTGAGTGATATATAGCAAAATCCACCAGTGGAATTTAAAAAGAAAAACCTCTAGAGGAATAAGAACCTTTATCTAATTTATCAACTTGAACATTCAGCAAATAATTCTTAACCCACTAATTATTTCAGGAGGAACTTAATAAACTGTCCATTAAATAGAACAAAATTATAATCTGATAAAAAAAAAAGAACAAAACCACCTGTCATAAGATAATCACAACACAATCTGATCGGAACACTGCTAGCATTAACTTAGAACCACAGGGAAAACACCATACAGTAAATCTAATTTCCTCTAACTCTAACAAGAAAAGTAAATTAAACTCCAAAAAAAAATTGCTCAAATGATGAACCTTGATCAGTATTCAGGAGACTTTGAACAGAAGACAAAATGCTTTCGCAATAAATTCCCTGAGGCTTATTGACAGCAATGAGCCACTCATCTTCGAAGATAACATCGTTTCTAGAGAGAGAAAACAGGGAAGATTTTGAAGAAGCAGTTAAAGCTCTGTTCAACTCGGCATTCTTTTTTTTTTTTGCAATAGAAAAACATTTCATTCAACATTCAATGAAAGAGTACCTCACTAAACAGTGAGGAAAAGAAGAACGGTAAACAATCCGTCCAATGAAAAGTACCAGGCGACTCGGTCGCCCATTTAGCAAGACGATGTGCAATAACATTGTTCTCCTAGGAATATGAAAACAACTATTACAGCCCAAAAAGTCCAACAATGAAGAGATATTCTCAAAGATTACTCCATTTGGGTCATGAGGATCGAGAGCCACAATACCTTTAATAAGGTTTAGCGAATCTGAACCGGCTTTTTCGAGGAGCAAATTATTATCCCTGGCAAAGCGAAGACCATACCGGAGTGCGAGAGCTTCTGCTGTCAATGAGTTGAAGGTTCGTGAATCGAGTTGCAAAAGCCGCAACAATATAACCTTCTTCACTAAAAATCCACCCTCCCAATCCAATGAAGTCGTCCATCGCCGCATCACACCGTAAGAACCAAGCATTATTGCAGCCCCCTTTACCCTTCCACCCAAAGTTTGCACCAGCCACACTTCACGAGAAGAGAGCACCACACTTACCTGGGCTTTATCAAAAGTTTCTAACCACGCTTGACCCACCGAAATCATGACTTCACAATTCCGGGCCTTCTTACCATGAAAAACATTATTACGTTCACCCCAAATCAACCACAAAAATAGACAAAACATACGAAATTCATGCTTTCGATCACTATTAAAAATATCCAAAATAAGGAATAGATGTCTTTCTCTGGGAAAGCACAAAATCCTTCCACCAACCTCGTGATTTTCCAAAATCTCTTGGACCACCAACAAGAGATAAACACATGCCGATTCGATTCCACTCCCCCCACAACGACAAGAATTTGCACTCGACTTCACGTGTCTCCGGGCTAAATTCTCACCTGTTAGGATAGCTTTGAAAATAATTTCCACATAAAGAATTTCACTTTTGGAGGAAGATTAAGGCTCAGATTCTTTTCCACCATTGACTAACCATTTGACAAACTTGGTCCCGGAGCTTGTGAGTGGATGGATTTAAGAAGTTGGTAGCCGCTTCAACCCGAGTAGACTCCATTTTTCGTGAAATGCCAAATTAAATCGGTCGGGGAAAAACGCTCCCCAATGGATCGATGTAATTTTTCAAAGATCGATAGGCCAAAAAATTTGATGTATCAAATTGAAATTCCACCTCCTTGAAAATCAATAAGATCTTGACTTTAGAAAAACCAAGAACAGGGGGGAGAAAATCTTGAAAACATCGAACCCTCGGGGAGCCAAGGGTCGAAAAATGTGAATACTATCTCCCCCGCCCACACGCCACCGGATACCCATTTTTAGACAATCTCTCCCAAAAAGAAGACTTTTCGGATGACGAAGATCCATTTTTATCAAGGGCATCCAACACATCATGAAAAGGAAAATATTTGGCTTTGAGCATTCTGGCGACCATAAATTGGGTTGATTGATCGAGATACGCCACACTTGTTTCGCCAACATTGCTTGGTTAAAAAGTTCGAAATCCCGAAAACCCAAACCGCTTTAAATTTAGAGTCACACAAGGTATCCCACTTTACCCATGGTAATTTATTCCTCTCGTTCTTTACTCCCACCAAAATCGATAACAAGACTCATGATTTGCTTACTGATTGAGTTGGAAGAAGCGAAAAAGGCTCATAAAATAGATTGGAATGGCTTCGACAACTCGCTTTAATAAGAACTTCCCGACCGGCAGAGATAAATAATTTCTATTCGAATTGAGACCCGTTTCCAAACTCGTTCTCGAATCGATGCAAAAGTTCGATTTTATTTGCCAATCATAGAGGAAGACCCAAATAAGTGTCATGTGGGGTTGTGCTTGAGATCCTGAAAATGCCCAAAATGGATTGCCAGGTCGCCTGCTGCGTATTCGGAGAGAATGTAATAATTGTTTTTTCCATATTTACAACTTGCCTTTAAGCCTTTTCATAGGAGGACAATAACTTCAGAACTGTGCATTGGCTTGCATTTGCTTCGCCTTTGTGAAAATAATGGAGTCATCCGCAAAGAAAAGATGAGAGATCGCGGGGAATGTTGTGTACATCGCATTCCCACAATTTGACCCGTCTAACTCCGCTCGTCTTAAGAGTGCCGAAAGAACCTCTGCACAAAGGATAAAAAGATATGGAGAAAGCGAGCATCCCCGATTTAAGACCACGGGAAGGAGCACTCGCCACCGAGCTTACTGTTGATTGAGACGGTGAATTGTCTTGTGGAGATACAATCATGAATCGAGAGAACACCAACGAGAAGGGAACCCCATTTCAGAAGAATAGCCCAATAAGTTTCCATTCGACCCGATCATAGGCTTTACTCATGTCCAACTTGAGCGCCATCCAACCCGTCTTGCCCGAGTAGATTTTTGACATAGAATGGAAGCTCAAACGACATAATAGCATTATCGAAATTCTGCCAGGGACGAAAGCCCCCGATTTTCCGCAATAAGAGAGGGGCTAGAATTTTTTTCAATCTAGCTGCCAAAGTTCGAGATAATCTTATAAAGAACCGAACATGATCGATTGTCCAAGTCCGAAAGACGCTTGGGATTTTTCTTTTTTGGGATGAGAACTATTATTGTTTCATTAATTGATTTCACTGAACGTCCATGATTAAGAACGCCGGGCAGTGATGTAACATCTTTTTTAGTAAAGACCAATGTTTCGAAAAAGATCGCGTGGAAACCGTCAACCCCAGGTGCTTTATTTGGACTAATACCCATAAGAGCTCTTTCAACATCTTCATCGGTGAAAGGGGACTCTAGGAATTCAAAGTCCGATTGAGAGATATAGCATTCAATGTCACCAACCACGCTAGAGATCTCGAAGTCGAGGGGGCTTACAACTAGAGAATAATGTTGTGAAGAAATCGTAGTATGTGCAAACATTTGCTCAGGTTGGCTTAACCATACTTCATTATCGAGAAAGAAAAACCATGAATATAATTATTATAATTTCTTGCCTTTGCTCGTGAGTGGAAGAATTTGGTATTGCGATCCCCGAATCCTTAAGCCAATCCACCCGCGCCCTTTGCCTCCGTAAACTTTCCTCTCAAGGCTCAACCATCGTCTTTCTCAAGAATTTTGATTTCCTTCATGAGAAATTCAGATTCGGCGAAGAAGAATAAGTACCTCGAGCTCCCTCTTTTTGGCGCAATTTTTCTTTCCGGCCTCTAAAATTTTCAAAGTGCGGAGAGTTAGCTCATGCTGACATTGTTTCAACTTACTACATATACTAGAGAAAGGTGATGAAAAATCTGTCTCTCTCAAAGAGGATACATAACAAGCCCGCTTCACCACAGAGAGGTATTCCTCTTCCCGAATCGAGCGGTTCGAAGAAGGTTTTATCCCCTTCGAGAAGACCCCATATTCTGCAGTTACCACCGAGGCGAATCAATATTGGCTATGATCGATTTCTCGAAAGGGAGATGTGCGGTGATAGCATTCGGGAAAATATTTTTTCGGCCGAAATTCTCGAGAAATCTATCCAGGCGAGCTTGAATATTTCCGTACCTTCCCTTTTATTATTCCACGTAAACTTATGTCTCTGAACCTGGAAATCCGATAACTCGCATTCCTCCAAAGTCGATTGAAAATTGATAGACGCACTAATAAGCCGAAACCCGCCTCCCTTTCTTTCCTAGTAGTATGGTTTCATTGAAATCCCCTCCACAAAGCCAGGGTAAATCGAATTGAGGTTTCAAACGTTTAAGTAGTTCCATGTGTGAAATCATTTGTGAATTTTAGGTTCCCATAAATCCCGAGAGAATCTCCAACAATTCCCATCCTGCGTCTCGAATTACCGCATCAATATGACCAAATGAATATGATTTAATTTCCACATCCCATCTATCGGACAGGAGGAGAAAGCACCCACTAAGTCGACAACACAATCCACGCAAAATGAACCAACAAAACCCATAGACGATCTAATCAAGTGCGTCTGAAGATGATGCAACCTAGTTTGACAGAAAACTAGATCGGGAGAATGTTTGCGAACAAGGGCTCATGAGCTTGGACCGTGCGGTATTCCCGGTCCCCGCACGTTCAATGAGGCAACTCATGGTGTTCGGCGGCTCCGCCAGCAGAGACCGCCGATTTAGAGGGTGAGCAATTAACTTCATCCAACTCATTGAGTCGAACAATTTTAGTTTCTTTTTTGGGTCCGTGGCCTCTCGGAAGAACTCGCCAATTTTCTTTTGACCTGAAATCGTTAACACCAATCCCTTTGATAGCATTCCTTTCGCTTTTAGAGGGGATATTAATAGAATATTCTTCGCATTTACACCAAATATACTTTTTATGGGGTTTCTTTCTTCTCCCAGCCTTGCTACGATACAATTTCTTTTCCTTTCTAATACCAACTCCCATTTCCTCAATGACCATATCCGAATACCTAGACCAGTATTAAATTCAGCCATTTCGCCCCCCCGCCATTGGAATATCCCCTGTTGAGACGGACGACCATCCCCGATTGATTGTTGTCTAATTTGTCCCTTTTCAAACTTTACGGATGTGGAGTGAGTTGTTATCTTGTGATGGCCTCCTTTACTCACGCTGGGCTCAGGTTGGTCGGAATCGAGAACCGTTCCGAATTTGAGTTTTGCTTGCTCAATTTTTCTTGGTCTTGATAGTTGTAGCTCGTAACCAATCCCCCAAAGCGTCTCGGGGAGTCATTGCGGTCCCTATTAATATTAGAGGGACATTCACACCACCGATGCCCAATCAGTCCGCTTTTCAAAACGAGAAATCCGGCAATTTCTCAAATTGAATTGGGAGAGTGAATTCCTCCCCATTGCTTCTAAGAATACTCGACACCCCTTTTCAATGGTTTAGAGATATCGATCTTCACTTTGACTCGGGATTAGGGCCATCCAAATCTACTACAAGTACCTCTCCTAACAATCCCCCTATAGACTCGACACATTTTTCCGTTAGGCACACCAGAGGAGGTTCAGGATATGAATCCAGAAAGGTACAATGTTAAACTCCATAGCCGCAAATTTCCAGCTCCGAGAGGTTTAACCAAAGATATAAGATTCTTGTTGAATAACCAAGGTCCTCCGTTAAAAACCCAGTTTCTGTCCTCTTCCGACCCGAATTGAAAAAGAAAAGTGTTGATTCCCCCTCGGGCCTCAATTTGGAAAGAGGATTTAGTTCGCCAAATTAAACGCAACACTGATTCGAGCCCTTCCTTGTTCACATTTCTGCCTCCCACGATTTTCCCCACCAAACTTGTAGAAAGTTTTTCAATCCCCGCTACTGATTCTATGGCTGCTACCGATAGGCTGGGGGTATCATCCAAGTCAAGCCGAAGGCGGTCGCACATCTTCGAGATTTCATCTGGATCCATAGTCACAACAAAAAGAGAAAAGGGAAAGAGCAAAGAAAATTATACGAGTGAACTAGAAAATGAGATTAAAAAGACCCCGAAACACCGAGTCAAACCGGCGAGACGAGCAGCACGGCGGCTGAAGAAAACCCTAGTCGCTCTCACTAGAGAGAGAACAGGGATTGGTCTGTCACAACTCGGCATTCTTGGATATGAGTGGCGGTGGTGGGGAGAGTGGCACTGGGTAATTTTTCGAGATTTAGGGATGTATTTTCCAACTGGGTTAGGGGAGAATTCATGTGGGCTTCGGCTGCCATTGACGAGAACTGGAGGGGCTTGGACTAGAGATGTTAAACAACTGGCCACTTAAATTTATAAGCCCAGCCTAACTTGGCCAAGTGCTAAACGCCACTCTTATGCGGGCCAAGATTTTGCGTTTAACCTAACCCTAACCAATGTAGCGGGCATTTAAAACCGCCACTAACTAACGGCCATGCTCAAAAAAAATAATTTTTTATTTAAATCTAATTTTTATCTAAAGCATGTATAACAATATAACAATCAAACTAAATATGCAAAACTAAATTACACAATTTTTTTTATGTTTCATTACAAGGATAAAAGTCTTAAAATTCAAATATAATCAAACATCATCATTATCGTCAAAGCTTTGAGCTTTAAGAACATACTTTGCAAGAAGTTAAAACAAAAATATGTGCAAAAACTCATTTCTAAAATGAAAATAAACAACAAACTACAATGTAGAATGATAAACATTATATAATGAATATTTTCTTAATACCTTTTGATTTTTGTCAAATAAATTAAATAAATATAAATAATGATAAAACACGATTTGATGTTCAATGTTTGTGCGTGAGATAAGTTGGAATTTCAAAATACAACAAATTCATCTTTATAATTATTTGCATAAAGTTTCAATTATTTGACACATTTAAGTCACGAAAATTTTAAATTTTTTAGATTATAGTATTGTATTTATTAGAGAGATATAAATTATATAATACTTTAAATCATCATAATTGATTACATTTTAAGTCACTATAAAAATATTTTCCATAGGAAAATCACTTCAGTTGGTGCAACTTGTGTCAAATATAAATCTACGTTCGCTATTATGACCAGAAATATTATGTAGCCTAGTGGATTGTCCACTCTTTTCCCACAAAGAGGTCACAGTATCAAATCTGCGGTGGCTACTTATTTTTTTTTTTTTTCTATTTCAATTAATAATTATATATTATATAAAAATTCAAAAAAAAAAAAAAAAAAAAACCGACTTGTGGTTGCCCGTCCCGTTGCCCGTTAGCCATGGTGGGACTTGGCCCCGGGCCAAAAGGCCGGATTTAAACGGGCCGGCATTTAGAGGCCCTAACCCTGTTTTTTGCGGTTTAACGGGCAGCCGCCGCTCACTCGTTTAACATCTATAGCTTGGAGATTCTAAGGACAGATGCGTAACAACAGAGGGGCATCCTAGTCATTTAGAAGAATGACAACGAGGTTTGTAAGTTGTAACAAGTCATTACTTATACGATACTAAAAATTGGGGTGGCAATTCAGGTGAGTCGTGTCGTGTTGATGTTTAATTTCGGGCCAATTCACTTAATGTTAAAAGACATCAAAACTTAAATAAAATTTAAGAAATTATGTTTTGAGATAAATCAGTAGCATCATATCAAACTTGTGTTAGTGGTTTGTGTTCGTGTTTTTTGTGTTCGTGTTTTTTGTGTTCGTGTTTTTTGTGTTCGTGTTCAGATATCTTTAGGTCAGATTTCGTGTCGTATCAGAAATTGTCATCCGATTAAGACTAACTCCAACCCAACGGCAAAAATATTTTTTTCGTCCACTTAGTGGACGACCTTAGACATTTAGTCCACATTGTTAGGAATTTTTGAAATTGATCCACTAAGTGAAAAAAATTCGGACATTTAGTCCACTAACCGGCTACAGCAGGTTGACATCCTACATGGAATTTATTTTCTTTTTGTTTTTTTTCGATCTTAAAAAAAGAATTGGTTTTGCTGATATGTCATACTATGTGGCATTTTGGAAGAAAAAAAATATTATTTTTAATGTAAGTTAGATAAAAATATAAGATTCTTATGAATAAAATCAAAATAGTTTATAAAATATATTTAAATTATTAGGCTAAATATTTTAACTGGATTAATAATTTTATCATAAGTTGGGTTAATATTTACCCAACCCAACTGTAATGAACACATAGTGAGAAGGTTTTACCTTCTTAATACTTTAGTTGGATAAATATATTCAAAATTATAAACTAAGAAAAATTATTTATACCATAAATTTAAATTACTTTAATATTAGTATTTTTAAAATATTAGACTACAAATATAGAAAAATATATTTAATTGAACTATAAATAAAGAATTATTATGGCGAAAAGAAAATGAATAAAAACTATTTAATTTTAACTCTTTAGTTATAAAAAATGAAAATATTATTTATCCAATTAAATATTTTTTTATCCATTTTATTTTTACCACAATAAATTTTTATTTTTACATTAAATATATTTTTCTATTTTTAAGTCTAATATTTTAAAAATACTAATATTAAGAAGTAGTTTAAACTTATGATATAAATATTTTTTTCTTATTTTATAATTTTAAATATATTTATCCAATTAAAATATTTTAAATTTATAAATATTATTTTTATTTTTCATTTATTTTAGTTATTTCGTGTTTTTTAAAATAATAAATAATTTAAATATATTATATAAACTATTTTGATTTTATTCATAATGAATTTATAGTTTTATATAATTTACATTGAAAATAGTGTTTTTTTCCTTCCAAAATGCCACATAGTATGACATATCAACAAAAATAATTTATTTTTTAAGGTCGAAAAAAAAAGCAAAAAGAAAATAAATTCCGGTTAGGATGTCAACTCTCAGAGCGGTCGATGGACTAAATGTCCGAATTTTTTTCCACTTAGTGGACCAATTTCAAAAATCTTTAACAATGTGGACTAAATATCTGAGGTCGTCCACTTAGTGGACGAAAAAAACATATTTGCCCCAATCCAACTGTATATCCCACACCAAAACACCAAATATGTAAAAAAACTCCCTCCAACCCAACTCTAAACATTATACCAAATTTGGTGTAAAGGAATAGTATTACACCAAATTTTGTAACACTATTCACTATTTTTTACACCAAATTTGGTGTAATACAAATATTCGCTCTTTGTCCTCTATTTATTCTACTTCAAACTTTTAATTCCTATTGTATCCTATATTTGATATATGATTCATTTGTAGCATGGTTTAGTTATTTAAATTTTGTATATAGCTATTATTTTGGATGAACAATTATAATAACTAACAATAGTTAATATTTACCAATAAATTATTATAAACTAAACTAAAATTTTCTATAAACTACAATAATTAATAAACAAAATTATAATTTAATTAAAAAAGCATCAAAGTCTATCATAAAATATAAAACACTAACATTATAATTAAACCTGAACTTTAAAAATCAAAATATAAGTTAAATATAAGTTTTTATTTAGTTACATTAATAGTAATAAAATATAAGCAGAAGAAATAATTGCATAAACAAATAAATTTGTTATTCCAAAATGAAATGAAAATATTAAAATACTCATTTGGTGTAAAAGATTTAGTGTAATGAGTTTGAGATGGTTTTTGAAAAATTACACCAAATTTGGTGTCGTGGGCTGGAGATGCATCATTGTTGTAAACAAAAATCGTTGCTCAAATCAGTTCTATACCAAATGCGAATAACCCAAATAATTTGAGCGGTTAGTGCGTCGTGAATTTGGTGTGATTTTCCCACCAAATTTATGTCATGGGTTGGAGATGCATAATTGTTGTAAACAAAAATTGTTGTTCAAATCAGTTCCAGAGTAAATGCAAATAAACCAAATAATTTGAGCGGTTAGTGCGTCGTGAATTAGGTAACTTTCAATAATATAAGGATGTGATGTATTTATAGGCGTATAAGTGGGTTTATGGGTTAAGGGCCTTAGTGGGCTCAATTAGATGATATTGCCAAGATTATGGCTTTTATTTATCTTTCCGCCAAATAATTCCTTGGGAAAAGGATATAAATACCCCATTTTCTATACCTAATCCCTGTATAATGTCCATTTTCCGTTGATTTTGGACAAAAATACCATTTTCCGCTGAATTTGGACAAAAATACCCATTTTCCGCTGATTTTTGATAAAAATACCCATTTTCCGCTGATTTTTTTGCGTTGGTTTCTTTTTTGTTTATTTGTTGTTTCTTTGTTGTTTCAAACATGTTTGTTGTTTCTTTATTGTTTCATACCTGTTTCATTTATGTTTCTTATATGTTTCACTTAGCCAACTTTTCATTGAATTCCACAGTTGCATAGAGAAAATCTCAGTTGTGGTATGCCACTGGAGAATGGAAAGAAAATAGAGAGTATACCAATTTGAAATAACAAGAATACTGATTCCAATGGACTGCACATTCAGCACCCTAAACGAAATCTTGGAACAACAAATTCAATTCATAAAATTTGAGCTTACTTGTCCATTATCGGCTACGAGAAATGGACACGACTCCACTGTCAGACCAAAAAATACTTTGTATTGACTTCCAACATCGTAGAATTATTGAATGCATCAACTGTAGCGGGAAAAGACTTACTAGTAGCAACTTTGCTAGAGTACGTGAGATCTTTAGTTCAAGATTTGACATGCAGACATCGAAATGAATCAAAGATCAACATTTACAAGGATGACAAAAAAAAAGCTGAAGAGTATATGGGGAAAAACTACAATATTTTTCTAAATTTAAAAGCAATTTACTACAAACTTTTATCACATGATCCCCTGTTTCACAATTGTTTCTTACATGTTTCATTTATGTTTCTTACATGTTTCAACTGATTACATCATCATTAAGATTACAATTCTCTAAAATCATTAGGAAGTGGAGGTAGAAACTCAATGTCGTTGTCATCGTCATCACCATTTTGCAGCTTCAACTTAGCATGATTGTGAAGCAGATGACTGGGCCTTGCTTGTTCATTCTCTATCTCAAATGCTTCGACGTCCATAGCCTTCCCACCAATAAAGTGTTCGGCATAACAAGTAACAAAAAATCCCACATTCACTACAAAAGAAATAAAAAAAAGATACACAGTCAGATACATAACACAACAAATCAAAAACAATAAAAAGAACAAATAAATGGAAAATATATAAAAGAACAAAAGAAACATAAAAGAAACAACTTCGAAACAATATCGAAACAAACGAAAAACTTCAAATCACAAAATAATAAAAAAACACAAAAAATTGGGTTTAACCTCTGAGTCTTCGCTCGATATTTCATCAAACAGTTGCAGAGCCTCACCCCGTCGGATGAAAACTCGAAATCAACCACAAAATATTCACCCCAATCCTCGTTGCCCCGTTCGAAACATTTATCATCTTCTTCGACACGACCGCAATTCCTGATAAGAAACTGGTAGAACCGTAGAAATGGATAGAAATATAAAACCCACATGAATGAACGGCTCTCTTTTCTTCTCTCCTACATATAAACTTCACTTTATCTTCTGTAATCTCTTCATCCACCCATCCCAAAATTTCCCCCCTCAATTCTTCTCCCTCCAATCACTGCTCTCCGCTGATAGCTTCATTTACCGCCGCCACCACGGCAGCCGCTGTTTCTAAGCTAACATACCTCTCCACCGCCCCTTCTCTCCCAAACTCTAGTTCTTCAAACCCCTCCAAAATAATTCTCTCATCCTCCTTCACTCCCTCCTCCACTACACTCTTCCTTCAGCCCACCACCACCACACTCCGCCCCCTCCACCGCCGCTTCTCCATCCGAGCAGCCCGCGGCAAGTTTGAGCGCAAAAAGCCCCATGTCAATATCGGCACCATTGGCCACGTCGACCACGGCAAAACCACTCTCACTGCCGCCCTAACCATGGCCCTAGCCTCGCTCGGAAACTCAGCCCCCAAAAAGTACGACGAAATTGACGCTGCCCCTGAAGAGAGAGCCCGTGGTATCACCATTAACACGGCCACCGTTGAGTACGAGACTGAAAACCGCCATTAAGCCCACATCGATTGCCCCAGGCACGCGGATTACGTTAAGAACATGATTACTGGTGCTGCGCAAATGGACGGAGCAATTTTGGTGGTAAAAGTAAGGGGTGGGTATATTTGAGAAGTTTAGGACCGGATGGGGTAGATTAGAGTTAGGGTGGTATTTTAGCCTTTTTTTCAAAAATCAGGGTATTTTGTGGTATTTTCTCTAATTCCTTTGTACTAGGCCTTTTGGACCTATTTGATTTATAGCCCATCATAAGCCTCACTCTCGAGAATAGAAATTGTTGGAGCTAAGGGGCCAAATGTCTGATACGACACGATAATCCAACACGAACACGACCCGAAGTTACTAAGAGAAACCCGAACACGGACACGAGAAACCCGAACCCGAACCCGACTAACACGAACGCGACACGGTGTTACTAATTTAACTAAAACGCAGTAATTTTAAATTTTCATTAACTTTCGATGTATTTTAAGCATAATCCGAAATCAACCCGAAGTCAAACACGAACCCGACCTGATGACCCGAATTGCCACTTAGGGCATCTCCAACCCAACTCTATAACACACATTATTACACTAAATAAACAAAAATCATTCTCCAACTCAACTCTAAATTTTACACCAAATTTGGTGTAGTGAATAGTATTACACCAAATTTGGTGTAACATTATTCATTTACACCAAATTTGATGTAGTGAATAGTATTACACCAAATTTGGTGTGTAACATTATTCATTTACACCAAATTTGGTGTAATATAATATCCCCTATTTGCCCTTCAATTCTTTTCTACTTCAAATTTAAATTTCAATTTTATTCTCATTTTATAATTAATTTCTATAACATGTTTCTAATAATTAATTAACATCTTCTGTAGTTAATAATAACTAACAAATGATTATAATTTAAACCAAAAGAGATACTAAAATATTTATTTTTGTAATAATTAATTAATGTTATATAAATTAAATGTAAATTTTTAGTTAATTACACCTAATAATAATAAAATATACATAAATGAAATACTTGTACAAATAAATAAAAAATATTTACTATAAAATGGAAAAGAAAGAATAAAATATTCATTTGGTGTAAGATTTGGTGTGATGGGTTGGAGATGGTTTTGATAAAATTACACCAAAACACCAAATTTGATGTAATTTAGTGCAATGGATTAACTAAAAATTCCTTAGGAACATAGAAATCAAACAAGCAGGTACCTTACGAATGCAGAGGTTAAAAAAACATCGATTTTAGTGTATATCGAGATAAAAAAAAGCCCTTCATCTTATCCTGCCATGTATCAGATTGATAATAACTTGTCCACAGTTAGAGCTTCTCATGCGCTTGTTCTCTGTTCTCTTATATAAAGGTGTTGAAAGATACAGTCATTAAGCCATGAGTTAGTTAAGTAGTAGTTAAAAGTTAGTTAATGAGCTGTACATGCTAAGGGTTAGTTAACAAAGTTATTAACACCAGTTTAGCACTTCTCATGTATAAACACAAACTCTCAGTTGTAAACAATATTGGGAGTGTTTTTAAAAATTTCTGCTTTTAGAATAAGTGAGTTATTGTAGTAGAAGTAGTTGAAAATCAGAAGTTGGTAATGTTTGAAAGTAGAATCAGAAGTTGAGAATCAGAAGTTGAGAGTACTTGGAGAAAAAGTTGGAAAAGTGCTTATTTATTTATAAAATTAAACCAAATGAAGTAGAATTAGATGCAGAAGTTAAGACAACAGGTTTCCAGTTGAACAACAATTCAACAACCAATGACCCTGCCCATACACTGTCATAAATACGACTGTAGAATTCGTTTGCGGTTCAGTTAGCAAAAGACGATTTTCAGTTTGGCTGCTCAAAGATAAGTTCCTTTTCAGATGGACTCTCAATTCTATTTCTCAAAGTATGTTAGGATATATCAATTGATGCTCTACATTTTATAAAATTTTAAGTGTTACTATATGTATACTATATATATAATGTGGTATTACTTTATTGGTAATACTCCTCTTGAACTCAAACTCTTGAGTGGGTTGCTGCCTTCATCACAAAAGTCATTGTTCAAGTCAGTTTCAAAGCAAGTGCGAATAAACTAAAGAACTTGACAGCGGTTAGTGCATCGTGAATTTGGTACCTTTTAATAATAAGGATATGATGTATTTATAGACTGTGGGTCTTCATGGGTTAAGGGCCTTAATGGGCTCGATTGGATGATATTGCCAAAATTATGGCTTTTATATATCTTTTTGCCAAATAATTCCTTTGGACTAGGCTTATTGGACCTATTTGATTTATAGCCCACCATAACCCCAATCTCGAGAATTGAAATTGTTGGAGCTAAAGTCAGGATCCCCTATGAAATAGAAAAGATCATTCATACATAGCAGTCTCTTCATGCTATCGATTCCAGCCGAAGCCTGTTTTATAATTCCTTAGGCCATTTCCAGCGCTGTGTCACGGGCCTAGCCATTTCGGCCCCCACACGATGCCATGCGGGCGCCCGGTCCACCGGGGCCAGGCCTTATCCACGAGACAACCACCTGGTTTCGCCGCCGCCTTGGGCATCAGGAATGCGGCTCCAAAGATCCGACCGGCCGGTTTGAGTAGGGATGGCCAATTCCCTTCTTCACCGTCAAGTCCACGACTAGCGACAAGCTCCCGAACTTAACCGGGTAGGCTGCTGAACATCCGGGGTCATGTACACGTACCCACAAACCACCGATCAAGCCACATACATCTGGTCATTCACAAAGACAATCCACCAAAAGTAGTTATAGCGAAAGACACCCCAATGTCACGGGCGTGACATCCTCCCCCACCCAAGATGGTGTACGCCTCGTACCACGGTCTACTTCACCCGAAGTGCATCAACGACGCCCCGCCAGCAGCCCCACGTGTGCCCTCGCACACCAATCGCACTCGGAGACCGAGAGAGGATTCTCCCGGATGATCGCCACCCAACATGTTCCGCTCCCCCTACTCTCCACCACCATCTTGGTAGAGCGCTTGGCGCAACCACGGAATACAAATGACGGGACGGCTCGATACCACTTGTCACGGGCTCAAGCCATTTCGCCCCCACACGATGCCGCATGCGGCGCCGGTCCACCCGGGGCGGCTATCCCACGAGACAACCACCTTTGGTTTCGCCTGCGCTTGGGCTCATCGAGAATGCGGCTCCAAAGATCCGACCGATTTGGGTAGGGATGACCAATTCTCTTCTTCACCGTCAAGTCACGACTAGCGACAAGCTCCCCGAACTTAACCGGGTAGGCTGCTGAACATCCAAAGGGTCATGTACACGTACCCACAAACTGACCGGATGAAGCCACATACAGTCATTCACAGCACAATCCACCAGTAGTTATAGCGAAAGACACCCCAATGTCACGGGGCGTGACAGCTGGCTTCAAATCATGCGCCAACGCTTTAATAGTACAAAAGTGTTGGACTCCAACCCATATGCCAAATATTGCGCCAATTTCACGTGTGCTATATTGGTGCAACATTATTTATGCACTAAACCTATTTTATTTATGTTTTGCTTTTTTGTTATTGAATTTTGAAATAAGTTTTGCAGTTTTTGCTATATTTAGATATTATTAAAATGTTTATTTGTTATCCTATTTGCATATTTAATTTTTGTAAATAATTCTAATAAAATTTAATTATTTGAATTAACTAGTTTATTATTAATATTACTAAATTAAATTTTTAGTAAGTTTTAAATACAGATTAATTGACTTAATAAAATAATAAAATATATTTTATGTTAGTAAATAATTAGTTTTTAATAATATAGTTTTTTTATTGAAATAATAAGGAATATTTAAGGAATGTAGAATTTGAAGTAGAATGATTGAAGATGAATTTTTAGTTTGGTGCAGAAATTGCACTATTTTAATGCAAAAACTGCGCTAAAATAGAATTATAGTTGAAGATGGCCTTGGGAACATAGAAATCAAACAAGCAGGTACCTTATGAATCCAGAGGTTAAAAAAACATTGATTTTGCTGAATATCGAGATAAAAAAGCCCTTGTTCTCTGTTTTCTTATATAAAGGTGTTGAAAGATAGAGTCATTAGGCCATGAGTTAGTTAAATAGTAGTTAAAGGTTAGTTAATGATTTGTACATGCTAAGAGAGAGTTAGAAGGTTAGTTAACAAAGTTGTTACCAGCAGTTTAGCACTTCTCATGTATAAATACAAACTCTCAGCTGTAAACAATATTAGGAGTGTTTGCAAAAACTTCTGTTTTTAGAATAAGTGATTTATTGTAGTAGAAGTAGAAATAGTTGAGAAACAAAAGTTGGTAATGTTTGAAAATAGAATTTGAAGTTGAGAATCATAAATTGAAAGTGTTTGGAGAAAAAGTTGAAAAAGTGCTCATTTATTTATAAAAGTCAAACCAAAAGTAAAAGCAGAAATCTAAAGCGCCCGCTCCTTACTTTTAGATTCTGATTAAATGAAGTAGAATTAGACGCAGAAGTTAAGACATCAGGTTTCCAGTTGAACAACAATTCAACAACCAATGACCCGGCCCATACATTTTCTGATGGTGAATTTAACAACTAGAATAGATCTTACATTTTCTGAGATGCAGTACATTCTGCAAACACATGAAATGCGTTTGCAACCGATGAATTCTATTATTTCTTCGACAGCTAACAATTGCAGTTGTGACGAATTCATACCAAGTTATCGTACTAAATAAATAATCGAGAAGCTTTAGCAAACACAGTGCCATAAAAAGAGCTTTGGATTATTTAAGATAAACGCTATCTATTTATGAAACTAAATCATCATTAACAAAAAGGGGGAATTGTTGGATGATATGTAATTACACTTATCCTTAAAAATCCCCTCATTTCCTCAATTTGAAACTAAAATTCATAATATTCTAAGCCCGGATTAGTACTCTATTCCTAGTTCAAAAAAAGTCTCCATTGGTTAGATTTCCAGGAAACATGAATGGAGGAGGTAGTGAGTTATTATTCACTGTTTGCTCCATAACTATGGTATCATTATTCTCTTGAGTAGGCAGCCAATCATTGACACGCTCCGAGTAGATCAGACCGTCTAAAATTGGATTCATATTGTATCGTCCATTCTGCATCACTTGATGATCATCACTAGTACTATCCATAATTTGGTAATTTGTTAATCCCGAGTGATTTGCATGATAGTTCACGTTCACGTTCGAAGGTTCCAGCAATGAACACATTGTCTCCACATTTGTGCGATAGGTTCCCTCGTCAGACGACCGAATTGAGATTCCCTAGCAAATGGTTCTCAATATCATTCAACAGTCCCACATTTGGTTGATAGTTCTGAGAATGGAAAACATGGTTGCCTGGTGTTGCTGAATTAATGTGTGATGGCCCTTGATTATTAATCATATTTCTCATAGAAACAAATGGCCCTTCATACCAAGGTGTCTGTGTCTGAGTCATAAACTGATTGTTATTTTCTCCTCCATTTCTAACAGGCAAGTCCATAACTGTAAGGAAAAAAAAACATTTGAAACTGGTGAATATGTGACAATTTGAAAAGTTTAAGGTAAATTACTAAAACGCCCCCTGAGGTTAAACTTAATTACAGAAAAGTCTAGTTATTTTTCAAAATTACCAAAAACAAAAAGAACTTAAGCTATTACAGACACCTCCTTCAGGTTTTTATTTATTTCACAAAGACCCCACTCTTGATGGTGTGATTTGTAAAATAAAAACAAATATAATGAGGTATTTGTAACATTTGTAATTTTGAATGATAGCTGAGTTTTTTTTTGTAATTAGACTAAAGTTCAAGGGTATTTTTGTAATTAATTTCTGGTTAGTACCTGGTAATGTTGAATTGGGAACTAGTCCAAGAGGAGCTCCTGGTGTTGTAGGATAAGTGTGGTACGGATATTGCATTCCATGGGGATAACCTGTTCCATATCCATTGAAACTGAGAGAGAGCTGTGAAATTCCAAACATAGTCGGGTCGAAATAAGGAGATTCATGTCTTGGGAATGGCTTCTGACTTAAGGCAAAGAGTCGTTGATCGCATTGCAAAAGCTTTTCGTAATGTTTATCCAGGATTCCAGGTGGGAATCTCACATAGTGTCTCCTGGTGAGTGAATATAGCAACGATTATAACTTATCGATAAAATTGAATTCTGGAAACTTAAATTTTGTTGAATATACCTCCAAATAGGGGCTTGACCTCCTGTAAAATCAGATGCCTGTTGCCAAAGTGTATGTTTTCTTGGTTGAGGATTGATTTCTCGGTAGAACAAAGGCGATTGATTCAGCTGCGCAAAATGTACCACACTAAGCAAATTCGTTACGTAAACAGACAGGGGAATTTCAAACCAGCATAGGGAACTAACTAACCTCAATTTCCAGAGTTCCCGGTTCATTATGAGGCGTAACGGCCCTAATCGCGATAATATCAGACCATTGTATTTCGATCTTACTCTTCAATCCTCCATCCAATACTTCCCAAACCAATTTCCGTTTGGCGAAGTATAGTTTTGCTGTCAAATCTCCTTCATGCCTAGTTGTCCTCTGCCAAGAATTCAAGTATAATAGTTTAGAATGAGAACTCCGATTCTTAAATCAGCACGAGTACTTGAAGTTGATGTATTAAGAGAAAAGGGTTATACATATACCTGCCAAACTCCGATTTTTAAGAAAACTGCAGGGAAATTGGAAGCCTTCAATTTCTCAGATCCCAAATCATCCTTTTTTGTTCTGGGCTTATTATGGTGTGAGGACTGATTTTCCTCTGTTTGCTTCCCTTTAGACAAACTTCTTTGCAACAAACTGAGAAAAGATGGTGTTTTACTTAGTGTCAAGCCAAGAGGGCTTGACTGTCCAGAACTATCTGCATCTCCTTCCTACAAAAGTCCAAGATTACAAAATCATCGATAAGTTTGTGCCGCGAAGTTTAATTAACTACGATGAAACGCATAAACCATCACCCATATATGAAGCAGAAAACACATTCAGCCATTGCTATAGCAGAACCAACTCTGATCTTCTTACAAACTTTATTGCATGACACGTAAATAAAAACGTGGTTAAGATTTCTTGTTCCACTTTGTGTACTCCACCCCGTTGGATGATTGACACGTTTTTTAAATATATTTACACGTGTCAAGCATCAAACGGAATGGAATAGGAATTGGAACAGGGAAATCTGATCCCCTATTGAACACCACCCTATAAAGGGTGTAACATCTATTATACACTAATGCATGATACATGTACAAAAGAATGATTATGAAATGAATTATAAAGTTGTAATAAGAGTAAAAAATGAAAATACATGTCCTGCATTGGTGGGTATAATTCACATAAAATGTACATATGCATGTATCTGAATTCTGAACACACAGGCCACAGCCATGGCAAGAACTGAAATGCTTAAAACAAACATAAAACTCTCAAGAAATTCAAAAAATCATCCAAATGCCAAGCATTATATATACCAGCCATGCAAAAATCACTGAAGACAGAAAATCTTATGCACAGAAATCCACATATCTTTATGCCATCAATATGAGATATTCTTTCTATTATCTATACCAAAACATAAAATTGAAAAAAAAATGGAAGAAACAAACAAACAAAATTAAAAAAAAAAAAAAAAAGACTAATGAACCTGGTGGTTAAACTCTGGCGATAGCCTAATCCTCTTGGAGCCAGATTCTTGATCATTAATGCTTTGACTTCCAGACTCAAAATCATCACACGTAAAAATTCCTCCATCACTCCAAAACTCACTATCTTCACTCTCACCCATGTTTTCCAGTAATGGATGTTTTTTTGTTTTTTCTTTTTCCTTTTTCTTGATTTTGCTCTACATCATTTGTTCCCTCCCATATTTTCAAAATCCCATTTCAAATGAAGTAACAACTCTCACCGTTTTAGCCCTGCCTGTGGTCATATATATATAAGCTGGGGACAGACCTAAACAGTCGGCCAGGAGGTGAGAGAAGAAAGAGAAAAAAAAGGAGAAAAAATTGAGAGAAAGAGAAAAAAATTGAAAAAAGGTGGAAAACACAGGAGAAAGGAAGCAGAGTATAAAGGGACGCAGTTGACTTAAAAATCTTGACGCCATATAACAAGAATCTTCTAACTGCTTGTTTTCATTTGGGGGCAAGAATAATAACTAACAGATTTAGGGACCTTAGATTTTGTTTGTGAGTAGATCATTTAAGTTACAAGTATTTCACCATTTTTTAGTAGACGAAATTATGTTTACTATACACTTATTGAGATAGGCAAAATGAAATTTATGGAGTCCTAAATCTACTGTATTTGTTTGTTTCCGTGTGTGTTTCTTTTTCTTTTTCTTTGTGGGACCCATATTAGGAAAGAGATTTTTCCTGGATTTCCTAGAGATTTTAGTGAAAATGCTGTTGATTTCAACTTCCGGTAATTATTTTTTGAGCTAACTATTTATTTTACGGAAATATGAAATTAATGATGAAGATTTATCTTTCTTTATTTTTAATGTCTACAACAGAATTTGTATTGTAGATCTTTGATAGTGAATCTAGAGTGCATCTTGTAATTAGGGATGTCAATGGGTCGAGTTAAGATTGAGTATCGGATCCAGACGATCCGTTAAGAAAATACAAAACCCCCCGCCTCAACCCACCTAATCTTTGACCCATACCGCCCCGACCCATACCCGTGTCTAGCGGGTAACACCCATTAGATCCATTAGACCCGTCAATTTCATATTGACCAATTTTGTACGATTTTTACTCAAAAGTGCACTCAAAACTTATATATTTATATAATTTTGTAGATATTGTATTAATTATGAAACAAACATCAACATTTATAAATCATGAGTTCTTAAACAATAATATATTCACTCTATATATAAATTAAAAAAATAAAAAATAAAATAAAAATTATATGGGTCGGGTCCTACCATACCCGTTACCCGCCCCATACCTGCCCGGATCTAATAATCAATACTCGTTACTCGCCCCATACCCATTTATTGGACTCATACCCACTCCAAATGAAACGGGCCTGATCCGGGTTCAGATCTTACCCGGACCCATCGCCATCCGTACTTGTAATGCCATCGCACATGCACAAGTATATATGATTAGTTTTATATATATGTGATTAATTTCAAATGTATATTTAATAAAATATTTTATACACATAATATTAGGCGTGTCAATTTTGGACCCGACACGAACCTAATACGAAATTAATAGGTATGAGTTTAGGTTTCATGGGTGCGGGTCGAACTCGAATAACTCACTAATTAAACAGGTATGTTCGGTTCAATATGCTATATCCCATTTAATTCGTCTAACCTATTTGTGAATTTCAAAGAAACCTAAGTAAATAATTGATTTTAAGAAAAAACAAAAAATAAGACATGTTCTTAAAACTTAAATGCTAAAATTTTCTTAATTATGTATATTGTTATTATTTTGCATGTTTTTTTTGTATATTGTCCTTAAAATATGATTAGTATGCTATGTTATTGATGAAATTATGTTATTTCTTTTTATATATTGTGAATTGTAATAATTTTTATTGATCGAATGGAGTGTTATTGTAGTTGAATTAAAACGTTTAAATTTATTTAGTTGAAAATATTAAATGTACATAAAAATAATCTTATTAAACGGGTTAAATAAGTCGTGTCAGGGTTACCTATGAAATAAACAGGTCGGATCCTACCCAAATTGACATTCTTACTTAATATACAATAAATACATAACATAAGTACAATCTAAGATTTAATCCCTAATAATTTCATAATACATTATATTGTCTATCACTTTTTATTCTCTTTTCTTCTTTTCCGGAGTCGTACAATTTTATCTATTGATGCATGTTACATCATATAGTTAAGTTTGCAATTGGGAAATTTAAATTTTCCAATTAAATCCCAAAATTTTGTTAGAAGTAATTACATTATAAATAAAGTCTTATCTTACATGAGCAACGCTTTGTCTTTTAGTTGCTTTTTTAGATCTCCATTGATACTCCAATTTATATCAGGCCGTTTGATAATTTTTTTCTTTTTTGAGAGAGGGTGTTTGGATATTTATATAATATCTTAAATATATTTCTATGATATTTTTAACCAATAGTCCAAAAATTGAGCTTGTTGGACCCTACCATTTTAACGGACTCCCATCTAATTTTCAACTTAACTAAATATTTCTCAAATCTAATATAATTTGGCCTAAACCAAATTGTGCCCATTGTGCTCTGAATCTGCCTTAGAAAATAAATCTGCCTTAGAGACTGTCGAATACAATACAATATGAGATTGATGTAAAACATGGTACATAAAATTATTGTGATGGTCTAAATTAAATTTCGTACCTTATAAACAATTAAAACGTACTTAAAGTACACTATAGTATTTTACTACTTTCATTAATATACAATGATATTTAAATTGAGCCGCCGCATAGGCTGCTGCCACATGCTTGTGTTAATAACACAAGCATTCTTCTAACTTTGTGATATATCTTTCTTCCGTCACATATAATTACCAATAAAAACAGGCGACTCAATGTCTTCATGATTTCTTTCTTCCACTGAAACCCTCCAAAAACATGATATTTTTCAAAATTGGTTACAATTATCTTCTATTTACAGTAGTCAAAAATTACTAATTTTTCATTTCTTTTTTATATAATATATTACAATTACCTCTCATATGAGTTCAACGTATTACCAAACCTCCTGTACAATTAGGATTTTATATGGAAAATAATAATTGATGTGGTATCATTTCAACTGATACTATATATTGTGGATCGGAACTATATATATTAGCAAAACTATTTTCGAGGGCATTTTCTATAATTCTTTTGCTTCCTCTTCCAACACTGGCGTAGCCAGGGGGGGGCCAACCTGGGCCCTGGCCCCCCCCATTTTTTTTAAAAAAAAAAATTATAGGTAAATTTTTTTTATAATTTTTTTTTATTTAATATTTACATGGTATTTTTTGGAATTTTTTATCTGGCACACCCCAATTTCGTGTATCGGCCCACCCCCATTTATTTCCTGGCTACGCCATTGTCTTCCAATATATTTTCGAGGGCATTTTCTATAATTCTTTTGCTTCCTCTTCCAATATTAATTTTGTAAAGAATGATCACGGAAAGATGAGAGAGAAAGGAAAATCCCAATTTCTTAGAGAGTGATTGTTTGACCTTTGTTTCTGATCATTTCAACTTTGGGAAAGAATAGTTGGAAAAACTTATTTTGATGAAAAATGATAATGATTTTGAGTGAATGTAATGATGAAGTACTTGCAGGGACGGACAGAGGGGGTGGCTGGTGGTGGCAACCGTCCCCCCTCACCTTGCGATTGAACCCCTATAATATATTATTTAATAAATTAATATAGTATATATATAAATATAAACCAACATATATTGCCCCTCCTCCCCCAAATTTCCATGTAATTTAGTTATAAAAGCTTGTATGTTTTGTTTTTATTTATATTAGATTTAATTTTTCCAAGCTAGGTCCAAGGTTTGGCGCTAGGCACCCTCTTTTTTTAAAAAATATTTAGTTAATATTTATGTGTTTTTTTTTTAGTTTTTTTATTTGGCCCATTTGATTTAGGTGTATCGTCCTACCAGTAATAATTCCTAGCTTCGTCATTATATACAATGGCATAGCTAGGGATTATTACAGTGTGTCTGATACAAGAAATCAAAGGAGCCGAATAAAAAAATTTAAAAAATGCAAATAAATATTTACTAAAAAAATTTGAAAAATTTTACCTAGTAATTTAAAAAAAAAAAAAAGAAAAGCGGAGGGTGAGGGACCGGATTATTTTGTCTCCGCCATTGATTGTATATATACATATATAAAAAATACTTCGGAGGGCCTCCTGTGCGGTGGCACATAAGGCGCCCCTGGATTTCGCCCCCCCAAGAACAAATTTCTGTGTCTGTCCCCGAATACTTGGTACTTTGATCATTGGAGGAACAATTCCCAATCCTGAGGATGCTCCCGAATCATTTCGATTGCTCGTTTGAGAACTATGATCTTTAGCTTTGGAACTGAATCATTTCCTTATACCAGAGAAAAATTCCTAGATTAATAGGAAGCTGGAAGCTTAATCATAGTAAATCACAAATTTTCTTCTATGATTGATCGGTATAAACATCAGCAGCTACGGATTGGATTAGTTTCCCTCAACAAATAAGCGCTTGGGCCACTAAAATCCTGCCTAATGGATAGATAGATGCAATAGTTATTAGATTTGATTAATGATGTGAAAAATAGGAGAGTGAATAATGTAATTATGTAATGATAATAGTTGATTTGCTATTTTTTTTAGTAAAAATATAATTGGATATGATTGATGATTGAAAAAATGAGAATAAATGAATAATATACTTCTTAAAACATTTTATAGACAAGCACATATTTGGACAAAAATATTTTTTGAGCGGAAATTTAAAACAAAAAAATGACAAGCAAGAGCTGTCTTAATCTTTTCATTTTCACTATAAAAATGCAACATATGTAATAATACCAATATTATATTACACAAAGGATATATTGAAAATATGACATACCAAATAAGTTACAATAGGAAATAAGAGATGTGGGAAGGGAGGAAATTAAAAGAAGTGGCGGCGGGTAGGAAGAATAGACGAAGATGGGGTATGGAAAGAATATCTAACATGCCAAATAAATTAAACATTAAAATTGTACCACGTGAGACTTTGGAACACAATACAATGTCACAAAAAAAGGTGATTTGGATGCCAAATCTTTCAAATGGGAAATGGATAATGAGTGGGCCTTCAAGCCTTGTGCACTTGCATGCGCAAAAGGGATGATGATCCCATTTCTATATATTTTAAAATAGTTTGGATTTGTAGTTTTATACATGATTTTATCCAAAGAAAGAAAGAAAAAGTGGTCACATTCTTTGACTTAATGATGCATACAATGAGTGTGACTAATCATTACTTTAATGATAATTGTGATAGGGATGGGCTGGTTCTCAATTCTTGTATTGGTACATTCTAAAAAAAAAAAAAAAAATTCTTGTATTGGTTCAAAGGGGAAATCAGATCAAAATTGTACAAATTCTTGATTCTTACCTTTTTTTATTTTATTTTGTGTTGGTGGAAGTGTGACAAGGGAAATGGTCCCATGTATTAAGAGCAAATTATCACATCTCAACCTCATCAAACATGTTTCCTTTTCATCCACAACTTTATAACCTTCACCATTTTAATTTTTATTTTTGGAAAATACCAAAATGGCACCAAGAGATTTCCCAAATCACAAAATTGAATTCTTGTGCTAGTGTTTAAAACCCTTTTTCATAGGGATAAATACCGAGAAACTCTCGAACCATGATGAGTTTTACACTATGCATCCCAAACTTTAAATTGGTACATTTTACCTCCTCAACCTTTTAAAATTTTGCACTTCGCCTAAAATTCCAGATTTACCCTTATATACATATTTGTTTTTTCCAGACTCCTATCTAAACTTTGAAATCATTGCAGATTATCTCCTACGTTATAAAATTTATTGTATCTTCTATCTTTACTCCAGCTGGGTTTTGCGATTCTTAAAATTAGTATCAGAGCCTAGGTTTATTAAGAACTTTTAGTTATATTTATTATATTTAGGTAATTAACAATTGGTGAGGAGAATCTCTCGAGAGAATATGGATCCAGGATAATTGTCCGAGATGTACACCTTACAGACATATTGTCAAATTTTGACGATGTATGCACAAGAACACCAAGATAAGATCGCATATTGGAATCACCAATATGAGATACAAGAACGTCAGAGCCGATAGGGAAGCCTTCGAGGCAATGCGAAATGCGAGCATCATATCATATGAGTTTTAGGCAAAGACGTTTGGTAATGTTTTTGATCGGGTTAGACCGGGCCGATGGCGATTTCAGCTGCTCAGCCGTATATGATAGTGATCCGTCTCCGACTCATCTGACCGAGCTACATCGTTGTGTGGCCGAGCACGAGCTACGTTTGAAAATGGAGAGGATTTTGGCGCCGTAAAGTCAGCTAGCGATTAAGTGGGCAATGGGGGAGCGCAACACCAAGTTTTTCCACAGTTTGTTAGCGGAGCGGTGTGTAGCCAGATTCACTCGATTGACGATGATGGAGTGGTGATCACACAAGATTCTCGAGATTCGGAAGTCGGTAGTTCGATTCTTCCATCCTTATTGACTTGACTTGGAGTATCCGACTCCTGTAGATGAGTTCTTTCCCGGTTTCCGATTCCGTTGATCTTGATGGACTTTGTGTTATGCCGACGGCTCAGAGGTTCGCGATGTGGTGTTTGGGATTGATCCGTCTAAATAAGCGTTTGGCCTGGATGGATTCTCATCTTTGTTCTTTCAAAGACCTTTGTTGGGATTTCGCCGATCGGATGTTAAGGAAGCGGTGGTTGACTTTTTCTCGGGTAATCTCATGCCAGTCACGTTCACGCTACATCTATAGTTCTCATTCAAGGTTCTCACCCTCGAAGTGGGACCGAGATTTGTAGGATTAGCTTTGTGCAACGTGACGAATAAGATTATCTCTAAGATTATGAATGTGCGGTTGGTCTCGATCTCGCCTTTGATTGTGCCGAATCGAATCAGTGGTTTCACACCTGGCGTCGTGTCATCTCGGATAACATATTACTCGCGCAGAGCTTATCCATGATATCGGCCCAGCCACGGAGATTCCTAATTTGGTGATGAAGTGGATATGACTAAAGCTTATGATAGTGCAAAATGGGATTTCTTGTATACGACTATGATTCACATGGGCTTCCCCTGCTCGGTGGATTGGTATGGTTGGGTATTGATTGAGCATCGCGCTTTCTCGATTTTAGTTAATGGTATCCCTTCTGGATATTTTCCTTCGACTCGGGATCGCGCAGGGGATCTCTATCTCCCGCCTTGTTTGTTCTCGGGCGGCGGAGTATTTATCCCGGATTGATTCCATTATTAGACGACACCAGGATATGATTTATCGGACGCGATGGGTTTTTCGGTGACTCATTTCGCCTATGTTGATGATGTTGTTATCTTCACTAGGGCGTCGACGATGGCCTCGTCACGTTGAGGCACTTTCTCGGAGCACTATTTTGCTACTCGCCGTTGGTCAGTTTCTAGAAGAGTAGATTCTTTTCGGCCCCACGTTACATTGATTTACCGGGAGCACATGGTTCATGAATGACTGTGCTTTGTTCGCGATGACTTGCCGATGACTTATTGGGGTGTCCCTTTGTTGAGGGGGCGAATGGCGAAAGAGCTCTTCCTCCCGGTGATTCGGAGGATGTTGGATAGAGTTCTTTGGGTGGTCGATCGACATCTCTCCTTTGGTGGTAGGCTCGCTCTTATTCGAGCACGCTAATGGCCACCCCGTTGCATATTCTTGGTCATGCGGCCGCCAAAGACGATTCTGCGGGCAGCTTGAGCAGATCATCGCAAGATTCTTCCGGGGATCTATGCGGGGATGTAAGACTCATTGGAGGTTACGCGAGGGCCATTCGTTGTGGGCTCAATTCTTGATCGCCAAAGATGTTACAATGGGCTTTGGTCTCCTGTAGAGCCTCGTAACACATAATCATAGTCATCGGTGGAGGCGCTTGAGGCGGATCGGTATTCGAGCCCAGGAGCGGATTTTCCTGGTCTATCGGGCAAGTGGTAGCCATGTCGGTTCGGGATGATACTTGGTTTGGGCATCGGCCGCCATGCGGATCATTGTTTGGATCGGTCGTTGGGTCATATGATGGTTGAGTGGTTCATTCGCGATGGTATGTGGGATAGAGATAGATTGTATCAGTCCTGGTCTCCGGATGTGGGCTTCCCGAGAGTCTCATTGAGGATATATCCAGGGGTTCCGATTCTGGCTTGGGTCCAAGGATATCATGCGGTGGATGTTTACCTCTCATGGTGGGTTCTCTATGTCTTCTCAGGATTCTCTCCAGGGGTAGAAATGCTCGTAACCTTCAGATGGTGCCATTTGGAACGATGCTCCTATTCCTACTATCTCTATATTCCTTTGGCGCCTCATTCGTAATCGTCTTCATGTGGATATCAAGCTTCGGCACGTGGCACTTTCTCGCTCTCGTTCTTGTTGTTGCTTGAATAATCCATATTCATCTCCTCAGTCGAATCTATCCCTCACCTCTTTTGATGAATGATATTGTTCAAAGTGTGTAATCACTTTCTTTCTTGGTTTGACACTACACTTATGATATTGTTCCTTTCATTTTGGAGGAATCGCACACACGGATCACACACAAGGCACTTGAGTTTCTTGGTTCGCTTGATTTTATGGTTTGTCGGGACGGAAAGGAATTATGTCAAGCATCGACACCTTCCTTTCTTGGCATCTCACATTATTTGGCAAGGTGGAGCGGTATCTCGGATTCTTGTTTCGTGTCGGCGCCTCGAACCCACCGATTGGTCCGGATGTTTCCCTACTTGTTGGCTTTTTGAAGGGGAGTGCTCCACACGGGTTTCCACGCAGTCGAGGATTGTGATTTGGCGAGCCCCTCGGTCTCCTCGCATCAAAGTCGAACACGGATGGTTCGTTTGATCGGACACTTTGATGTCTTTGGCGGAGGGGATTGATTCGAGATCATTCGGCAGACTTATGTTGGCTTTTCATTGTTCTCTCCGGCGATGTCTAGCTTTCATGCCGAGCTTCTAGCGCTGGAGATGGGATGCGGCATGCCCGTCTTTTTCTCTTGATTTGGATCGAGTTGGACGCATGGCGGTGGTCACCACGATCACTTTCGGTGGCCTTGGCTCTTGGCAGGAGTTCAAGACACCCGATTCACATTCGGAACATCCGAGGACCTTCAAGATTCGATTTCCCACATACACAGATAGGGGAATCGACCACAGATCACCTTGCGAGTTGGGAGCTCGCCGCCTTTGATCACATTGTTGATGAGGACACGACTTCTCACCACATCCTAGCGCTCATTCGGATGGACCAGTGGGATATCCGAGCTTCGATTTTCATAGATCATTGATTCTCCTTTTATTTTTAGATATCTCATTATGATAGTCTTTCTAGATATCGTAGTGATAGGTTATTTGTTCTTTGATTTTCTCCCGCTCGAGCGGGCATGACATTGTATTACATTTTGATTATTTGATATACGGTAGGGATCACGCTCAATCCCCACCCCGGTGTTAAAAAAAAAAACCAGACCTTATATGTTGATCTGATGAATCGCCAAGAAGCAGCTCATGAGAATTCCCATCAGAACAATGATTCTTGATTGAGTACCAGAATGGAATGAGATACTTTCAGATACATCTAAGATCTCAAACAGATCTTAGAGAAATCCGTAAGACGGCAAGTGTAATTATGGCAATCGTCATATTCATCTACCAAAGACAAGTTCATCGAGATCCGAACCAAGTAGAGATGATGATGAAATATCGAAGGAAACTTTTGAAATCTAGAGATGGCGGGGGGGGGGAATCCCGTTCCTCATGGGATCCGCCGAACAGGCGGATTCCGAAATTTTTCCGTGGGGACGGGAACTTTTTCCCCGTTGCATGGGACGGGATCATACTCGCCCCGTTTCCTCATGGGAACCGAATATTATATATAATATAATATTTTAAATATATATAATATATTATAAATATATACACATTAAATATAATAAAATGACAAAAATCTTTAATTTATTTTATTAATTAGTGTTTTATTAGTTATTTTATATAATTTATATATTTTAAATATTTAAAAATGGTTATTTTTTAAAAATATTATTTTTTTCCAAAAAAATAAATTGAAACGGGGATTCTCATGATCGCATGGGACGGGGATGGGGATGGCTCCCCGCCCGCCCGCCCATTGACATCCCTATTGAAATCCTTCATGATATTCAAAAACGAGTCAAGAACCTCGGAGGATCGACCAAGTTCATCCGTAGGAAAAAACGTATTGATTTGGGACAAGACTTACCCTATTTACACCAAAAAGGAAACCAACCGAAGTTATACGAAAGATGTGGGACGATGAAAAGCTCATAGCCATAATCAAAGGAAAATCCATCATAAACTAAAAGTGATGGATATGGAGAAGATCAATCTTAAAGATCTACATGACCTGGCGTAATCCTTCGGGATTAGGTATTGTAGACTTAAAGATGAACGCAGAGATGGATCACTTTGGTTACCTATGACCTCATGGTAGACCAATTCCGCCAATTCCACCACCACCACCAAGAAATCCCAATGTAGCGTAAAGTTCGGGTTCACATCGGGAATCCAGACGAAAAAGAATGCATCACGCCGGAGATTTCACCACAGGGGAATGAAACACTTTCAGAACAGAGCTCGACCACCTCTTTCAGAACTCGAGTACCTTCTAGAAGGCCAAATATTCACGGATGCCTTATGGAAGATCGCATCTAGATCCGATACATCCATATGGGTTGATGCTAAATCGGATATCCTGATTTCAAAAATCGAGAAGTCCTTATTGATGAATGGGCATCAAGAATGAGGATTGCAAAGAAAACCCTTGATCTTACTAAAGATTCCTTCATTTTACTCCTTGAAATGAGTATTGAGGATCTGTAAAAGATTGCATGGGATATGACCGATGCAAGTACGAAGAGCGCAGTAACATCAGGAGAATCACTGAAAGGAATTGTCGATGATATGGCAAAACTATTGAAAATCCAGTTTATTGGCACATGTTACTTTGAGGGATTAGAGGATGAGAAAATAAAAATATATAAACAAGCCCTCTATAGCCTTGAGTTAAATAATATTTGTCATATTGACGAATATATCAAGTTGTTCACCGAATACCGGTGGGAATCCAAGATTGGAGAAAAGGAAGCTTCACAACTATTCTTTCCAAAGATTCTCGATTCCCTGGAGAGAAATGCTTATCGGGAATACAAGGATGGAGAGAATTAGATACAAGCCGTGGCGAGGAAGAATGTCTTTCTTAAAGGCCAAGCTATCCGAATGGTGTTACCGCACAACTCTATACAGAATTACAAGAGATTACGAGGAATTAACAAAGCGGTTCCTCTATGTTGCGTGGACAATGATATCCCAACAAGTTTGGGGAGGACAACCACGACGGCATAAGAAGAAGAAGGAGAGAAGCCATCCATACCGGAAAGAAAGAAAGAAAAAGGTCTTCATGGAGACCTGAAGGTTCTCGTCAAAACAAAAAAGCCCGGTTACAAATCGGGCAAAGACCGCACTGCTGCCAGAGTAGAGCCTCTTCATCGAGGTTCTAATCAAGCAAGTACCAAGAGAGAACACAGGGAAGGAGAACTTTCGTAAGAGCTCACACCAGGGCTAATGAAAGTTTCAAACATCAGAATTGGCCGGACATGCGGAGCAAGGGGCATATCTCAAAGATTGCCCAGGCACAATCAAAGACGAGGAGTCGACCGAGGCTACACCGAGATCGAATAAGTCGTCTACTATCGATTTAATACAAGTGTATCAATTTGAGGATATTCCCTCGGATGAAAGCATCTATGAAGAAGAGATCTATTCTCAAGATGGAAGTGAATCCGATTTAATCGAGTGAAGAAGAAATTCTTCGACGTACGAGTTAGGAGTATATGTCGATTTCTCTCTCACACTACGGTTTCTCATAAGACTCTTATGAGAAGGTGTTGGATAAGATTGGGTTTCGTAACAGAAAACACCAAATTATTCACAGGGTAACAACCGGAGAATTCGCCATTCCGATGGAATTTACCGGTAACCTGATCGAGATGCAGCTGGTCCCTATTAGAGAAATACAGGAGATCAAAAGCAGAGTTAAAAGAGAAGTTGCAAATACACTCTAATGGATTCACATCGGAGCCATAAGAGTCATTATTAAGGCAATATTCAAGGAAGGAATAGATTCACCACTCAATCTTGCTATTTTTGACAAGTGAATCTCACATCTCAAGGATTCATGCCTTGGAGCGGTTACAGAAAATTTGTATGCAGGAAAATTAGCATTCAATGTCTATCCAAGAATTGCATACAATTTGGGAGATCGAGATTTTAATAGTCCTAACCCTTCATCGAGATTTCAAAAGAGTCGATTTGATGAAAGAGGGAAATAGACCTTACTCGATCACATACAAGATTTCCTATGCTCTCTCGAATACCCACCATTCCGAAGTATTCTTGAGAAAGGAATTTATTGAAGTCCCAAGAATCTTTGAGGACTTTGCCAAGGTGGTTCTACCAGAAATCATTGAATCTCTAACTATAAAGGAGATTGATATGATAATTCAAGATCAACCATCTTCAACAAAAGTCGAAGTCTCGAGTTGAGCCTGTAAGGATGTCTTTCTAGCAGACGAGAATGGTGAGTAGCGGCCATTGTGAAGAAAGGAGACTGGCATACGATTCAGCGCATCCCCGATGTTTTCAAAACATCAGGAGAGCTGAAATGTCCAAAAGAATGGCGAGAGGTTGAAGTAATATTCGACATCACTCAAAAGGATAATATTTTTCCTTGTGATGTTCTGTATTATCTACAACAACCTATAGTTGGAAGGTATCAAAGAAGCCTGAAGATAGGTGAAATGAAGTGACTATCTCAGAGTAGCAGGGAAAATCCCAGAGCAATTAATATTGGGAATTGAATTTCTTGAGGATCATCAACCTTGGGAAAGATTACAAGAATGAATGGAGTTCACAGTGGCTGATAAAAGATACAGAATCAGATGACCACTAGTCCATTCTCCCTATACATTTCTATCGGAATGTTATATCTTTTGAATACAAGGCCGAATATTTCACCGCCTATATTGATTCAGAGTCGAATATGTACCGCAAAGCCGTATATTTTTCCTAAAGAAATTGGAGAAGATTTTTAAAGCCTATTGGGAAGAGATTTCTCTAAAGAATTCTTATTCTTAATAGAGGAATTAAACAAGCAGAAATCATGATCGGAGGTGCGGGCGGCACCCCATGGTACAAAGTGAAACGCCACCAATCTATTTCCATGATACAGGGGCAGATGTTTTGCTAGGAAACAATTTCCTACAAACATTCAAGCGATTTACACAGGAAAATGAGACAAGAAGACTTATTTTGACAACATTATGTGATCATAATATTATTGTCCAGAGACTGCGAGAAGCATTTTACAGAAAAATGCCTATTAATTTTCGCAGCAAGCGTGGTGATGAAGCCAAACTCCGAAATCCAAAAATGGCGGATCGAAGGAAATTTGGTGAAGCTTTATTATCCTATAGACAATTCGGGTCTCGAAAGGATAAGAAGCTTTGGGATAATAACTTGTATTCATTCAGAGTGCAAGGGGAAGAACGAGTTACTCCAGAGGTTATTGCAGAATTAATATTGAGCCTAATGGAGAGTCCGCAGAGTGACGTGACCCTAGAGGAACAAATATCACTCGAGGCTATCAAGAAGAAGATCCAAAGGAATTATAATGAAGATCCTTTGGCATGGTGGGACAAGAATGAGCTCAAAGCATCCTTAAAGGTTAAACCCGGAAAGGAGTACGAGTTCGTAAGATTCAAACCAATCCTTATGAACCAGGAGGATCATGAGGATATGCAGAAGATACTTAAGAAACATCTTGACCTTAAGTTAATTTCACCAGGAGTTTCTCCATATAGCAGTCCAGGATTCTTAGTCAGAAACCATGGAGAAATCAAAATAGGAAAGCCAAGACTTGTTATTAATTACAAGGGGATTAATAACATTTTGGAATTCGACGGATACTATATCCCAAGCAGAGAACATCTGGTTAACTGTATCAAAGGTGCCAAGATATTCTCAAAGTTCGATTGCAAGTCTGGATTTTACCAGATTAAGATGGAGGAAGAAAGTAAGAAGTTTACAGCTTTCTCTACCCCACAGGGACACTATATTTGGAATGTGATGCCTATGGGATTGGTTAACGCACCCCAAATATATCAAAGAAAGATGGATAATCTCTTCAAAGATTATTTCAGTTTCATGTTCGTATACATCGATGATATTCTTATCGCTTCAAAGAACATGAAGGAGCATCTCAAACATTTGGAAATATTCTCAGATGTTTGTCACAAAGAAGGATTAGTGCTTTGAGAGAAAAGGCAAAGAATCACAACAAGATGATTGAATTCTCTGAATTGAAATCGATGAATCGGGAATTATTCTACGTAATCATATTGTAGAAAAGATACAATGATTTCGATACACCGAAAGACAAGAAACGACTTGAGTTTTCTTGGAGTTGTTAATTTTGTTGGGATGTTCATTAACAATCTGACATATTACAGGAAGGTGTTTAGCCCATTGCTTAAAAAAGATGCGGTATTCAAATGGGAATATGAACATCAAGAAGGAATTAAGCAACTTAAAGAAGTTTGTAAAAAGCTTCCAAAGCGTGCAATTCCCCAAATTGAGGACGAACTGGTTCTTTACACAGATGCCAGTGATGATTGGTGGGCAGCAGTTCTTACTAAGGTCACACCAAATGAGGAAGTGCCATGCAGATATTGCAGCGGTTTATTCACACCCGTGTGAAGCAAACAGATGGCATATCAACGAGAAAGAATTCTTTGCAAAATGTAAAGACTTTTTAAAAATGGCCTCTATTTTTACTGGCTAAAAAGTTTACTCTAAAAATTGATAATTCAAGTGTCAAGGCTTTTCTAAAAAACAAAATTGAATCAAAACCAGAAAAGGCTCGATTACTTAGATGGCAAGTTGAATGTCAATATTATGATTATGATACTGTCATTATAAAATCTCATGAAAATATTCTGCAGATTTTTTGACACGAGATGGAAGAACGCAGCGTTGCAACGAAGTCCTTAAACGAGTAAGACATCTCGGGAAAACCTGGGAGAGTCTAGAACGAGATTTTGGGACATTATGTCTCAATGCGAAGTTGCGGGGCGACTTCAACAGTGACTAAACCGTTTCTAGTCAAATACGAGCATGTCATTCAATGACAATTGTTCTTAGCGCCGCAAGTGGCCTCTCCTCCAGGCCGCATCTCCTACGATGCAAAAAGGGGCGAATAGAGAATGGGGCTCTAACCCGGAGGTTATGGATTCAAGTACCGTAATCACAAGTGTTGCAGGTGATGCATCCCCTAAGGGTGTACAAACTGTAACGAATGTTGAAACTCCGGTGTCACAACCCGAGTCTTCAAGTCAACCCAACACCTCCGGGGTAAAAGAGGAGAGTTGAATCTTAGACCACATGTGCAAATCTAAGGTTCAAACTAACGAAATTAAGATTCCTCCAATGCGGTATATCAAAAACAATGGGAGAAATTGATTACAAAAAGAGGTATTAACCCGTAAAAAACAATAGTTGATATCCCGGCAAATATCCCGAGTTTGGATGAAACCAGAAGTCATCCAAATGAAGTTCAAGAATGGTATACTTTTGGAGCTTTAGCTTCAATTTATCTTTGTATCACCCGGATTCCTTAAATTTCAAAATTACCGAAATGGATTGGGAAGCCATTTACGAGACTTGGGCCAATAATCCACATTTAGTCGAGGAGAAATTTTGAACGTATTTTATCAGTCAAGACTCCCGAACAATGAAGAAGGCTTTAATGAAGCTTTTCATTTCATCAAGCTAAGAAAATCGGATGGAAATGCTTTAAAATATATAAAGCGCCTTCAGGAAGAAGTACCGATAGTAGAGCAATTTCTCAAGATGAAGCTTCACACGACAAGCATGGGGTCTTTGGGTTTGTCTAATCGAAATGGACAAAGTCAAATATCCATTTAAGTTTTTCCATCCAAGAAATGGATCTTTCCTCTTTGAATTCAATGATCGGATCAACAAATGGATTTGCGAGAGGAGCTTTTCGAGACGAAGAGAAGAATTCTCTGGGAGAACAAGATTCCGGTGAGCAAAGAAACTTAACAGAAATTCTGTAACATGGCGCATGTTGGCCGTTGGATCGACCGGATCTGTCAAGCATGCCCCGAACAGAAGGAACCCGAGTTTGGGAAAGGATTTCGACCCAAACCCGACCAACAAGATCATACAGCTGGGAAGGACAAGGGCCCAGCTCACAAGACGCGTTATCCTCGGGGACCACGCAAACCAAATTTTTAAAAGATTCCCCGACAAACCTCACATGGGCTAAGTCACGGGAAGAAAAAGAAAAATAGCTGGCGAGGCAATAATGTGGGATATGACGTAAGTAGTGATGTCATAGATATTAGCAAGACCTGAAGTCCGCCTTTGAAGTCCGGACTTACCTCTATAAAATGCAAGATTTGAAGGAAGCTGAGGACATCGAACATTTTCCTTAGTTTTCTTATAATAAAGTCTGAGAGAAAAATTTGTAATATTTTGAGTGTTTTAGTTTTCAAGTTTTTATGTGTTTTCGAGTGCAAGCCTCTCTATGAGAGGCTAAACCGGTATTCTCCTCCCAAAAGGAGATTACCAATGAAATAAATATTTCTATAAGTTCTTAATAAAAAAAGAGGCTTTCTGCTTCAACATGTCTTCATAATGTTCCATTGATTCATCCCGTTTAAGAATTACTTATACGCCTGGAGTAGGAAACGAACCAAGGTTGTCTTGAAACGATTCTTTGAAGGAGTCGGATAACTTGCGAGATCATCTTCCCGAGGTTGAAGTTGAACAGTGAGGAGCTGTTTGTCAAAAGGTCTAGGGGCAGTAATTTTCTGACTGGTGGTGTTGCGAGCCATCTTACCCGATGCTGTTTCGGTCAAAAAGGTATGAATTTTAAGGGATTTATTAATTTTACGGAAGCATGTTGGGCCTGATATGGTCGTGATGGACTATATCCATCTTAAAATCGAAGACCAGTTTGGTTCTCGGCAAGATAGATCATTAGAGAACAAATTATTTTGGAGAAAAATTTATACTGATTAGATTATATGATAATTTTATAAATTAAGGGGTCAGATGCAACAAATTGGAGCTTAGATGGATTTCTGAAAATATTTAAAGTCATTTGCAAATTATAGGGGCAAAATTGTCAATAGGTGGTAAAGCGCAAAAATATCCATAGTCCAAGAGGCATAGTGAACCAAAACGAAGTCTAGGAGGCAAAGTGAAAAAGCAGGCAAAGTTTGGAGGGTAAAAAGTATTTTGCTCTTTTTCATAATGTGATTGACATCTAACTCTTAGGTGCATGGTGTTTGGCAATGATTTAAAAGTTAAGAGGTGATCTAAGAAACTTGTGTTAGGAATTTTATTGTTTAGATTTTGATGAATGCCATGTAAAACTTAGAATAGAAAGTTGGCACCCCAATTTTTATTGTATAATGCATTGTAACAATTAGAGCCGCCAAGCCGAGTTAAGTCGCCACGCCCTAACATGCAAGAAGACAATCAAGACTGGAAGGAAGACTCTGTGTGAGACAGTGAGTATGGCAAAGAAGAGTAGACGGAACTCTACTAAAGATGCAATTTGAGATGCGGTGAGTAAAGATCGATCAAGTCAACTCAAGAAAAGCCAAGTCTCAAGTTGAAGTGACAAGAAGAGTCATCCATGATTGGAAGTGACTCTAAGTCACCTGGGGAAAGCAAGGAAATGCGGTCAAGTCGAGATAATCGTAAAAAGAACCGTTGCAGTACGTAAATCAAGAGATTTACTTAAACAAGTAATATCTCCATACCACCTTTCTTGGAGTGCTCACCCCGAGTAAGCGTGCAAATGGAATGAACCAATGGGAAGCACTACACCGTGTCGAACTCGAAAAGGTGAAAGAACAATCCATACGAGGAAATGGCAATTCCAAGGATCGCAACAAGACAAGCCAACGATCGCAAGTGACTTTCAAAAATAAGCCTATCTCTTCAACGGGCAAATTTTTGAAAGTTCACTATAAAAGGCTGAGGAGTTTGTTTGAGAAGGAAGACACACACGTGAGATATACAAGCATATTAGAAAAACTGAAACATTCTCAATCCTCAAGCCTACATTACGAAGAACATCAATCCAACACTCACATGTGAAGGAAAGATAACTTCAATCAGTTGAAGAGGAAAATACTGAAAACAAGGGGTCTACATTCCAGGAAGGATTGTAGGAAGGTTCAAGGTTGAACCAAGTCTTAAGCTTGTGGAGGGCTTCGTGATCAAATCCAAAGAGCTTGAGCAAGTGAGTCAGAGTAGTAAAGCAAAACCGCCTGTGAAGAAGTTTCGAGTCGCACGAGAAGCCACCGAGTGATCAAGGCGTCTCAGATCGAGTCCCAAAGGATCAAGTCTATTTGTGTGATCAAGACTTGTATACTGACTGTTACCACTTTGTAAACCGATCATTACCTAGTGGATTCCTCCGGGAGTTGGAGAAGAGAGGAGTAGAAGAATTACCCCATCTTGAACCTCTATAAAAATTTTTTGTGTCATTTACATTTCAACATTTTAATTCCTCGCATTTTTAATCGCTTATATCTCGCCGATAAATTTGCTATTCACTCAATAACTTATAAGTACTAAACCAAGCACTAAACTCTTACTTAATCAAACTTAAGGGTGTTAAGTCTTCCAAATGAAAAACAAAATCACAATCGAGTTAATTTAGAGTCAACAAATGAAAGTTATTCCATCAACAACTCGGTTGAGTCATTGAGAGATTAACTCTTTGAGTGACTAAATTGATGTCCATCAAGGACACAAATGTGTAGTATCAACTCGAATATTTAAAAGGACTAAATCGAAAATTTGGTAAGGTTTATTCAACCCCCTTCTAAACCTTACACTTACACCCCTTGGGACCTACAAGTGGTATCGGAGCGGTTGGTTCATTGAACCCTCCGCACCAGTTCTTGAACTAGATCTCCAAACTTTTCAAAGTCCGCTTTAGTACTTAAACTTTCTAAACTCTTTTTATCATTAAAAGTTATTATAATGGAAGCAAATTTGACACGCATCCCTATGTTCACTATTGAAGAATTTGATGATTGGAAAATTGTATGCGAGGCTCATCTATCCCATTACATGATGAGATGTGGATAGTGATAGAAGATGGGCCTCTGCAAATCTTAAAGGTGAACACAACTGCATTTAAGAGTTGCGAAAGGAGGAGAAGAAGATGTTGCTCCGGACTGGCCATGGTTGAAAAACCAAGAATCGAGTGGACAAAATGATGACAAAAAAAGATACAACCTGGACAATGTAGCCAAGGACATCCTTTACAAAACCTTGGACAAAGCCATGTTCAATAAAGTCAAATCATGCAAAACGGCTAAGGAAAATGGGACAAGTCGACATTGATTTGTGAAGGCTCGAGCAAATCAAGGAAAACAAATTATCAGTGGGTCAGTACAGTAAATTTGAGAACTTCAAAATGATCTCGGAGAAAACCTGGATCAACTAGATGCTCGGTTCACATAAATCACAAATGAGTCATCGCACTTGGAAAGGAATATACACGAAGGAAATGTGTATGAAGATCCTAAAAAGTCTTCCATTTGAATGGGAAATGAAGGTCATGGCATCGAGACATTCCATGGACCTATCAAAGACATCCAACCATGAGTTATTCTCGGACCTCAAGGCCTACGAGTTTGAAAAAAGAAAAGACCAGGAAGAGACAATTTGCACCCAAAACATCCGCTTCTAATTGTTAAAGATGGAAAGAGAGTCGAGGTCAAAGAGGTCATTGACCCGGAAGAAATAGCCCCGATGGTTAAGAGGTTCAACAAGTTCTTCAATAAGAACTACAAGAGAGGAAAGGGTGAATCTTCCGAGAAGACACTCAAACCCCCTCCAAATCAAGAGAAGATAGGCCAACCAAGAGAACAGATCATCAAAAAGTTGAGTATCAAAGGGCCGACAATCCAAGAATGGAAAGAGTCGATCAAAAGGTTGAATATCTATGCCGAATCAGAGACAACCAGGTCACTATGTCATTGATCGCCCATATCCTCGTAGTCAACAAATACAGAGATGAAGAAGAAAGAAAGGTCTTGAGAGAAAGAAGACAAGAAAGGAAAAGGCAATGATGGTCTGAGAGGCTAAACAAACAAGTCAAGAGAGACAATGATTGAGAGCAAAGTGTTCGACTACTCAAGTGACCGACGAAAAAAAAGCCACGATCCGCTTGATGGCCAAAGAACAAGATCAACCTCGACCAAGAAGATGAGGTACAATCTAACTCAACAAACTCGCATACACTAGTGATAGTGATGTGACACACACACTTCATCACCCACCGATCTTTATGATTCATTAGGCAAAATGATGAAAGATTTTGAATACATTAAATCCTCACACACTATTGAATGAGGAAAACGGCCTACTCAAAAGTCAAAACTCAAAGCCGACTAAGGAGCCGAGTACTCTAAGTCAAATAGTGATGAGAATGAAGGTTTAAAGGTGAAAATGCTAAATTAATAGCGTAAAATTTCGCTATAGAAAAGAGGAGAATGACCTCAAGAATGTTATTGCCTCATTCACTAAGGCATCTAAATCATTGGATGATCTTATCATGAGTCAAAGAGAATGTGGAGACAAGACAAAGCTTAGGATTTAATTCCTCTCGTGCTATGTCAAACCTCAAAAGTAATTTTGGAAAAAGGATCTTCAAGTCATGAAGAGTCCAGAAAAATCCAAAACTCTAAATGTTGCACACACATTCACTCCAAAGCACAATAACAAGCAAACCGGCCTTGGTTACAAAGGAAAAGGAAAACGGCCGATTGAGTGTCTTTGAAAGTGATAAGTGAGAAGAGATTCACCGAGTCCTCAAGCAAACTCCTACCGAGAAAATACTCAGTAAAAAGGAAGCAGAGCTACCAAAAATCCCGGAAAATCCATAAAAGAAATACATATGATGGGAATGGTAGAAAATATCCAAGCCAAGCCGATTGGAATAATGTGAACTATCAAAGATAGACTTATGGAATATAAGCCCAAATGGCAAAGGCCAAGAACTCGGCAAAGGCCATTCCAAAAGTATAAGAGCTTTCATCAAAGACACCTATGCACCTAGGCATCACACTCAAAGTCACCACAACTACCCAAGAAAGGCAATTGCTAAAACACATATACAGGCATACTGACAAAAAGAGATTTGTATGAACCTAGAATCCCCAAGCAATTTGCCAGGATTAATTATGATTATGGCATCGATAGATGGCAACCCCTTAGAGTCAAATCATTTGGCTATAAGTTGGTTGGATCATCTTACAATTCTAACCCCTCGGGACCCGGACAAGTATGGGTACCTAAAACTTAATTTCCTTGATTGCAGTTCAAAAAAGCGGTGAAAGTGCCAAGGAACCTGGTACATGGATAGTGGTGCATTCCGGCACACATGACAGAAACAAGAAAAATCAAAATTCAAGGAAGTTAAAGGAGCAAAAGGCATATTTGGAGGAAATGAAGCTCCTGGTGAAATAAGAGGCATTGGAACCATCAAGAGGAATGGATTAGAAATCACAGGCGTTGCATATGTTGAAGGACTCAACTTTAACTGCTAAGCATCACCAACTCGTGACAAGGGTTACAACGTTGGATTCAACATGGGAATATGCCAAATCAAAGATATTGAATCAAATGAAGTTGTCCGCAAGGATGTAGACGAGAAAAATATGTATGTAGTGGATTGGTCAATCGCAACACCCAAGACTGCCTACTAGCAAAGAGCACCTTTGAATCAAGTCAGTTGTGGCACAAAAGCCTGGAGTCACCCGAATTTCAAAACAATTAACAAGTCGGGCAAGAAGTCATCTTGTGGAAGGACTACTGATTTCTCGAGATACAAAAAGGAGAGTATATGTAACGATGTCGAAGGAAAACAAATCAAGTCGTCATTCAAAGAAAAGACATGCCCATCCTCAACAAGAATATTGCATCTACTTCATATGGATCTATTTGGCCCAAAGGTGGAACCGGCCAAAGATAAGTGGAAAGAAATACACCTTGGTGGTAGTAGATGACTACTCAAGATATACATGGACAATATTCATGTGTAAGAAGAAAAGAAACTCTACAAAAACTACCACAATCGATGAAGAGGATTCAAAACGAGAAGAGTCAAACCATTATCAAAATAAGATCGACAGAGGAACCGAGTTTGTCAATGGAATAATAACTCAATATTGTATTGAGAATGGTATTGGTCATGAACTATCGGCAGACAAGGACTCCACAAAGCCAAAATGGAGTTGCAGAAAGAAGGAACATAACTCTCAAAGAAGAAGAAGGACCATGTTAGTGAAGCAGAGTTACCAAAAGATTGGGCTGAAGCAATCAACACGGCTTTTGCTACACCCAAAAAGATGTATGATAAATAGACGGTGACAAAGACTCCTATGAGATCCTGGATCGAAGAAAACCAAATGTTGCATACTTGAGAATATTTGGATGTAAATGCTTCATCCACAACAATGGCAAAGACAACCTAAAGGCTTTTGATGCTAAAGTCGATGAAGGTATCTTCTTAGATACTCACGGTGAAAGCAAGGCCTACAGGATACTCAACAAAAGAACTATAGTCACGAAGAATCCATTCATATGGTATTCGATGAGCCAAATGTAAATGGAGAAGACATTGAAGAGTCGGTGATAATTTGAATCATCCAACCATACTGAGAGAAGAATCCCTATGTCAAGCCAAGCCGAATTATCAATTCGAGAAGAAGATGAGATTCTTTGAATCTCAAAAACAATTTGGAGAATTTGCAGCTAAGTGATTACGAGAGAGCGACCACAAAGAACACGGTGCAAGTCGATCAATCCGGCTAACTTACTCCAACTCGATGTAAGATGGCCGAGAAATCATCCACTTAACTTGTCATTGGAGATATAAGAGAAGGTGTCAAAACAAGATCCGAACTCAACAAGAAGCCATGTTCACATGCTTCATCTCACAAATAGAGCCCAAAGACGTGTCACAAGCCTTGGACGACACACACGGATTCAAGCTATGCAAGAAGAGTGAATCGGTTTGAAAGAAATAAAGTATGGGAATTAGTGCAAAGACCCATACATCAAAATGTTATTGGCACCAAATGGGTGTTGAAATAAGATGAGCGAGGAAGGTTCGTGGTAAGAAACAAAGCAAGACTAGTAGCCAAATGATATTGCCAAGAAGAAGGGATATATTTTGATGAAACATTTGCCCTCGTAGCAAGATTGGAAGCTATAAGGATGTTTCTTGCCTATGACTCACAAGAATTTCATTGTATATCGGATGGATGTAAAAAGTGCATTCCTAAATGGTTTATTGGAAGAAGAAGTGTATGTTGAACAACCTCCAGGATTTGAGAGAAAACTCTTGGAGATAAGGTATACAAACTCAAGAAAGCCCTGTATGGATTGAAGCATGCACCCAGAGCATGGTATGATACATTGTCACAATTCCTAATTGAAAATGGATTCACTAAAGGAAAAGTAGATAGAACACTTTTGTAATTCAAGACAAAAAGAGTATACCGCTTGTTCAAGTATATGTGGATGACATCATTTTTGGATCCACTAACAAAGAGTCGTGTGTGAAAAATTTTCAAACCTCATGCAAAGTAAATTTGAAATGAGCATGATGGGAGAGTCGACATTCTTCCTTGGACTCCAAGTAAAGCAAGGTGAAGGATGGAACCTTCATAAGTCAAACAAAATATACGAGAGATTTAATGAAGAAGTTTGGTATGGAGGAGAAGTCTTCTCGTAAAAATACCAATGAACACATCAAAATGGACATGGATGCAGATGGCAAGCTCAGTAGATCAAACAAGATACTGAGCACTTATTGGATCATTGCTCTATCTCACAAAGAAGCGGACCGGACATCACCTTTCTTTAGGTGTATGTGCAAGATTTCAATCGCTCCAAAAGAGAGCCATATGACAAACTAAGAGAATATTGAGATACTTGAAAGGAAGCCAAGAAGTAGGCCTATGGTATCCAAAGGAAGGTGGATTCAAGCTAATTGGCTATTGATTTCGACTATCTTTGGATCGATGAATTGATAGGAAGAGCACTTGGACACATGTCAAATGCTAGGAAACAAGCAGTGATTTCTGGTTTAGCAAGAAGCAAAACTCAATAGCCACCTCTACTGGTGAGGCGAGAATACATAGGCTGGCATTTGTTGTGCCCAAGTCCTATGGATGAGACAAAGTGAGAGACTATGAGGTTGAGGAAAAAGAAATTCCAATCATGTGTGATAACACAAGTGCAATTGCAATTATTCAAAATCCTGTGTTGCATTCAAGAACAAAGCACATTGATGTCGATATCACTTCATAAGAGATCATGTTGAAAAGAAGGACATCATCCTGGAATATATCTCAACCGATAAACAACTAGCCGACATCTTCACAAAACCATTATGTGAGTCAAGATTTGAAGAACTCAAGCATGAGTTGGGACTAATTGAGCTAAGTCGACACTCGACGAATCAAAGAAGAGAAATGGAACAGAAAGGGGTGAAAAAAAGAGTTTGAAAACAAATCACTCAAGAATCACCAGATGTCGGAAAGACTGACTATAAGTCGGTGATTTGAGTCACTAAGAGAATCGTGAGAAGTAGAGTTAAATCGCCTAAGGGATGTTTGAGTCACTTATGAGCAAAATGACAAAAACGCAATCGTTTTGACTAAGCGGGAATGTTTTAAGGAATACGTCAAAGATAATGATGATGTGTACTGACGGACATAAAGTTGCACACCAAGCTTATGATTGGATATAAATCGCATTAAATACGAGACATTAAATGCTCAATAGGCGTGCAAAATCTAAGCCGTTGATTTCGATCACATTTCAAAAACCACCCGCACGCCCTTTCATAAACCATATTTAAACCATTTTCGCCCGTTTCTCTCTCACACTTCTAAAAGCTGTTCATTTCTTCCTCTCAAAAGCAAAGGCAAAAATTCTCTCTAAACCCTATATATCTTCAAATCAATTTCTTAGTTGTTCCTTGATATAATCCTGAAAAATGGCACCAACTTATGACTTTACCAAGTTAGGAAAGCAAATCCACACCGGCTCTACGGTGGATTTCGACAAGGATGGTGAAACAGGGGTCCGACGACACCCTAGTGAAGAAAATTCTGAAAAGTTAGAAACGTCCGATTCAAAACCGTTTCGACGTTAGAGTACCCGATGACATATGTGGAGGAGGTCGCACAATTCGTGAATGCCGAGATTCACGATGAAGGAATCAAGTCATATGTTCACGGAAAGCGGTGACTATCTCGCAAGGATTTGGCCAAACATTGCTCACTACGGCCAGAGGCGCATCGTGAGATTAACGAAGTTGATGTAAACCTGGCCGATGCTTGGAAAGAAATAGCCAAGCCCGACTTTGCCGATAAAATAGTATATCTGACAAACAAGAGACTCATTTGAAGGAGGATTATCACAAGTGTTGGACATAGTTGCCAAATGTATCGACATCAAGTTTGGCGACTTTGACCAATGTCAAAGGCAAAGCCGATTGTAATGGCTGCAATCATCGAAGAAAAGAAGATAAACCTGGGCTGAGTTTGTCTACATCGGACCGCATTTAACGCGTGGGGAACAAATCCTTCAAGGAAGATGGCTCATTTGGAGGATCCTCAGATATGGCCTAGTGATTGGCCGGCTAATGGAGGTGAAAGGAGTCCCTCTTAGACATGGGAAGGCATTCCATGTTAACAAGAGGATGTTGAGCAAACCTCTCTCGGCGCAGAAGAGAGCTTACGCCAAGAGAGCGACACGGTGAGGGGGAATCGGTGACCACCTCGAAGATACAAACTGCTTTCCTCTCCACCCAAGAAGAGAGCTGCGCGCTGCCAGCCTACTAAGAAGATCTGCTGCCCTGCAAAGAAAGAAAACCAAACATGCTCCCGCCCGCAGCAGTCACCGCCTCGTAGCCGTGTCTCCCCCTCGCAGCAGCGGTCGAGAAGGACTCACAAATACCTTCTCCGATCGTCAAAAAGAGGAGAACCGAGAAGCCACGACGGCCCGCTCCTCGAAAAAGACACCAAGCACGCCCCCGCCGCCCAAGACTCGAAGACACCGTCTCGAACGTAAATCCCTCCGGTACAAACTAGGAGACGAAGAAGAATCATCAAGCAATCCGAATGGAGAAACCGGTGAGTCGATCGATTACTCGCCTAGAGCAAAACACGGAGACTACCTGGAGAAGTAGAGTCTCCGGATGTAATTGATGAAACGGCCCAAGTCTCGCCAAGGCGATCGCAGAGGCAACCGAAGACACATTGTAGTTCACACGGTGAAACACAAAAGAACCCGCTAGATGAGATAGTGATGTAATGATCCTATCCCCACCGCACCCGGACATCCAAAATCGCCTGCGTGAGTGGAGAAATGGAAGTTGAGTAAGTCAAGGAACAGTTCCAACGGCCGAGTTTATAGAAGAAGAGGAAGGCGCTAAATTTCCTTGGACTAAAATCGTGCTCCCAAAGACTTGATGAAGACAACTCGCTTAGACATCCTGCAGATTTTCAAGGAAAAGGAGAGAGAAAAGCAAGTCGAGGAAGCGAGGCACGTGAGAAGCGAGCATCCGCCCTATCTCCGGCACCACAGAACACACACATCCTCTCTCCTTGATGTCTTTTCGAGGCCGATGATGAGATCAAAGAATCTCACGCTACGAAAGAGTTGCAAATGTCGGCAAGCATTGCAGAATCGAGAATCCTTCACGAGCAAAGATTGATGGAGGACCAGGAGAGTCCTCCGAACACAACCTGAAATTGATCCAATGGGAGTGGTTCAAACCAAATCGCCATTGTTGTTCTTTGCTACCACTTCCCCTGACTCACTCGGAAGAAGGCATTAAGGGAAATGGCGATGGCGGGATAGTGGGGAACTCGGTCGAGCCAACCCCTATTGAAGGTGTGCTACCACCGCCCCACGGTGAAAAATCAATCGAAACAACCGGGAGTTTGGAGACGAGTGATCCATTCAAGTCACTCGGTGGTGCGCCACCGAGGGGGAAACTCCCTCCACTACAAACAAGGTTGGAGGATCTGCAGATGACTCCACAACGAATCAAGGAGGCGAAGTAGAGAGAATACAAACACAAGAAGAACAACAAGTTGCCATCAACGAAGCTCAAATAGTTGAGACTGCCTCACCGGTGAGGTACCAACTCGCTCGAAGGCTAATGACGCCGCCGAGGCGATCGAGGCCTGAGATGGAACGCCCGGGAGTTAACACTGTGCGATGAAAGTGCAATCCATGGGGTTGAGACTCCAATGGATGCCACATGAAAAACCCTAAGACAGTGACACATGTCGAAAGGAGGACATGCCTCATTGCAAAGAGAGCTACTTTGGAGGTAATGAAGGCCACGGGAGGTTGAGACTTCGGGGGGGTAAGGTAGTCAAGTCGAGAACATCCCTCCTGCTATCATCGACCCATCCGAGAAGGAGATAAGCGCACTTCATGATTCCCAAGATAATCATGATGTCACATTTTCGGGATCGGAAGGCGAAGAAGAAGGCGAGTCATCCCCGTGCCAAAACCAAAAGACTCATTTGCGAATGTTCCAAGCACGAGCAAGTCCGATCCCAAGACTACTCGTCAAACTTTTAACTTTGATGATGAGCCACCAATGGAAATCTCATCATCGTCCGATGACGCTCGAGCAAGGCCGAGGACCGTCTACTCAAATGGAAAAATCATTTGAGACCAACGAAGTTTGTTGAGACATTGAGGCTCGGCAAGCGGGTCCACTTCACAACAAGACCTAGCTCAACAAGAGACCACTGCAAGCTCCTCAAGCTCGAAGCAGATCGATTCCCAAAAGAACTTCACGCGCACGCTCATCATTGAACAGATCCCGGTTGGCGGTGATGAATCTTTTGTAGAATCTTTTCCTTTTTCCCCGGAGGTACCCGAACTCCATGAAGAGTCGAGAATGAACGCGCACGCTATCACAGACAGCCTCCGTTTTCTCTTCAAATACCATTGTTCCATTTCGCTTATGACTTTGATGTTTGTATGGCCATCACCGCAATGAAGAATCATTTGAAGTTCGAGAAGTGTTCAAGGCACTATTTCTTCGAGGTTGAACGGATGGAGAGGCATCAGCCTCTGGACATGCGATTTGGACAATGAGATGCCAACCTTACGGCCGACTTGAGAGGCATAACAATCGAGAATAAGGGAATGGTGGCAACAAAGAAGAACAATGCGTGTGGAACAAGTCGATTCTTGAGGACATTGTTCAACAAGCTGGTATGGAGAGCCGAAAATGCCGATGCAAAAACAAAGCGAGAGAACATATCGAACATATGCATGAAGCTCACACTCGCCGAGATAAAGCTGCGTGAGCAAAATACAAATGATCTACTGGCGGTTGGAAGAACACATGACAAGAAAATTCAGCCTTCCTTCTCACGGCCGAGATGAAGTCGATTTCAATGAGAATCCAACGCTACTCGATCCGAATTCGTCTGCCGCATACAACGATCGATGATGGCTCAAAAGTTACCTTTAAAACCGTAGGCAAGTGCACCTATCGTTTTATAGTATAGATTATTGAGTACCGAGTGTCATTCCCACGAGGATTGTAAGTACTAATAATTTCCGTCTTTTTGTTATTTAATCTAACAATTTTGAGTTTTTGTTTGAAGAAAAAGGAAAACAAATTATAAATTGTAAAAATGAAGTAAAATTTGTAGAATAAGAAATCAAGAGATAGAAGTGTGTTTGAATGTAAATCCCTCTAGAATGTTTTTGTGATTTGACAAGTTAAAAGATTCAACCATAAGCCCTTAAGCAAAAACCAACCTCTTTTAATAAAATCTCATGTCTTGTGGACCGTAGAAATTCCCAATTTAAGTTAAACCCTTTCTCAAGGCGGAAAACTTCTAATCTCAAGTTGATTAACTCGAAATCTCTTTCTAGTTAAAACCCCAAGACAAAGATTATAACGATTTGTGAATTCCCATATTAGGTTTGACCCTAATCCAGAAGATTTATGTCGTCCTATATCTAGGATTGCATGCAACTCTTTTCACTTATATAGGTTCTATTTCACCATGAATCTCTCGATTTCCCGGATGAAAAATAAACTTCAAATCAACATTGCGCATATATCAATTCGAATGAACGAAGCATAATATAAGTGAATCACACAAAATATGAGGATTTTATTAAAAACATACACACCTTAATCACAAATCCATTCTAGAGTTCATTACATTCAAACACTAGGAGTTTAGCTACACATGGCTTTGATAAAAGAGTATACTACACAAGATGATTTGAATAAAATGAACATGGTGTACTTAGCTCTTATTCAAGACCAATACAAGACTTCCTCCTTGGTTGATGATGTTGAGCTCCAAGCCTTCTCCTTTAATATTCCCCAAGCTTTCTCCTCCAAGACCCTTGATCCCAATTCTACTTAATGAAATGAATACAATGAATATTTTCTCGAGTATCTAATGAATTTCCTCTCCCAACTTCAACCCTTGGCTTTTATAGCAACCAATACATTGATAGTACTCTCTTTTGTTAAACAATTGCCTCCATTTTCCTTGTTGGTTGGTGAATTCTTGTATTCAAGTGATGAGGAGGGGACATGGAGACATGTTTCAACAAAATAGGGTGTTAAAAGTGTACAAAAGTTGCCAAAATGGGTTGGTTGGTGAGTTTTCCCCAAATTCCGCAAAGAAAAGTTGCAAAAAGAGGTCCCGGACACGCCGTGTCGCCCGACACGGCCGGCCGTCTTTGTTTAATTGTGCAGAGCACTCCGCCCGACATGGCGTGCTTCCCAACACGGCCGGCCGTGTTCCGACACGATCCGTGTTGGGGAACACGGCCAGGCCGTGTTGGAGGCTGTTTTGTGCAAAAATTTCGAGTTTTTGGCTCCGTGAACACGGCCGTGTTGCCCGACACCCCGCCCGTGTTGGACCAAAAAGGCCCCGAAATGACGCGTTTGACTTGGAATTTCGAGCGTTTTGCATCCTTAAACTCCCCGGTATGTTTTGACATGAATCCATGGTCCGAAATTCACCAAAATTAGCCCCGAATGGTCAATCTACATCAATAAAATCACCTCGGAGTAATATAAACTATGTACAATCAAAAATTTACAAAACTAACAATAACATAACTCGAATTCTACTCAAATATACACATAAAACATGCATAAAAAGACCCTTATCAGCAGACTCGAAGCAGAACTCGACCATCAGAAGACTCGACTTCATGCTTGCCAGTATGTTCCCTGGGGTTCCTCTATCCTTTGATGATGCCAAAAAGGGGGAAGAGGAATACCTTAAAGCGCTAAAATCAGAAGCTGAAAAGAAAGGAGCAGCTGAGAAGGGAAAATCAGCTGAGGAAGTCTTAAAACAAAAGAAAGAGAAGCTTGTTGAGGGGGAAGGGTCGACAGATGTGACTTTGATGATTGCACAAATCCCAACAAGGTCATCACGGTGACATTATCGAAGAAACCCCGTGACTCGCCACTCCAACACTCTGTATCTATGGCCGAGAAGAGAAAAACAATTGAAGCGGGGATGAAGGAAGTGGAAGGAAGAATGGATGCCCGAGTTATGAACATCTTGAAAGAACACGGAGGCATTCCAAGTGAAGCAGAGACACTTATGCCATTTCGATGTCGGGACAGAGCCACGATCGGTTGACGAATTCAAAACGCTCGAATCTGAAGGATACTTTGCAAATATGTCTATGGCTCAAGCTTGGTACTTGTCTTGGGAAAAGGGTCTCACATTATGTGAAGAAGCGACTGACAAACAGACTACCGGCGATCGCTCTGCTAGTCACTCATTTGGTCACTCATTTGGAAAAAGAAGACTCATTAGGAATTCTATTGTTTAGATTTTGATGAATGCCATGTAAAACTTAGAATAGAAAGTTGGCTCCCAATTCTTGCTTTGAAATGTATTGTAACAATTAGAGTGGCCAAAGCCGAGTTAAGTCACTACGCTCCAACTTGCAAGAAGACAATCGAAGGCTTGAAGGAAAACTCATTGTGAGAGATTGAGTACAACAAAGAAAAGCAAGACAGGAACTCGATGAAGAAGCATTTGAAATGCGGTGAGTGGAACATCAGTCAAGTCAACTCAAGAGAAGCCAAGTCTCAAGTCAAGTGATGAAGAGTCATCCAATGATTGGAAGTCGACTGACTAAGTCACCTGGGGGAAAGCGAGGAAATGCGATCAAGTCGAGATAATCAGAAAAAGAACCGTTGCCGTAAATCAAGAGATTTACTTAAACAAGTAATATCTCCATACTACCTTTCTTGGAATGCTCGGTCCGAAGCGTGCAAAAGAAATGAACCAATGGGAAGCATTACACCGTGTCGAACTGCGAAAAGGTGATAAAACATTTCATACGAGGAAATGGCAATTCCAAGAAGCGCACACCAACGATTGCAAAGTGATTTTAAAAAATGAGCCTATCTCTTCAACGGGCAAATTTTTGAAAGTTCACTATAAAAGGCTGAGGAGTTTGATTGAGAAAAGAGGATCGTGGATGAATGACACACGTGAGATATACAAGCTTATCAATAATCGAAACATTCTCAATCCTCAAGCCTACATCTCGAAGTACATCAATCCAACACTTACCCGTGAAGGAAAGAGAACTTCAATCAGTTGAAGAGGAAAAATCGAAAACAAGGGGTCTACATTCCAAGAAGGATTGTAGAAAGGTTCAAGGTGAACCAAGTCTTAAGCTTTTGGAGGGCTTCGTGATCAAATCAAAGTGCTTGAGCAAGTGAGTCAGTAGTAGCAAAGCGCAGCTGCCTGTGAAGAAAAGCCGAGTCGCACGAGAAGCTTGGTGAGTGATCAAGGCGTCTCAGACCGAGTCCCAAAGGATCAAGTCATTTGTTGTGATCAAGACTTGTATCCGGACTGTTACCACTTTGTAAACCGATCATTACTTAGTGGATTCCTCCGGGAGTTGGAGAAGAGAGGAGTAGAAGAATTACCCCATCTTCGAACCTCTATAAAAACTTTCTTTGTGTCATTTACATTTCAAAGATTTAAATTTCTCGCACTTTTAATTGCTTATATCTCTTGATAAATTTGCTATCCATTTGATAATCTATAAGTACTAAATCAAGTCAGAAAACTTGCTTAATCAAACTTAAGGGTGTTAAGTCTTTGTGAAAACAAAACCACAGGTGAAGTCAAATTATAGCCAAGCACGGTGAGTTACTCTATTAACACTCAATTTGAGTGCATGTTGAGAGATTAACTCTCTTGAGGGACTAATTCGATTGTCCATCAAGGACACGTTGTGTAGAACTCGTAGATTTAAAAGGCCTAAATCGAAAATTTGGTAAGGTTTATTCAACCCCCCTTCTAAACCTTACACTTACACCCCTTGGGACCTACAAGTGGTATCGAGCGGTTGGTTCATTGAACCCTCCGACCGTTAGTTCTTGAACTAGATCTCCAATCTTTTCAAAAGTCTCGCTTTAGTACTTATCTTTCAAAACTCTTTTCTATCATTAAAAATTATTATCATGGAAGCAAATCTAACACGCATTCCTATGTTCACTATTGAAGAATTTGATGATTGGAAAATTCGTATCTGAGCTCATCTATCAAACATTACATGATGAGATGTGGATAGTGATAGAAGATGGGCCTCTGCAAATATTAAAGGTGAACACACTTTGTCACGAAGAGTTGCGGTTGAAGGGAGAGAAGATCGACACGGACGGTCATGGTTGAAAAACCAAGAAGCGAGTGGACAAATGATGATGAGAAAAAGATACAACCTGGACAATGTAGCCAAGGACATTCTTTACAAAACCTTGGATAAAGCCATGTTCAACAAAGTCAAATCTTGCAAAACGGCTAAGGAAATCGGGACAAGTTGACTTTGATTTGTGAAGGTTCGTGAGCAAATCAAAGAAAACAAATTATCGATCATTTATCTTAAGTTTGAAAATTTCAAAATGATCTCGGGAGAGAACTGGACCAACTAGACGCTCGATTTACAGAAATCACAAATGAGCCGTCTACACTTGGAAAGGAATATACACAAAAGGAAATGTGTATGAAGATCCTAAAAAGTCTTCGGTGAATGGGAAATGAAGGTCATGGCATTGAGACACTCCATGGACCTATCAAAGACATCCAATCACGAGTTATTCTCGGACCTCAAAGCCTACGAGTTTGAGCCGAGAAGGAAAGACGAGGAAGAGACAATTTTGTACCCAAAACAAATGCTCTAGTTGTCAAAGACGGAAGGAGAGCGAGGTCAAAGAAGCAATTGACCGTAAGAAGAAATAGCCCTAATGGTTAAAAGATTTAACAAGTTCTTTAACAAGAACTACAAGAGAGGAAAGGGTGAATCCTCCAGAAGACACTCGGCTCCCTCCAAATCAAGAGATGATAGGCCAACCAAGAGAAAGATCATCAACAAGTTGAGTATCAAAGGGTGACAACTCAAGAATAGAAAAGAGTGATCAAAAGGTGAATATCTATGTTGGAATTGTAGACAACCAGGTCACTATGCCATTATTTGCTCATATCCTGTAGTCAACAAGTACGAAACGAAGAAGAAAGAAAGGTCTTGAGAGAAAGAAGACAAGAGAAGAAAAAGGCAATGATGGCTGCAGAGATTCTTGAGACAGCCAAGTCAAGAGAGACGGTGACTCGAAGAGAAGCGAAGCCGACTATTCAAGTGACTCGAAGAAGAAGCTTTGATCTCGCTTAATGGCCAAAGAACAAGATCAAGAAGATGAGGTACAATCTAACTCAACAAGCTCGGACACTAGTGATAGTGGATGACACACACACTTCATCACCCACTGATCTTTATGATTCATTAGGCAAAATGATGAAAGATTTTGAGCACATTAAAACCTCACACACACTATTGAATGAGGAAAACAGCCTACTCAAAAATCAAAACTCAAAGTGACTAAGGAGCCGAGTACTCTAAGTCAAATAGTGATGAGAATAAAAGTTTAAAAAGTGAAAATGCTAAATTAATAGCAGAAATTGCTGCTTGCTATAGAAAAGAGGGAGAATGACCTCAAAAATGTTATTGCCTCATTCACTAAGGCATCTAAATCATTGGATGATCTTATTATGAGTCAAAGAGAATGTGGAGACAAGACAGGCTTAGGATTTAATTCCTTTGTGCCATGTCAAACCTCAAGAGTAATTTTGGAAAAAGGATCTTTCAAGTCATGAAGAGTCCGAAAAATCCAAAACTCTAAATGATGCACACACTTTCAATCCAAAGCACAATGCTAAGCAAACTGGCCTTGGTTACAAAGGAAAAGGAAAACGGACTGATTGAGAGTCTTTGAAAGGACGGTGAGAAGAGATTCACCGAGTCCCTCAACAGACTCCAAACAGAAAGTACTCTGTAAAGAAGAAGCGAGCTACCAAAAATCCGAGAAAACTCATAGAAGAAATACATATGATGGGAATGGTAGAAAATATCCAAGCCAAGCCGATTGGAATAATGTGAACTACCGGCTAGACTTATGGAATACAAGCCCAAATGGCAAAGGCCTAGAACTCAACAAAGGCCATTCCAAAAGCATAAGAGCTTTCATCAAAGACACATATGCACCTAGGCACTACACTCAAAGACACCACAATTACCCAAGAAAGGCAATTGCTAAAACACATATGCAGGCATACTGAGACAAAAGAGACAATTTGTATGAACTGGACTCCCAAGCAATTTGCCAGGATTGATTATAATTATGGCACCGATAGATGGCAACCTCTTAGAGTCAAATCATTTGGCTATAGGTTGGTTGGATCATCTTATAATTCTAACCCCTCGGGACCTGGACAAGAATGGGTACCTAAAACTTAATTTCTTGATTGCGGAGTTCAAGGAACAGTGAGTGCCAAGGAACCTGGTACATGGACGGTGGGTCATTCCGGACACATGACAGAAATAAGAGAAATCTGTCAAAATTCAAGGAAGTCAAAGGAGCAAAAGTCATATTTGGAGGAAATGAAGCTCCTGGTGAAATAAGAGGCACCTTTGGATCCATCAAAAGGAATGGTTTAGAAATCACGGATGTTGCATATGTTGAAGGACTAAACTTCAATTTACTAAGCATCATCAACTCGACAAGGGCTACAATGTTGGATTCAATATGGGAATATGCCAAATCAAAAATATTGGATCTAATGAAGTTGTCTTTGCAAGGATGTAGACGAGAAAAATATGTATGTAGTGGATTGGTCAAGCGCAACACCCAAAGACTGTCTACTAGCAAAAAGCACTGTTGAATCAAGTTGTTTGTGGCACAAAAAGCCGAGTCACTGAACTTCAAAACAATTAATAAGCTAGCAAGAAGTCATCTTGTAGAAGGACTTCCGGACAAGATACAAGAAGGAAAGTATATGTGATGCATGTCGGAAGGAAAACAAATCAAGTCGTCATTCAAAGAAAAGACATGCCCATTCTCAACAAGAATATTGCATCCGCTTCATATGGATCTATTTGGCCCAAAGTGGAACCAAACAAACATAAGTGGAAAGAAATACACCTTGGTGGTAGTAGATGACTACTCAAGATATACATGGACAATATTCATGTGCAAGAAGAAAGAAACTCTACAAAAGCTACCACGGTGATGAAGAGAATACAAAATGAGAAGAGTCAAACCATTATCAAAATAAGATCGGATAGAGGAACCGAGTTTGTCAATGGAATAATAACTCGATCTTGTATTGAGAATGGTATTGGTCATGAACTATCACCAAGGACTCCACAAACAAAATGGAGTTGCGAAAGAAGGAACAGAACTCAAGGAAGAAAGAAGGACCATGTTAGTTGACGGGGGTTACCAAAAAGATTTTGGTCAAGCAATCAACACGACTTGCTACACCCAAAACAGATGTATGATAAATAGGCGGTGACAAAGACTCCTATGAGATCCGGATGGAAGAAAACCAAATGTTGCATATTTTTGAGGATATTTGGATGTAAATGCTTCATCCACAATAATGGCAAAGACAACCTAAAGGCTTTTGATGCTAAAGGCGATGAGGGTATCTTCTTAGGATACTCGGTGAAAGCAAAGCCTACGAGAATACTCAACAAAAGAACTATGGTTCTGAAGAAGAATCCATTCATGTAGTATTCGATGAGCCAAACATAAATGGAAAAGACATTGAAGAGTGATAATTTGATGAAACATCCAATCTCACGAGAAGAATCCCAATCTTTGGTGGCGGGGATTATCAATTGAGAAGAAGATGAGATAGTGAATCTCAAAAACAGTGGAAAATCTGCGGTGAGTGATCACGAGAGAGTCGACCCACAAAGAACACGGTATTTGTAAGTCGATGAATCCGGCTAACTTACTTCAACCTGACGTAAGATGGCTGAGAGACCATCCACCAGATCTTGTCATTGGAGACATGAGAGAAGGTGTCAAGACAAGATCCAGAACTCAACAAGAAGCAATGTTCACATGCTTCATCTCGCAGATAGAGCCCAAAGATATGTCACAAGCATTGGATGACACACATTGGATTCAAGCTATGCAAGAAGAGCTGAATCAGTTTGAGAGAAATAAAGTATGGGAATTAGTACAAAGACCCATACATCAAAATGTTATTGGAACCAAATGGGTATTCGAAATAAGATGAACGAGGAAGGTTCGTGGTAAGAAACAAAGCAAGATTGGTAGCCAAAGGATATTGCCAAGAAGAAGGAATAGATTTTGATGAAACATTTGCTCTGTAGCAAGATTGGAAGCTATAAGGATGTTTCTTGCCTATGCAGACTCACAAAAACTTCATTGTATATCAAATGGATGTAAAAAGTGCATTCCTAAATGGATTATTGGAAGAAGAAGTGTATGTTGAACAACCTCCAGGATTTGAGCAGAAGACTCTTGGAGACAAAGTGTACAAACTCAAGAAAGCCCTGTATGGATTGAAACGAGGCACCTTGAGCATGGTATGATACCTGTCACAATTCCTAGCGAAAATGGATTCACTAAAGGAAAAGTAGATAGAACACTTTTTTAATTCAAGACAAGAAGAGTATCTTTGCTTGTTCAAATATATGTGGATGACATCATTTTTGGATCCACTAACAAAGAGTTTGTGTGAAAAATTCTCAAACCTCATGCAAAGTAAATTTGAAATGAGCATGATGGGAGAGCCGACATTCTTCCTTGGACTTCAAGTGAAACAGTGAAGGATGGAACCTTCATAAGCCAAACAAAATACACGAGAGATTTAATGAAGAGATTTGGTATGGAGGAGAAGTCTTACGTAAAAATACCAATGAACACATCATCAAAATGGACATGGATGCGGATGGCAAGCCTGTAGATCAAACAAGATACGAGCACTTATTGGATCACTGCTCTATCTCACGGCTAGCTTAGCGAGCGGACATCACCTTTCTTTGTAGGTGTATGTGCAAGATTTCAATCTGCTCCAAAAGAGAGCCATATGACTGCAGACTAAGAGAATATTGAGATACTTAAAAGGAAATCAAGAAGTAGGCTATGGTATCCAAAGGAAGGTGGATTCAAGCTAATTGGCTATTCGGACTCGACTATCTTTGGATGCGAGTGGACAGAAAAAACTTGCCAGGCACATGTCAAATGCTTGGAAACAGATTAATTTCTGGTTTAGCAAGAAGCAAAACTCAATAGCCACTTCTACAACTGGTGGCAGAATACATATACGCGGGCATATTGTTGTGCCAAGTCCTATGGATGAGACGGTTGAGAGATTATGAAGTTGAAGAAAAAGAAATTCCAATCATGTGTGATAACACAAGTGCAATTGCAATCACTCAAAATCTGTGTTGCACTCAAGAACAAAACATATAGATGTCGATATCATTTCATAAGAGATCATGTTGAAAAGAAGGACATTATCTTGGAATATATCTCAACCGACAAACAACTAGCCGACATCTTCACAAAACCATTATGTGAGTCAAGATTTGAAGAACTCAAACATGAGTTGGGGCTAATTGAGCTAAGCCGAGACACGAAGAGTCAAAGAAACGAAATGGAACAGGAAAGAAGGTGAAAAAGAGTTTGAAAACAAAAATTAGCTCAATAAATCACCAGATCGGAAAAGTCACTATACCAAGTCGGTGATAATTTGAGTCACTAAGAGAAATGTGAGAAGCGAGTTAAATCGGCTAAGAGATAAAATTTGAATAACTTATGAGCAAAGAGACAAAAACGATCGTTTTTGACTAAGCGGGAATGTTTTAAGAGACACGTCGGCATAATGATGATGTGTACGGACATAAAAAGCCGCACACAAAGCCTATGATTGGATATAAATGCTGCCGCATTAAATACGAGACATGAAGCGCTCAATATGCATGCGAAATCCAAGCCGTTGATTTCGATCACGATTCAAAACCGTCGCACGCCCTTTCATAAACCATATTTAAACCATTTTTCGTCCGTTTCTCTCTCACACTTCTAAAACTGTTCAATCTCTCTCAAAAAGCAAAGGCAAATACTCTCGAAACCCTATCAATCTTCAAATCAAATTTTGAATTTTTCCTTGAAATTATTCCGAGAAATGGCACCAACGTATAACTTTACCAAGTTGGGAAAACAAATCCACACCGGTTCGACCGTGGATTTCGACGGAATGGTGAAGCGAGGGTCCGACGACACCCTGGTGAAGAAAATCGCGGAGAAGTTAGAAACGCGTCAGGATGAAACCGTTTCTAACACTTTGGAGTATCCTATGACCTATGTGGAGGAGGTCGCACAATTCTACGTGAATGCTTTGAGATTCACGATGAAGGAATCAAGTCATCCATTCACGGGGAAGCGGTGACTATCACGGCAAGGATTTGGTGAATATTGCTCACTACCAAACAGAGAGGAGCATCCGAAATCAAAGAGGTGATGTAAACTTGGCCGACGCATGGAAAGAAATAGCCAAGTCCGCGTTGCGACAAAATAATATACATAGCAAACAAGAGACTGGCGAAGGAGGACTATCACAAATTGTTGGATATTGTTGCCAAGTGTATCGACATCAAATTTGGCGACTTTGACCAACTGTCAAAGGCAAAATTGATTGTGATGGCTGCAATAATCGAAGAAAAGAAGATAAATCTGGCTGAGTTTATCTACGCAGACTCTGCCGAGCGTGGGGAACAAGTCCTTCAAAGAAGATGGGTCATTTGGAGGATCTTCGGGATATGGCCTGGTGATTGGCAGGCTATTGGAGGTGAAAGTGAGTACCTCTTAGACATGGGAAGGCCTTCCATGTTAACAAGAGGATGTTTGAGCTAATCTCTCGTGGTGCTCGAAGCGTCGTACGCCAAGAGAGCGACACGGTGAGGGGGAATCGGTGACCAAGACACACCGCTTCCTCTCCAACCAAGAAAAAGCTGCCCCTACTGACTACCAAAAAGTCTCGCCGCCCTGCAAAGAAAGAAAACCAAACATGCTCCCTGCCCCTGCAGCGAAAGTCTGCGCCCTGCAGCGAGTCACCGCCAAGCGGCCGTGTCACCGCCCTGCGGCGGTGGTCGAGAAGGACTCACAAATTCCTTCTCGATTGTCAAAAGAGGAGAACCGACAAGCCTAGACGGCCGGCTCTCGAAACAAACACAAGCACCGGCCCGGCCGCCAAGACCGAGAGGACACCGCCGAACAGAAATTCCCCAGTACAAACCAGGAGACGAAGAAGACTCGTCAAGGCATCGAACAAGAGAAACCGGTGAGTCGGCTACTCGCCTAGCACAGATCAGGAGACTACCGGAGAAGTAGAGTCTCGGATGTAATTGATGAAACTTGACCAAGTCTCTGAAGGTGATCGCAGAGGCAACCAAGACACAACATTGTAGTTCATACAAATTTGAAACTCAAGAAGAACCAGCCCAAGCGGAGATAGTGATGTAATGATCCTATCTCCACCTTACCCGGACATCCAAAATCATCTGCGTGAGTGGAGAAAATGGAAGTGGCGGTCAAGTCAAGGAGCAGTTCCAACGGCCCTGAATTCATAGAAGAAGAAGATGAAGCGCTAAATTTCCTCGGATTATCTTGTGCTCCAGCTCTAGATGAAGACAACCGCATGGATATTCTGCAGATCTACAAGGACAAGGAGAGAGAAAAGCAAGTGAAGAAGCGAAGCACGCGAAAAGGCAAGTACCGCCCTATCTCCAAGTGACCTGGACAACACTTCCATCCTCTCCTTGATGTCTTCTCGAAAGTGATGAGGAACACGAGAATGTCGCCGCACGGAAGAGTGCGGATCGCAAAGAAGCATTGCATGAATCAAGAATCCTTCACGAGCAAAGACTGATGGAGGGACCAGGAGAGTCCTCGTAACACACAAAAAATCGATCCAATGGGAGTGGTTCAAAGAGCCAAATAACTTGTGATATTCCGCTACCACTTTGACTCACTCACGAAGAAGCGATAAGGAAGATGGCGATGAATGGCGGGCTAGTGGGGACCCGGTGATCGAGCCAACCCCTATTGAAGGTGCGCCACCACCGCCCAACTTTTGAACCATCAATTGCAATAAAGGAGTTTGGAGACGAGTAACCCCACCAAGTCACTCGGTGGTGCGCCCGGTGGGGAAACTCCTCCACTGCAGCAAGGTCGGAGGATCTGCAGATGACTCCACAAAGAATGTAGGAGGCGAAGCAAAAGACACTCAAACACAAGAAGAAACGACAAGTTGCCACCAACGAAGCTCGGGGCGATTGAGATCATCTCGGTGAGGTGCCACGACTCACGAAGAAGGCTAATGACGTGGCTTGTGCGATCGAGGCACGAGGAAGGAACAGCCACTGGGAGTTAACACTGGCGATGAAAGCGCAATCCATGGGGTTGAGACTCCAATGGATGCCATCTGTAGAAGACCCTAAGACAGTGACTGTCGAAAGGGAAGGCAAGGCCTCGCAGCGAGAGAGCTCTTTGGAGGAAATGAAGGCCCGGGAGGTTGAGACTTCCCGGGTAACACAGTGAAGTAGAGAACATCCCTCCGCAACCATCGATCCATCGAGAAGGAGATCGGCGCACTTCATGATTCCCAGGACAACCACGATGTCACATTTCGGGATCGGAAGGCGAAGAAGAAGCCGAGTCAACCCCCATGACAAATCCAAAAGACTCATTTGCGGATGTTCCAGCACGAGCAAGTCGATCCCAAGACTACTCGTCGGACCTTTAATTTTGATGATGAGCCACCAATGGAAATCTCATCATCGTCCGATGACGCTTCGATAAGGCCGAGGACGATCTACTCAAAAGGAGAAATCAGTGAGACCAACGGTCGTTAAGACAAATTGAGGCTCGGCAAGCCAGAGTCTCCACCGCACCACAAAACCCAGTGAACCAGCGATCATCTGCTCCGGCTCCTCAAGCTGGTGGATCGATTCCCAAAAGAACTTCACGCCCACCGCTTATCATCGAACAAATCCCGGATGGCGGTGATGAATCCTTTGAGGAATCTTTCCCTTTCTCTTTGGAGATACGAGAACTCCACGAAGAGTCGAAAATGAGCAAGCACGCTATCACGGACCTCTGCTTTTTCACTCAGGCACCATTGTTCGGCCGATTTCGATTTTCGAACATTTGTATGGCCATCACCGCAATGAAGAATCGTTGAAATGCGAGAAGTGTTCAAGGCACTCTTTCTTTGAAGTTGAAAAGATGGAGAGGCATCGGGCCTCCTTGGATATGCGCTACCTGGACAACAGAGATGCCAACCTTACGGTGACTTGAGAGGCATCACGCGATTAGGGTAAGGGAATGGTGGCAACAAAGAAGAATCAATGCGTGTGGAACAGGTGAGATACTTTGAGACAATTATTCAAAAGCTTCTTTGGTGTGGAGAGTCTGAAAATGTTGATGCTAAAAAGCTGCGGGAACACATTGAACATATGCACGAAGCTCACACTTGCCGAGATCAAGTGCTGCGTGAAGCGAAATGCAAATGATATACGACGTTTGGAAGAACACATGACAAGAAAATTCAGCCTTCTCATTTGAGATGAAGCGATTTGTGAGAATCCAACGCTACTCGTCAATTCGTGCAAAGATACAACGCAGACTTGAAGCAAAATTCAACCATCGGAGACTCGACTTCATGCTTGCCAAAGATGTTCCTGGGGTTCCTCTATCCTTTGATGATGCCAAAAAGGGGAAGAGGAATACCTTAAAGCAAACAAAATCAGAAGGTGAAAAGAAGGGAACAATTTGAGAAGGGAAAATCGGTGAGGAAATTTTGAAAGCGAAGAAAGGAAAATCTCGAGGAGGGGAAGGATCAAAGAATATGACCTTGATGATTGCACAAACCCCCAACAGGGTCTGTCACGGTGACATTATAAGCGGCAAACTCCCCGTGACTCGCCACTCCAACACTCTTTGTATCTATGGCCGAGAAGAGAAAAGAAATTGAAGCGAGGGATGAAGGAGGTGGAAGGAAGAATGGATGCCAGGGTGATGAACATTTTGAAAGAACACGGAGGCATTCCGGTTGACAGAGACACGTATGCCATTTCGGATGTCGGGACAGAGCAAGATCGATTGACGAATTCAAAACGCTCGAATCGAAGGTTATTTTGCAAATATGTCCTTCGCTCAAGCTTGGGACTGTCTTTGGGAAAAGGGTCTCACATTATGTGAAGAAGGCTGACAGGCAATGAGACAACCGGCGATCGCTCTGCTGGTCACTCCGCCTGGGCACTTTTGGAAAGAAGAAGGCCCCAAGATCAAAGATACGCCCAGAGGTAGAGGAAAAGCGGCAGTGGAGGAAGAAGCTTGAGACCCAGGCCTCGCCCAAGAATATTGAATACGTAGATCCGGAAAGAAATGAGGATCTCTTGACCGGGCTTGACCATGTGGCGAACTTGCAAGTGGCTAAAACCAACGCCGAGTATGCAAAAAGGATAGAAGAAGAAAACAAGAGACAAACTCGGCTATGGCGGGAGAGACAGGAAAGAATAAGGAAAGATGAAGGCGCCGAGGAAGGCATATGAGAAGAAAAAAAGAAAGCGGTGATGACGAGAAGAAGAGAAGAAGAGAAGAAGATCTTGATCAAGATGAAAGAAGGAGGAAATGAAGGAGATGAAGTGTTTCTTTGCCCAACCCTTCGTGTATTTTATATGTAAATACATACAATGTAAGTCTTACGTAATAGTGCAAATTTTTTCATACTGATACACCTTGTGAGTTGTGTTAAGTACAAGAATGATATGATCAATAAAAAGATTGATTATGCGCATACATTCTATGTCAATACACTATCTGTATGTATCGTGTTATTTGCATCTTTGTATGATTTAAGTTTTGGCATCATCAAAAAGGGGGAAATTGTTAGGAATTCTATTGTTTAGATTTTGATGAATGCCATGTAAAACTTAGAATAGAAAGTTGGCTCCCAATTCTTGCTTTGAAATGTATTGTAACAATTAGAAGTGGCCAAGGCCGAGTTAAGTCGGCCCTACGCTCCAACTTGCAAGAAGACAATCGAAGGCTTGAAGGAAAACTCTCTTTGTGAGACAAGTGAGTACAACAAAGAAAATGACAGAACTCGATTGAAGAAGCGGTGAAATGCGGTGAGTGGAACATCAAGTCAAGTCAACTCAAGAGAAGCCAAGTCTCAAGTGGTGTGAGTGTAAGAGTCATCCATGATTGGAAGTCGACTCTAAGTCACCCGGGGAAAGCGAGGAAATGCGTCAAGTCGAGATAATCAGAAAAGAACCGTTTACGTAAATCAAGAGATTTACTTAAACAAGTAATATCTCCATACTACCTTTCTTGGAATGCTCGGTACCCCGGAAGCGTGCAAAAGAAATGAACCAATGGGAAGCATTACACCGTGTCGAACTCGAAAAGGTGATAAAACATTTCACGAGGAAATGGCAATTCCAAGAAGCGCACACCAACGATCGCAAAGTGATTTTCAAAAATGAGCCCATCTCTTCAACGGGCAAATTTTTGAAAGTTCACTATAAAAGGCTGAGGAGTTTGATTGAGAAAAGAGGATGCGTGGATGAATGACACACGTGAGATATACAAGCTTATCAATAATCGAAACATTCTCAATCCTCAAGCCTACATCTCGAAGTACATCAATCCAACACTTACCTATGAAGGAAAGAGAACTTCAATCGGTTGAAGAGGAAAATATCGAAAACAAGGGGTCTACATTCCAAGAAGGATTGTAGAAAGGTTCAAGGTGAACCAAGTCTTAAGCTTTTGGAGGGCTTCGTGATCAAATCCAAAGTGCTTGAGCAAGTGAGTTTGTAGTAGCAAAGCGGCTGCCCTGTGAAGAAGCCGAGTCGTCACGAGAAGCTTGGTGAGTGATCAAGGCGTCTCGGACCGAGTCCCAAAGGATCAAGTCGGTTGTTGTGATCAAGACTTGTATCCGACGGGACTTACCACTTTGTAAACGATCATTACTTAGTGGATTCCTCCAGGAGTTGGAGAAGAGAGGAGTAGAAGAATTACCCCATCTTCGAACCTCTATAAAAACTTTTTTGTGTCATTTACATTTCAAAGATTTAAATTTCTCGCACTTTTAATTGCTTATATCTGTGATAAATTTGCTATCCATTTGATAATCTATAAGTACTAAATCAAGTGTAAAAACTTGCTTAATCAAACTTAAGGGTGTTAAGTCTTCGCTGAAAACAAAACCACAAGTGAGTCAAATTATAGCCAACAGTGAGTTACTCTATTAACTTGACTCGGTGAGTCTGTTGAGAGATTAACTCTACTTGAGGACTAATTGACTGTCCATCAAGGACACAGTGTGTAGAACTCAGTAGATTTAAAAGGCCTAAATCGAAAATTTGGTAAGGTTTATTCAACCCCCTTCTAAACCTTACACTTACACCCCTTGGGACCTACAAAGACCCCAAAGACAAAGATATACGCCCCAGGTAGAGGAAGAAGCGAGTGGAGGAAGAAGCTTCGGACCCAGGCCTCGCCCAAGAATATTGAATACGTAGATCCGGGAAAGAAAGGAGGGATCACTTGGTGGGCTTGATCAAGTGGCAAATTTGCGAGTGGCTAAAACTAACGCCGAGTATGCAAAAATAATAGAAGAAGAAAACAAGAGACAAACTCGGCTATGGCGGGAGAGACATGAAAGAATAAGAAAAGATGAAGTCGCCAGGAAGGCATATGAAAAGAAAAAGAAGGCGGTGATGACGAGAGAAAAAGAGGAGAAGAGAAGAAGATGTTGAACAAGATGAAAGAAGGAGACGAAGGAGATGAAGTGTTGTTGTCCAACCCTTCGTGTGTTTCACTATGTAAATACATACAATGTAAGTCTTACGTAATAAAGTCAGTAAATTCTTTATTTCTCTGTGTAGGCAAATATGAACTCGATACACCTTGTAAACAAATCGTGTAAAAAGTACAAGAATGATATGATCAATAAAAAGATTGATTCCGCGCATACATTCTATGTCAATACACTATCTGTATGTATCTTTGTTATTTGCATTTTTGAATGGTTTAAGTTTTGGCATCATCAAAAAGGGGAAATTGTTAGGAATTTTATTGTTTAGATTTTGATGAATGCCATGTAAAACTTAGAATAGAAAGTTGGCACCCCAATTTTTATTGTATAATGCATTGTAACAATTAGAGCCGCCAAGCCGAGTTAAGTCGCCTACGCCCTAACATGCAAGAAGACAATCAAGACTGGAAGGAAGACTGTTTGTGAGACATTGAGTATGGCAAAGAAGAGTAGACGGGAACTCTACTAAAGATGCAAACGGTGAGATGCAATTTGAGTAAAGCATCGTCAAGTCAACTCAAGAAAAGCCAAGTCTCAAGTTGAAGTGTGGAAGAGTCATCCAATGATTGGAAGCCGACTCTAAGTCACCTGGGGAAAGCAAGGAAATGCGATCAAGTCGAGATAACTCGAAAAAGAACCGTTTGAGAAATCAAGAGATTTACTTAAACAAGTAATATCTCCATACCACCTTTCTTGGAGTGCAGTCCCCGAGGAAGCGTGCAAATGGAATGAACCAATGGGAAGCACTACACCGTGTCGAACTCAAAAGGTGAAAGAACAATTCATACGAGGAAATGGCAATTCCAAGGATCGCAACAAGACAAGCCAACGATGCAAGTGACTTTCAAAAATAAGCCTATCTCTTCAACGGGCAAATTTTTGAAAGTTCACTATAAAAGGCTGAGGAGTTTGTTTGAGAAGGAAGACACAAACGTGAGATATACAAGCATATTAGAAAAATCGAAACATTCTCAATCCTCAAGCCTACATTACGAAGAACATCAATCCAACACTCACTGTGAAGGAAAGATAACTTCAATCGGTTGAAGAGGAAAATATCGAAAACAAGGGGTCTACATTCCGGGAAGGATTGTAGGAAGGTTCAAGGTTGAACCAAGTCTTAAGCTTGTGGAGGGCTTCGTGATCAAATCCAAAGAGCTTGAGCAAGTGAGTCAGAGTAGCAAGCGGCACGCCTGTGAAGAAGCCGAGTCGCACGAGAAGCTTGGTGAGTGATCAAGGCGTCTCAGATCGAGTCCCAAAGGATCAAGTCAGTTTGTGTGATCAAGACTTGTATCCGGACTGTTACCACTTTGTAAACCGATCATTACCTAGTGGATTCCTCCAGGAGTTGGAGAAGAGAGGAGTAGAAGAATTACCCCATCTTCGAACCTCTATAAAAAATTTACTGTGTCATTTACATTTCAGCATTTTAATTCCTGTATTTTTAACTGCTTATATCTGCTGATAAATTTGCTATTCACTCAATAACTTATAAGTACTAAACCAAGCACTAAACTCTTACTTAATCAAACTTAAGGGTGTTAAGTCTTCCAAAAAAACAAAATCACAATCGAGTTAATTTAGAGTCAACAGTGAGTTATTCCATCAACGGCTCGGTTAGTGAGTTTGAGAGATTAACTCTACTCTTGAGTGACTAAATTGATTTGTCCATCAAGGACACAGTGTGTAGTATCAACTCTGAATATTTAAAAGGACTAAATCGAAAATTTGGTAAGGTTTATTCAACCCCCCCTTCTAAACCTTGCACTTACACCCCTTGGGACCTACAACTTGCGTAGTTCCTAATATGGTAGCTAGTTAAAAATTTCGATTTGTTTCCCCAAGAAGTTGTTGGAAGGGTGTTTCTTGTTTCGAGAAATGGCTAAGTGTATAAAAAATTTAGGCTAGTCGAGGCCCATATTCGAAATCGATCTCTGCAAAGACGAAAACACCTCGTATTCAAAGTGCTTACGGTTCCGCGTTCGTCCCCAAGATACAACGCCTTTTATCCTGTTTTTGACTTAGCAACACTTGCAAAAGTTGAAACTACAGCGGGCGTAAAGTGTTTAAGGCTTTCAAGCTTTGAACGAGAAGGATGTCAATATATAGATGCAATGACTCGATTATTAGGCTGATTATTTTCGCATGTTATTTCATTTGCAAGGGGTTCATATATATAGGCATCAAGGTGCCCGATGGAAAAGACATGTCTTTTTGGCTCGAAAAGACATGTTTACAGCCAAAAAATATACCTGGTTGCTCGAACAGGTGCAACGTGCGCGTTCGCACACCTGCGTGCGCGAACAATTATGTCCACTGTCTCTGGTGCGTGCACGCGGCCTTGCAACGGGTTGGATATTTAATTAGTTAATTAAAATAATTAATTAATTTAAATGGTTAAATAAATTTGGTCCAAAAATATAAGGGCCTTGAAGCCCAAACCCGGACCTGCGCCGGTCGGCGGCACGCGCGTGTTTTGAACCAAACCCACAAGCATGTATGCCCTCACCCCTTTAAAAACTTTGGTGCCCCAAGGGCCCAACCCCAATAGTCCAATTTGAGATTTATTAATCGAGCAAACTTTATCTATCTACCCTATGTGGGATGAAACATTTCTCCTTCCTCACATTTTCCATTTTCTATACCATTTTCTAGTTTTAAGTGGCTAATTTCTAGTATTAATTTCTCATTCACTAGGAATTGGTTTTGAGAAATTCCAAATGATATTCTCATCTACTCACTCAGTAGAATTTTTACAAATAATTTAATTCTATTTTTCACTAATCAAAACCACTTAAATATTTGGTCAAAATCGGGTTAATATATACTCATTATACACAACCAAATTCCAATAGAAGTTTGCTTCAAATTAAAGTTAAATTAATGAACTTGAAACGTATTTGGTTTTGGGAAAAAAAATTGGAAGCAATCAAGCAATGTGTTATGAGAACTAACACGGTGCACGTGGGGTTCACTTTTCAGCTTGCATATTATCTTTTGTATTAGAGTAGTGAACATTATTAATTCCTCATTAGCCACCGATTAAGAATCAAGTTCTATCTAAGTTGTAGAAAATATTTAATGAAATTAATATTCTTCAAAAAGTAAGTAGGTGTTTTGTTGAATTTGCAAGCTCTTCAAACATCTACTAAACTGTTTAAGGTGATGGGGGGATGTATTCTCGTCCACTTTTCAGTTACTATTGTTGGAAAATAAATTTTGGAAAATAAGTGAAAATGAAAATCTATTTGATTTGTTGTCTGAATTTTCATTATGACATATATTTCGAAATGAAAATAATTTGATTATAGTTTTTGATGATGTGTTTTACATAAATTTATGTGATTGTAGTAAAAATTGTTTAGTTGTAGTTTTTAGAGTGTATTTTTACATAGATTTGAGTGATTATATGAAAAGTTGTTTGGTTGTGTTTCCAAAATCATATTTTCATGAAATATATAGTGGAAACTAAAAATGACTTCATTTACACTGAGAATCTTCCATATAAACATAAACTAATTTCGGAAGAGTTGGAAAATAAAAAATAGATGATGAAAACACATACATACAAACTTAAACATAAGTTCTAAAAATATCTTATAAAATATAAAAACCTAACCATTGATTCCAGTTTAGATATTTTCAGAACAATTCAAACACTTCAAAACTAAACTCAATTAGTGTAAGATTATCGCGTTATGACTTGGGATAAGGGATAACGTGTTGCCCATCTATTGTTTTTTTTTTTTTTTTTTATGACGGGGGAACCCGCAGCCGCTACTCTTCGAGTGCGCACTGGATAAACCCTCGGGCTGGACGTACTAGCCTGCAAACTACGCCAACCAGGTAAACCACACTAGGCAAGCCCTGTGTGACAGGCTCAACCAAGAAAGTGTTGGTAGGGGGAATCGAACTCGTGACCTTTCAGTCCCGCGCTCACCTACTCAACCAACTTGGCTACCCTTGCGGGTATTGCCCATCTATTGTTAACAAATAATGAAGTGTTCTACATCACTAAAAGAGGACATTATCATATGTTATCTATTGATGACCTACTACATATGTAATATGAACCCTAGCAAAATTAGAAAGAACAAAATCTTTGTGGGGACTTCCGGGAAAGTTGATTTACATATGGTATAAAATTTGGTTTTAATCCCAAACTTTTCTTTTTTTTTTTTTTTGCATTAATTAGTTAGCTTGTACAAGTCAGAAATGCATAGTGCATAATAATAATTGGAAAATCTAGTCATGGCCTGATATAGATCTCACGTGGATCCTTTCATTCTAATGATTTCACCGCACTTTTGCCCTTTTCTCTCATCATCATTAAAGCAATCATGAATCTCTCCTACCTCAACCCTTAATTTTATACTATTTAAAAGGATTCGCATGTCATTTTTTTATTTTATTTTTGGATAACTTCAGCCTTTCCTGCGCATTTACCGACTACGCCGAGGACAACAGCTCCGACTCCTCATTGTTGCCGCAAGGTAAACCGCGGATGTGACGACGATCTGGCCGATGTTACGGCGACGGGTGGCCGACGTACAACCTGATCCTCCCAGGTAAAGAGAACAATTATGTTCGACCCCAATCTACTAATAACGATCTCTCCCGAATCGAACCCACACGGATGCTATTCAAGATGAGTTCCCACCAAATCTTCACTACCGCATATGCCCCTGGGAGCAATTTGATGGAGCAGGATATGAACCTCGACCTCCACCCCACAAACAATTTGATGGAGCAGGATTTGAACCCCGACCTCCATCCCACAATTGCTTGTGGTGGCGAGTGGGCTAAGCCACCTGGTTAAAACTTTGGAGGGTAAACTTTTTATACTAGTCACCCCCCACCTAAGATCTGCGGTCCCCATCACAAGAAACCCCCAACTCCTACCGGCCCTACGGATTAGTATACACCGCTTGGCCCTACGCGTATGGAGGGATTTTTTGAGAGGCATGGTTCTAGTAAATATCATTTGGAGAGATTCGAACCCAGGACCTAATGGTGTCAGGCAAGATCCTTTGACCAGCTGAGTTGGCTCCAATTGATGCATGTCATTTTATACTATATAAAAGGATGGGTGCATCGTGCGACAGAAAAAAATAAGAATAATACTTTTAAGTTAAAAAATAAGTATTATTTTTTGGTTCAGACAATGTATTAGTTTTTATTCTACGTTAAAAAGTATTAGTTTTTGTTTCAATTGCATGGGTGTGACTGTCTCACAAGATACTATTCTTCTTTTAATTTTTATTTTATAATAATAATGTAAAAATATTTAAAATTCTTACTTTTTGTTAAGTTTTATTTGAACTACCATATTTGTAAATGGGATTCATGAACTAAATTGGAAGATATTGAGTATTTATGTAAAGAACAAAAGGCATCATCATTTATGAAATATTCATTGTTATATATACATATGCCAAAGAGGAAATCTTATCTAAAAGCATCATTCATGAAATCTTAGTCGGCCTCTTTATTTAATTTATCAACATGGTATTTGATTTAAGCATATAAAAAGAGTGATTAGCTAGAGATAAGTGTAAGTCCAAGCGGCTACGATAATCTAGAGGGGGGGGTGAATAGATTATCTCCATCTTTTCTATTTCGCCCTCTTTTAACAATCGAAAGCTCAAACACAATAATAAGGTGCGGAATGTAAACAACACACGTCGATTTAAAGAGGTTCAACCCACCAGGGCCTAATCCTCTACCACCCCAAAGATATCAGGGATGGATTTCGAAAAGAAAAAAGAATTTTATTAATTACCAAAATTAATACAAATTCAACTTACAACACCTTGAAGAGCACCACACTCTTCTTCAACACCACCTTGGAGATTACCACAATCTCCTTTGAAGATCACCACAATCTTCCGACTTGAAGAGCACCGAACTCTCCAACACCACCTTTGGAGATTACCACAATCTCCCTTTGAAGATTACCACAATCTTCCGACTTGAAGAGCACCGAACTCTCCAACACCACCTTGGAGATTACCACAATCTCCCTTTGAAGATTACCACAATCTTCCTTCAACGGCACCTTTGAAGATCACCACAATCTTCAATCTTGAAGAATACCAAATTCTTCAACACCTCAAGAGCACCACACTCTTGAAACACCTATCACCTAGATCACCCAAGTGTATTCTTACCACAAGAATACTCACAAGGATATCTTGTGTTTGGTTGATGAATTACAATCAAGATTACACTTTGAAAAATATTACAACTCAAAAGTGCAAGTGTAATCAAGAATGAAAGCCTAGACCTCAAGATGTGAAAGTGATAGTACTTAGGCTATTACAACAAGAATGTTGAAATGAATAACAAAGATTATGTGCTTGTGATATCTCTTGTTGTTTGTATCAAGTCTTGTATTTGATCCCTCAAGCTTTCATCTATTTATAGGAGAGCCTTCAAATTTGAATTCCAACATAGGCTCCTCCAAAGGCTCCTCCAAAGGCTCCTCCAACATAGGCTCCTTCATGGGCTCCTCCATGTTTTCTTTTGTCTACAAATAAGACAAAGAGATTAAAATAAATATGGTTGTCTCATAAGGATACAAAAATCAGATTATAGAACAATCCCACATTTTAAGGAAGAATGGTCTGCAACTTGCACAACGGTTATATTTTAGCTGTCAAACTAAAAGGCGACGGTCGCGCACAAAAGGACGCGTTTGAAATAGTCTGAAAAATTACACGGGCGACCGGCCGAGGGGGTGCTCGACCGGTCGACATCACCCCTAGCCGGTCGACCTCTCCAAAAATAGAACAGGGAGATTTTGCACACTTGCAGTACCGGTCGACCGACAGGCGACCGGCCGACCGGTCGGTCGGCCAGAGCGACCAGGGTCGACGCTTGAAATTTCTTCCGTCTCATTTTTGTTTCAAAAAACATCTTCAGTGCACGGGTTGCCCTATAGGCGCGGTCGACCACGAGAGGCAAATGTTGTCCAATTTTAGTCGAAAATAAAACTTAAGAAATACTCCGAAAATTTAGTAAAAACATTTTAAACCGATCGAGAGTATTTAGACAACATTAGAAATATAGTTTCAATGTGAAAACCCATTGACATAAAATCTTTGAAAGTGTTGTCCAATATTAATCGAAAAAGACTTGAGCAAATACTCAGGAAAATATTAAAACTATTTTAAATCATTTAGGAGTATTTGGACAACCTTTAAAACCATTGTTTTGGTATAAAACAAAATCATCAAAATCATGATAAAACCATTTATCAAACAATCTCCCCTTTTTGATGATTACAAACCAAAACAATTTTAATGAGGTCGATTTTGAAAACAAAACAATTTTACCGGTTAAAGAGAACTATCCGTTGTGAGCGACAACATTCCATGCAATAAAAACACATGGATGGGAGTAGAGATATTCAAACACATATAGCAAATGCTCCCCCTATCAACATGCACAACAAGAGTTATATAGAAGCAACTTAAACATAAGCTAAAATATTAGCTTTTCGATATTGAGCTTAAGTATCAATAACTTAAAAGCTCCCCTGTCAAAGATACATCATTAGAACCGTATATAAGTCCATACTACAACCAATGGACCATGATTCATACATAACCATAATACACCAAGTGGACTAAATATGATCCACAACTTATGGCTTTATGAAGCCATAGCTTAGCTTCTTTTAAAGCTTATGAGCTAAGATAAGCTTATAACCTGTTTCTCCCCTTTGGAATCATCAAAAAGAATGTTAGCACGATAAATACATCATATATTCTTATCAAAGTGCGCAAGTAAACCGATGTATCGAGCCATTTGAACATTGAAGCTTTTAAACCAAATAGAAGAGTCGAATCATACGACTTGTAGAAGCTTATGAAAAATCATTTGATTTGCGAGAAAACATGATCTCTATAAATATATGAGACTTTTGAAATCGAGAGAGTCGTGTAGGTGATGAATTTTTCATTGAAACGTTTTATCGAACACTTGGCGGGCGTAAAAAATTGAAAGAGATATATATAGCCCTTGTAAATGAAATCAAGCCAAGTTTTCATCACCAAATGCAATATAACATATCAACAATCAATAAGCTCATCACAAATATATATGAATTGCATCAAGAAAAATACATATAAGCCACAAACTCAAGGGTTCAACCCAATTGAGCTAACGATAGTGAAATTCTTACCATTCAATTGGTAAAGTCGAGCAATGATGATGATAACCGAGCTAGATAATCCCCAAAATATAAAATGTATGCAATAAAACAAATTTTGAGTGAAATTTGTGTGCAATTCGCGAAGGGGACGAAAAATGGACAAAATAAGCCAAAATGGCGAAGTCTGGAAACAGAACTATTTTTAGCCAAAAAATCATCCAGGGCGACCGGTCCAGGGCATGGGCGACCGGTCGACGGCTTGGGCGACCGGTCGGCCTTGCCCCAGTCAGCCCAGTGGTTCTTTTTTGTTTTGAAAATCCGAAATTTGATCCAAAAATCCGATTTTTCGCCCCTAAGTTTTAAAACGTGCAAAATGCAAACGTAGACCTCATTCAATATACATTATGTCATAATCAAGCTCGAAATGAGGTAAAATACTCGGCGGTTAACGATCAAAAAAGTCCGCGAGTTATCCTTGAGACGGAATTAAACACATCTCAAGTTTTTGTTAAAAATCACAATCCCTTAAAAAATATATCGAATCTCAATATGTTTAGTTCGATTATGACGAACCAAATTTTGAATACGAATAACCGTATAATAGATACCAAACTTGTTATCCCGAAAAAATAAGAACATTTTAAAGCTTTGGATACAACAAGTCATAAGAAGAAGTGCCTTTCAAATATTTGAAAATTTCTTTTAACGGCACTTTATTGAGATTCGTTGGGATAGTTTTTGAAATCGAGCATATAGACATAATGCATATGGAATTTCGAGTCTATAGAAATAATACAAGAAAACATACCTCGAATTTGTTTGTCGACCGACATGCCTTTCTCAACCTTTGTCAATCTTTAGTCATCTAGTGGTTGAGATATTTCTTCTTTCTTCAATGCCTAACTCCTTCAAGAGTTCAATATAACCATCTTCTTGGCATTGAATAATTTGAAGTCCAAGCAAGAAATTGAGCTCCCCATCATGCTCATTTCAAGTACACATTGCATCAACTTGGAAAAAATATCTTGCACAAATATTCATTAGTAGTACCAAAAATATTCTCATAAATATGCACAAGTAAACAATCTTGCCCTTTTTCAAAAACAAAAGAGTAGTATCAACTTTACCTCTTGTAGAATCATTTAGCAAAAATAGCTAAGTCTATCAACCGTACAAAGCCTTTTTAAAAAAAAAATTGGCCTAGAATTTTAAACTCCGATAGACTTCCATATGAATAAAACCATTTAGAAAATTAGCATCCATTTAGTAAAGCTTGAAATTTTCTTAAAACAAGAATGGGCAAGTAAAAAGCAAATAACTTCTAAAAGAGCTATGAGTGCAAATATTACATCAAAATCATTACCTTCTTCTTGAAGATACCTTCGAGCTACTAACCTTGCCTTAGTTCGACCAATGTTGCCTTGGTCATCGAGTTTGTTTCGGAGTGCCCATTTTGCATTTATAATCGTTTGTGATGAAAGACATGGCATCAACTTCCAAGTATCATTTCCTTTTTAGCTCTCTCAGTTCTAAAAACCAATCTTCATCTTGAAGCATCAATTTAGGAATTTGTCTTCTTCATCACTATTGGGCATCCAAATGATCTAAGGTGTTCATAATAGAACATTTACATCCAAATATTTGGAGTATTTTCTTTTCTACACAACTCAACAAACTCATTAAAGGCATTTCTTATATAAGCAAGAAAAATAGCCCAAGTGAAATAACATGCCTCAATTGTCAACCACAAAATATCTTGCAAAAGAGCATAGTAGTAAGAGACACATATATATATATATATAGATCATGAAGCAAGAAACACATACTATGCATTTAGAATATCATCAAGAGACTAATAAATCATGCAAGTTCAAATAAGCTTAAGAAAGCTACAAAAGGTCTCTTTTGAAATTGAGAATCCGATAGCATATAATTGAGACCTTATTTAAAAAAAGTATTTGAACAAAAGTTGACAAAGCAAATATGTGCAATCAAATATCGAATAGTGCCTTTCAAAAAATCTAAAAATCCTCTTAATGGCATTTGTATGAAATACTATGAAAAACAAGCACATAGGCATATGATAATACATATATCGAGTCTATAAGAGTAAGAATAACACAAGTAAACGTACCTCGATAATTTATGCCTTTTCTTGATAAAAATGACGAAAATGGCCATTTGTGAAAATATGTAAATCCTACACAATTCTTAAAACAAATCTAGCACAAATCATAATGATAAAAGTGTAGGCTAAGAGATATCACAAGTAAGCTCATGCCAAAAAAAAAAAAAACCATAAGAGATGATAACATACTATAGTTTTCAAAAAATGCACAAGAGTTTTAAAAACATCATATAAGGTCTTCTTTTTTTTAAAAAATTTAAAAGCACAAATATATATTGAAGACCTTAATTAAAAAAAATTTGAAAACTCATTTTGCAATAAAGACACAAATAAAAGCATGCATAATAACAAAATAAAATGCATATTTAAATAGGGAGATACGGGTTACCAATTACGCCATTTCCATGGGTTGTGTCGTTCCCATTGTTGATGATATCTTCCCTTTGAGAAGTCACTTTGTTGATGATTACTTCTTTGATTGCTCCATTTCAAGGTTTGTTGCTTTCCCATTGTTGAAAGTCTCTTCTTCTTTGAAAATCATCTTGTTGATGATGTCTTTGCCATTTCAAGGATTGTGTTCTTCCCATTTTTGATTGTACCTCTTCTTGAAATTGGCTTTGTTGAGAATAGTTTCTCCTTCTTTGATCAAATGAAACGGTCATTTGATGCCTTCTTAGCGGTATGAATTTTCTTCGATCATTATTTCGCCGTGTACCTAATATGACATTGTTTTGTGGTACCCTCATATGTTTGGGTCCTTTGGGATTAGTCTTGAGACTTTTAGGTCTCCAACAATAATTAGAGCTATTTCTAGCCCGACAAGTATTTACCGTATGACCCTTTTTATCACAATAAAAACAAGTAATAATTCTAGGAGCATAATGACCAATATGCATATTGACTTGATCCTTTTTCATATGATTAACAACATTAGGCTTATGATCAAGTCCTTTATCACAATTATGAATATCAACAATATTGGACATTTTATTGGTACTCAAGTTGGATTTTAATAAATCCTTTTTCATGCAATCAATATTCTCAACAAGAGTACTATTTTCTTTTTCAAGGTTTCTAACCTTGTCAAGTGTGGTGGTGTGAGCACATGATAGTGATTCATAAGAAGTAAATAAACTATCCTTATCATTTTTCAAAATATTGAATTCCTTTTTCAAATTTTTGTATTTAACAAGTAGGCTTTGGAATTCATTTTGAAGTTCATCATAATCATTTTGCAAATCACTATATTCATTTTGCAATTCATTGTCATAAGAAGTAGAAGGTTTAGAACTTACCTCGTTCTCTTCTTCGATGCCCATAAGACATTTTTCGACTTCATCATCGGAATTTGTAAGAGGCTCATCCCATATTGTTGGATTTGATGTTGTATCCATTTGAGAAGTAGATGCTTTTGAGTTGCTCCTTTTATTTGCATATACTTCATAGATGGCTTCTAGTTTTTGCCATACTTCATGTGCCGATCGAATACCTTGAACATAATCAAATTCCAAAGTGGTAAGTGAACAATGTAAAATATTAAGAGCTTTACCATTTAAGGAGATGATTCTCTTCTCCTCATCATTGAGCTCTTTGAAGCCTTTTGAGGTGTGTGGTGTATCTTTCATCGGAATGGATTCTCCATTAATGACGGTGTTCCAAATGTCGAACCCGCAACCTTGTAAGTAGCATTCCATTCTTTCTTTCCAAAATATAAAATTTTTGGAATCAAACCGAGGTGGCTTGGTGGTGGAGTCGGAAATTTGAGCTTCGTTTGTAGCCGTCGATCGTTTCTCTTCACTCGCGATGTGAAACGAGCTTGCCAAAGAGTTTGGCTTTGATACCACTTGTAAGTCCAAGCGGCTACGATAATCAGAGGGGGTGAATAGATTATCTCCATCTTTTCTATTTCGCCCTCTTTTAACAATCGAAAGCTCAAACACAATAATAAGGTGCGGAATGTAAACAACACACGTCGATTTAAAGAGGTTCAACCCACCTAGGGCCTAATCCTCTACCACCCCAAAGTATATCCGGGATGGATTTGAAAAAGAAAAAGAATTTTATTAATTACCAAAATTAATACAAATTCAACTTACAACACCTTGAAGAGCACCACACTCTTCTTCAACACCACCTTTGGAGATTACCACAATCTCCTTTGAAGATCACCACAATCTTCCGACTTGAAGAGCACCGAACTCTCAACACCACCTTTGGAGATTACCACAATCTCCCTTTGAAGATTACCACAATCTTCCGACTTGAAGAGCACCGAACTCTCCAACACCACCTTTGGAGATTACCACAATCTCCCTTTGAAGATTACCACAATCTTCCTTCAACGGCACCTTTGAAGATCACCACAATCTTCAATCTTGAAGAATACCAAATTCTTCAACACCTCAAGAGCACCACACTCTTGAAACACCTATCACCTAGATCACCCAAGTGTATTCTTACCACAAGAATACTCACAAGGATATCTTGTGTTTGGTTGATGAATTACAATCAAGATTACACTTTGAAAAATATTACAACTCAAAAGTGCAAGTGTAATCAAGAATGAAAGCCTAGACCTCAAGATGTGAAAGTGATAGTACTTAGGCTATTACAACAAGAATGTTGAAATGAATAACAAAGATTATGTGCTTGTGATATCTCTTGTTGTTTGTATCAAGTCTTGTATTTGATCCCTCAAGCTTTCATCTATTTATAGGAGAGCCTTCAAATTTGAATTCCAACATAGGCTCCTCCAAAGGCTCCTCCAAAGGCTCCTCCAACATAGCTCCTTCATGGGCTCCTCCATGTTTTCTTTTGTCTACAAATAAGACAAAGAGATTAAAATAAATATGGTTGTCTCATAAGGATACAAAAATCAGATTATAGAACAATCCCACATTTTAAGGAAGAATGGTCTGCTGCACAACGGTTATATTTTTTTGTCAAACTAAAAAGCGGCCGGTCGCACAAAAGGACGTTTGAAATAATCGAAAAATTACAGGCGGCCGGTCGAGGGGTGCTCGGCGGCCGACATCACCCTAGCCGGTCGACCTCTCCAAAAATAGAAGGGAGATTTTGCACACTTGCAGTGCAATCTGGTCGACCCACAGGCGACGGCCGACCGACCGGTCGACGCCCGAGCGGACTTGGCCGACCGCTTGAAATTTCTTCCGTCTCATTTTTGTTTCAAAAAACATCTTCGTGCACGGGTTGCCCTATAGGGCGAGGTGGTCGACCACGAGACAGAAATGTTGTCCAATTTTAGTCGAAAATAAAACTTAAGAAATACTCGAAAATTTAGTAAAAACATTTTAAACCGATCGAGAGTATTTAGACAACATTAGAAATATAGTTTCAATGTGAAAACCCATTGACATAAAATCTTTGAAAGTGTTGTCCAATATTAATCGAAAAAGACTTGAGCAAATACTCCAGGAAAATATTAAAACTATTTTAAATCATTTAGGAGTATTTGGACAACCTTTAAAACCATTGTTTTGGTATAAAACAAAATCATCAAAATCATGATAAAACCATTTATCAAACAATAAGATTCTTTCTGATTGGAACCAATTTTGGTTTTGTGTTGTAAGTTTCTAGACTTTTCTTTTTTTTCTTATTTTTTCTTTTTAAAGGCTCAACGTTGTGGTCATTTAATAATTAGTGGCAATGACCTCAAGAAGCTATCCTATTTGTGCTAAAGAAAAGTAAAGCGTGGTTGTGAGCAGGTCCAGCTCATCATTCTAGATTATGAATCTAATTGCACGTTCATAACTAAAAACAAATTTCCAGACGTGACAATTTTTTATTTGTAGTTTGTTTTATCTTAGGATTTTGAGTTTTAATGAAAAATATGTGAACAAAATGTCTCGTCATTTAGTTTAATTTGAACGAAAATGTGATTAAGAATAGTTTGAAGGATATTGTTAGAAATAAGGAGTAAGACAAAATTAATGTTATGAATTTTTTTTAATAGTTTCCGTCATTTGCCTATCTAAGAATATAAATCCAAACATAATGTAAGCTTCTTTTTAATTGGTATACATCATTAATTAGTATGTAAATAAAAGTTTTTTGATCTTTCAAAATATGTAATCCATACTACATACTAGTTACTAGATACGTTACAACATTATTAATATATATCAATCAATTTCATTCAAAAGAAAAACCTTACAACAACAACGATCCCATTAATATGTATAAATTTAAAACATAAAAATATTTTAAACGTATACTGTTTTGCATATTGTTTTTGTGTGATTTTTATGCGATTTCTTTTTTCTTGTGTGTGATTGTGCGTATTTTTGTGTCTTTCCATCTTGTTTCATAGTATCGTATGTTACATAGGGTATTTTTGTTAATTTCGTAGGTTTTCGTAAAAAGAAATATCGAAAATGGGCTAAAATGGGCAAAACGGGCATTGCAGGCGGACGACGGCTGGAAAAACGCGCATGTGCGCGCGGCGCGCATCGTCAATACTTGACGGAAGTGCGCGGACGCGCACTATCACGGCGCGCGCGAGGAAGGCACACCGGCCAGCTGCGCGCCGCGCAAGGGACGCGCGCGAGAACTGACAGTGCGGGCGCGCACCGACAAAACCTTCCAGATATTTTATTCATTTTTTTCTTTTCCTTTTTGAATTCTTCCACCTTGTATAGGGTTTTAGGCTTATAAATAACACATGGGGGATCCACAATTTCACACACTTTCATACTTGACACTTTTAGACTTTAGTTTTTGATATTTTTCTCTTCCATTCAACATTGAGATTGCTTGGATTCTTTCCATTGAAGTTATTTTTGCGGCTTAATCAAAGCGTAATATTTCTTCATCTCTTTTGTCTGATTTCAATTGTTGGGTGATTATTATTGTTGCATAATAATGTTTATGATTGTTTTCTTTCCTTCAATTAAGATTATGATCCATCCCCAAGCATTAACTAATTTCCTTGTTCTAGGATTAGGATGATTTGATTCAAACAAATAAGCATGAGTATTGACTAATTGATTTGCTTTCCTGAATGAATTGCTTTATTTGATAATTGATTGTCTGATCAACTTTTGATTGTTTTGAAGGAATAATTGAGATCGAAAGAAGATATTATTCCTGGACTAAATTTATTCAGGGGGTTAGATATGAATCAGAGATGTATTTATTATCTAACTTTGGCTTAATGAAAATAGCAAATTATATTGGGATAGCCCTAATATGTGAATACGTGAGTTATCAGATCTAAGCCTTATGTATACATGTTTGTTATAATGATCAATTAGTTGGTATTCTGCTTGCAAGTTTGATGAGATGATTCTAAAATTCTAGACTTTTATCCACATCTTTTTCTCTAAGTTTAATCGTGTTTAGTTTGATTATTATTTTCTTAATTGTTTTCCTTTAGTTTATTAAAATCACAAATTTGGTTAGAGTGTTTAGGTTTTATATTCTACAATGTTGTAAAAAGCGCTAGCGCAGCGGCAGACAGGACTAGCGCCAGCGGAGCTGGCGGGATTAAAGCGGGCCTAATCGGGAAAAAAACCGTAGGCGGACAAGGGGGCCTAGCGTCTAGGCGGCGATTAATCGGGGTTAGGCGGGGATTTTTACAACAGAGATTTTCTGTCAATTGTGTGCATAATAATTATTTGTTGGCTAAATCTTCCTTGAGAGACGACTTGTGGCCAACTTGCTACCCTATGATTGATCTCGCTCTCTTGTGAAGATTGCTAGATTTATTTTAGGTATTTAGCGGTCGAACATATACATATCTATAATCCGGTAAAATCAGAAAATCACAAAAGCGTGACAAATCATGAACCTGCGTTTGTCGGTAGTCTTCTGGTAATAGTTCATCTGAATCTTCTGCTTAAAATGCCCACAGTAGAGAAGTGTCACAACGACAAAATCTTCTAATCAAAATACCATCATGTAGGACTAGGAGTGTGCACGGGACTTGGAGATCACCGAACCCGAACCAATATCTGAACCGAAAAATATCCGAATCGAAAATATCCGTTGATAGAGCTGCAAATGAACCAAGCCGCTCGTGAGCTATTCGGAGCTCGATTCGATAAAAGATCGTTCGAGTTCGTTTAATGAGGCTCGTTAAAATAAACGAACCAAACTCAAACTTAGAGATATTCGGTTCGTTAGCTCGTGAACAGACTCGTTAGTAAGCTCACGAATAGGCTCGATAGTAAGCTCGTATAAATTAAACTAATAATTTGACTATAATTTTAATTTTTCATATTTTTACTTATGACAATATAAAAACATTTCAATAAACTTATTTGTTTGAATAAAATTATAAGTTTTAGTAAATATATTATGCGTTTTAGATATATATAATTTTAGTTTTGTAATAAATTGAAGAATAATTTAATTTATAATTAATATTTACTTAGCTCGTTTTGGCTCGATTAAGCTCGAAAAAGTTCGTGAGCCATTAATATGTTCGATAAATTCAGGTTCGAGTTCGACTCAATAATAAACGAGCCAAACTCAAACACTCAAAAGCTCGGCTCGGTTCGGTTCGATTGTAGCCCTATCCGTTGACTTTTTGACTTTCCCCAACCGAATCGTACAAAAATTTTTCATGGTACGGTCGAGATTTTTCAAATATCCGTCGAGAACGCATCAATCGCATGTAACCGAATATTCAAAATCAGAACCGATTTTTAAATAATTTTTATATATACATATATAATATTTTTATCTTATTTATATTTTGCAATTAAATTAACTAAACCCATCCTCTAATCAAGAAAATTAATTGAATTAAAATTAGTTTAAATGATTAGTACATTGCACATAAACTAGAGTAATCTTCTAACCAAGAAATTAAGATATTAAGATTATAGATTTTTGTTTCATATTAGTTTATCAAAGTTATTAGTCAATTATATTTTTCTTAAGTCAACAGCCCATGACAATATGCCAAGATTATAGAATATTATTGTGTAATAGATGCTACTAAATTTGTCATTCGTTGAGATTCTAGACTTTAATTTACTACTAATATGAATAACATAATATCTGAAATATATTATGTTAAAATCCAAAACGAAAAATCAATACTTTCGACTATAAATTAGATAAAAATAATTTAAAAGTTAAATTAATATTAAACTAATATGTAGTATATTACTATAGTTTATATCATAAAAGAAAGATTTAGAATTACAATATTAAAATTTTAGCACTTAAATATGAATTAAAGAAATTTTATTTATAAGTAAAATATAAATTATCAAAAAGTTAAACTCGTATAGTACTAATAGTTTTAGTATGTATTTTTGAAATTGTACTAAAAACAATTTGAAAGTATAACCGTTTAATAATATTTACCCTGATTTTTCTTTTTCATCTTTTTTGTGTGTTTTATTTGTGAAATATTTGAATCTCCGTTTCTCCGAACCGTCCCGAACCGTTCCGTACCGTTCCATTAAAACCGAACCTCCGTCTCAATCGCATCGAACTTTCGGGGACGGTTGATGGAGATTTTTTATGGTTTGATTACGGAGATTTCTAAATCTCCGAGCCGAACCGAACTGTGCATACTTCTATGTAGGACAAAACACGAGATATTAAGAGGAAATAAAACTCCACTACTAAGAGACATGGACTCTTACAGGGAAGCTCTAGTTCTAAAACTCCATGGGTTTATTTGTTCAATTTTCTAATTTGCCAATCAATAAATTTTAATGTATCCTGATAAATGTTTTAATTTGTGATTTTGTGTGATTTTTCCCCTACCCGATGAAAACAAAAGATTAAACGATGTATGATGACGCCTGAGCTGAGCTGGACAAAATGCATCCACGTGGCAATTTAAAACCTGATGATGTGGCTCGACGGACCACATTCAAGGTAGAAAGTGATGGACAAGCCGACCTTAGCCCAACTAGGAACTTTCCAAAGAATCAAGTACTCCTCCACAAAGTCAACTCAGCCCGAGTTGGGCTTCTAGTGGCAAACTAAATAGCCACCTGACAGAGCATTAATGGGACAAGTCAACAACCACTTTCCACCACGCGTTAGCGGTCATGCGCAAAATGCACAACAAGAAGAAGCCAAGTGTCACACTCATATTATAGATATAATGATTGCTAGACTATTAAATGTAATAGTGTAAATAGAACTCATTTATAAGGAAAAGGACAAGAGAAAACTCCGATATAACTTTGTAATTTCAAAACTCTGCCAAATCAGAGACCGACCCGAGCTCACTAGCTCGGCACTTCTATATAAAAGGCATTTCTTAGTCATTTCTCATATTTCCAGTCTGTATTTTTTATATATTGTTTGTTGTTGATCAAAATTAGAGCATCAACAATGTATATATATGCTTTTCAAAATTACAAAATACATATGCAAGGATTATTATAAGTACAAAAACATTAAATTTTTAATACACATCCTCCCTCTAAATTTAGAAGTTAGAAGTATCGACATCACACTTGTACGAAATTGAAAGTTGCAATTTGTGGTGTTGTTCAACTTTGCTGTCTTGACTAAAAGACAAATCTGAAATGAGTGATGATCGATGGTGACCAACCCACTTAACCGTCCATATATATTTTCAAAGGCCCACCTTCAGTTCAAATCGCACAAAAAGCACTTCATGCAACCGACATATTGAATATTCCCACATCCTATAAATAAATAGTTGGAGGATATTATCATATGAATAAAGCGCTTCAACAGTCTCTGACAATCTAATACATTGGACCTAAGGAAATAGTTTAATGCGTTATATGGTTCAAATTATATATATTAATGTGGGTTTCTTACTAAAGTGTTAAACTGCCCTCTTTGATAATAATAATAAAATTGTATATAGTCTTATTATATCCCTATAGTATTCATATGTAAGAATAATTAAATAATATATTTTCTTTTGGTGTAATACTCTGTATTTTTTAAAATAAAATATTTAGTACATGTATCTTAGTTACGTATAGTACTTGGCGATTATATAATAATTCATTTTTAATAAGTTCCGTTATATTTAAATAAATCTAAGGATTATTATTAATAAGTATTAATTGAATATTATATGAATAAATAAAATAAGAACGTTAATAGTTTAAAAATATAATAGTTAGATTAATTTTAATTTATGTCATAAATGAAATTAAGATTATAAAAATATACTTGCATTAACTTTTATATATAATCTTGTCATAATTAAGTATAAATACAATTAATATAAAATGATCATACTAATTATTATTTTAATTAGGGGTAAACCCATTACTTAAGGATTTATTTTATGGACAACTTGAAGATTATATTGAAGGGCCCAATTAAGAGGTAATATAGGCCCATTGCCTAGACTTCATTATTTAAGATTTGTTGCAGCCCAATATCAAGGATTGATTAATTTAGCCCAAACTAGGCCCAGATTTGAGTTTTCCTTGTACCAATCCTTTTTTTTTATATTGAATATTCCCACATCCTAGGAGCCGGCATCATCAATATATTTATGTAATTGGAGGACTAGAATTACGGAAAAAAAGAATTGAAAGTTTGGGATTTTATGGAAGTGGGAATCGAATGTGAAATGGGCAATCGTATTGTATCAATATCGGTGAAGAATTCACATGATCTGGGTGTTTGGTCTAGTGGTATGATTCTCGCTTCGGGTGCGAGAGGTCGCGAGTTCGATTCTCGCAACACCCCATGTGTGCATGCTTCGCTTCTTCTTCTTTCTTTTAGTTTGCATAAATAAAAGAAATTTGTTTCCTAGAAATGGATGTGTTTATTTTGTTTCTTAAGACTTGAATTGTATACAAGTTCCAATATACTACTATTTAGACATCAGTAAAATTTTGACGCATTTTCGTTCATTTTTATTAAATATGATGTTTAAAAACTTATGTCCATTTTATACTTTGGAGTTAATAAAATTATGTACATAATCATCACCTATAAAAAGTATAAGTAATTTTAGTGGAAAAGTTGATGCAATCTTATCATCACGTGCTAAAATTTCCTGTGTACTTTTTAGTTGCAAAACACATATAATCTGAAATTTAGAACTTTGAATAATTAATTATCGAACGCACTACTAATTGGTGTACAATTAATCTTATATAAGTGTTTAGATTTCTTACTAGCTCTCCCATAAACAAAAAAACAATAGAAAAACTATTTATTGCTGTGCGAGGTGTGATTGTGGAAGACATAGGGAATAAAAGATTCAAACTAGAAATGGAAAACCAAATAGAAGCGCGCAATCGTCTCATATATCTAGGGGCCGTTTGGTTCACTATTATTATTGGGCTTGATTAATTCTCATCTCCTTTTTTGGGCTTATTCTATTGATATAATCAAGGCCAATAACTTATTTAATTGTTGGATAAGACTTTTGGAATGGGTTGGTTTTGGAATAAAGTGTTTGGTTCAAGATAGGTTATAATAGCTAAAAACGTGTGAATTTTCAGTTTTGTCCTTAACAAGTAATTAATTTCTCATTTCACCCTTCACCTTCATGAGTTTTATGCTTCAGTAAACACCCTTTTCCCCTTTTTCCTCTGCGCCAGAAAAAACCCTTCTTTCGTGAGTTAGACAAGTCGCTTAAACAAACCCCTTCTCTTCATAGCCCTCCCGATGATGGGCTAGATAAGTCGCTTAAACAAACTCGGACATTGCCCCGCAACCGCCACCGTCTGGACTCTGTTTTCAAGCTCGCCGTCTCTGTGTTCAGAAATCCGGTTAGTTCATTCGGTTTCCAAGGCATTACTCAGGTAAGGTGTATTTCTCAAACAAACCCTAATTTGTATTCCACTAATTAGCCAAAATAGTTATATGTTTCACCAAAGCTTAATTTTTAATAGAAAATTTTCAATTCATCTGTAATTTTCTATGCTATTGTAATTGTGTAATTTGTTGTGTTTAGCCTCCCATTATTAATTTTTTGTTTGACCTGGTGCAGATAACCAATTTTCAGAGTTTGTTGTTTGACAACGCAATTTTATTTATTGGCAGGAGTAAGAAGCGCATCTATTATTTTGTGTCTTATTTATGTCTGTTCATAATTATGTCAAATTATGTAATGTGATGTTGTATGTTACATTGTTGTTTGTATGCTTGATAAAAATATGTCTTTTGTACGAAAATATTTTTGTGAAATGTTGTGATCCTAAGATGATTCATGTGTTAGAATACTCAATATATGTTTTAAATTATGTGGTATGTGTAGTGTTCCCAAGCAACTCTTTCTCAACCGGGTCACCATACCGTGAAACTCCACTGTTTTCAAGTTTTGTGGTGTGTGGCATTGAAGTACCATTAAAGACATCGTGGGTGAGAAAAATCATGGCCGTAGATTTCACGGTTGTCTGTCACGTTGATTTTTGCGATTAGCATACATATCAGTAGATATAAACTAGAATAACTGAACAACTATATAGGCACTATGTTGTAAATTAATAGTGAAATTTAAATAACGAAACCATTGCAGGACTGTAGGTGTGGTTTCTTTGAGTGGTATGACCCAGTGATGTGCAGTCGATCTATTCAAATCATCCCCGGACTGATAAGGACAATAAACCAGCGTCAAGACACCATTAATCAAATGAAGCTCAGTGAACGAAAATATATCATCACTTTGATAGTTTCTTGGATTGTCCTCGGTGTTGTCATATTCTTTGCAACTTGACATCATTTGGATTTAAATCAAAGTTGTCTCTTAGTTATATGCAATCCTTTTTGGGATCTTTGATTGTAATGGAATGATTAAGCCGTTGTAGTTGTTGTTGTTAGTTCTTGTATGCGTTAATTAAGTATTTGCAGCTTTCCATGTGAACTGTATTTAAATTATTATAATGGAATGATTAAGCCGTTGTTAGTTGTTGTTGGAATGATTAAGCCGTTGTTAGTTGTTGTTGGTTGATGTGTATTATTATGGCTACAATTGTTAATTGAACTGTATTTAAATTATTGTACTCTTAGCAATGCCTCGGACAAGAAATCAAATAATTAGGAATATGTACCGATCACCGAATTGGAAACCTGAAGAGGAAGACTACTTATACAAAATGTTGGCTAATTCCGCTCGAGTGTTCCGTGTGGATGACCCTACGAGTGGCACTTGTTCATCCGTTTAATACCTTGGCAACTTCGAAGATAATTTGAAAAAGAGTTTAGTGTCGTCCCGGTGAAAAATCAAATTCAACTATTCCGAACTGGTTTGATGCATTTTTCGGATATATCGAGGAATCTGGGCTGAATTCGATGAGAAAAAGAACATTCACGTGGGACGGCAATTACCGGAAATTGATCGGAAGGTGAAGATATTGTAAACTAAATAGAGCTTTGTTCACTAAATTGTTGCCTCGGATTTACTTTTGCACAATCTAATTTTGTTGTTCATTGCAAGAGAACTCGAACAATGATACTTTCGGACTAATAGTTTTAAATACTATGAAACGGGTTTCAAAGTCTTTAAAATAGGAAACATGACTTAGATTGATTTCTCAAATGAACCTGGCTATCATCCTGAAAATCCACTTTTGATTGATGATGATGATAAAGTAGACGAGGGCGTCGACGAGAGGAACAAATGATGAGGCATCCGTTGGTAGTTGTTGAAGAATTATGTAGTAGTTGTTTTTTCATAATAGTTGTTGAAGAATTATATAGTGTCTTGGTTGATTTTTGTCGTGTCTTTATCTCAGTTTGTTATGTTAAATTGTCTTTGTAGTTGCGTTTACTCGCTAGGACGTTGCATATTAGGATACGAATGTATGGTAGTTGTTGTACTTCGTAACCTATTTGGAAACAATTTTACCCATATTGGTTCCAATCTTCGGGCTTAAATTGAGCAAATAAATCGTCAATATTGAAAAATTACCAACCCAAATTAACACGCAAACTATTTTTAACACGTATGAGAAAATCAATAGGTGAGTCTTGTATCGTTGTATGGTTGGTAACTTTTTGTGGTGCAAACTACAAGACTCACATTAATTGAAGCTATTTTTAACACTCGCAAACTAATTTCACGAGAATGGTTGGTAACTTTTGATACACTGCAAATAAACTGAAGCAAATGAACTGAGCAAATGAACTAAAACAAACTATTTTCAATAGGACCAAATAAACTGGAGCAAATGAACTGAGCAAATGAGAATGTGCACTTATGAGACATCTACCAACATAACATTCCATCAATAATAAAAAAGAACAACCATCAAATGCTTTTGAGTGCTTCAAAAAATCATTAAACTATTTTTGGTTCATCCAAAAGATACAAGACTAATATTTGATCATAGATTCGACAATGTAAACATTCCAATTGTTCGATGAAAAATAAATGTTACATTGGATCTGAAACAAGCTCATCCAAAAGTAGGTTCATCAGAAAATTGAAGGAAGTTCACGAAAAAAGAGTTCACCGACTCTTTTTACAGATTCCCTGCTAGTTTCATCCTTGCAAACTCAGCTTTTGCTTCGTAAGACAATGAGAATAATAACTCTAGATCCTCCGTATTCTTTACCAAAAGCTTCGAAACCAATAGTTTCTCTTGCAAGCTTAGCCCTTGAATAGTGCCAACAATTCCAAAAATATCCTTCCTAGCCACAGAAATGTCATACTCGTAACCAATGCATTTGGGGGTACTTCCCCTAACCTTGGGTCAGTGTTCCAACAATAAGTGCCGAAGAGGTCGACAAGAGGATCTTCAGACTCAATAGATTTTCTTTTACGACCCGATCTCTTTGTGGATTCGGAATTTCCAGGAGTATTTTCAGGCTGACAAACAATCATCATCTCGGTTTCATCATTACACTCCTCGAACAGATTTTTGAATTAATTGGTGGGCTCTTCGTCTGGAGTTGACATACCATTCACTACGTGATTGACCGCCTCGGTGAAGCCTTCTGCATGTTCTCCCGTTGCCCTATCTTTCCCAAAAATATTAACCCAATCGGAGTAATATGGCTAATACTTGAATCTCATAAGACGGGCATTTGCATCAACCTATGGATAGAAAAATCCAAAACCATGTAATTTGAATTGAGTAAATATAAGAACAAAGTGCTGGAATCGTAAAGAAATCATCACCTTAACATAGTCAGCACATGCCTCGTCATTACACTCAATCATTTTAGTTGTGTCATTCCAGCCTATACCATTACGTGATAACATTGAGACGAGGCTACCATAATCCTTCTTCCACACGTGGATTTTTGAGTTAATGTGCGGCATCCCTTTAAGATATGTACGTGCAAAGACTTTGCCATTTCTTGTTCCAAAGCTTGTAAATACCCTATCTTAAACCCATTTCCGGACTTCCACCCAAGACAAACTATCTCCTTCAAAGCCGCGAACCTTTTGACACTTTGCAATTTGATCCCTCTATTTAGATTATATTATTTCCTGACAACCATCAAAATATCAAAAACCAAGAAATATAAATATTCTCGTATAATGATTCATATATAACCAAGTATCTCACAAATGGAAGTCAATAACAAGTGAAAATCCATATATACGATAGGGTTTAATAATTATGTAGAGTTTAAAAGTAGAAATAAATTATTAAATAGAATTACCTTAAACCGTTTCCATCTTGGATTTTCACTTGTTATTGACTTCCACTTGTATGCATCCTCAAAACATCATTTAAAACATCATGGAAGTGCCTACTCACATTTGCCCAGATCTTTTGAAATCAAAACGCACCACCCTATTTTTCTTATGGTGGGCAAGTACAGAGAGAAATAATGTGACTTTCTCTGATATGGACACATATCTAGAATCTAAAAGCCTCCCAATATGCTTTAACAAGTAACACAATCTAGCAAATGCATCACGTGTCATCCTCAAGTTGTCTAGACAGTCTACATCGTTAAGTGCAATCAAGTCATTCAAATGTTCGACTTGTTTAGGTATCCTATCTATCATGCGATATCTAGGTCCTACGTTGCGATTTTATAGTCGTTTTCTTGCTCGCATGCGAATAATCCTCACAAACATATTCAATACAAAGAAATTTTCTACCATTATCTCTTCAACTAATAGAAATATCTCAGCCCTTCTCCTCGAAATTTCAGCCATTTTTCAAAGTATTGCAATGTGAATTTATAGATGTCATTTGCAGTTGATTGTTTGTATGACTGTAATCAACACACAACATACATAAAACAAACTAAGCTAACATTTAGCCCCAAAAAAATAAGAAAAAAGCAATATGACAGGGATGGTTGTCCAACACAGTAATCCGAATTGGTCACAAAATGTACATATCAAACAAGCTTCTGGAAGGGCATTTGCAATGATGTCATAACCAAAAGCCTAAATTTAGTGAAACACATTGATGTAACAATCCTACAAACATTCATCTTATGAAGTATATAACATAGAAAACGAAGCTAAAATATATAATGCAATCTCAACAAAACAAAGAGTATAAATAAAACCACTGAGTAAGCTGATTGTTGCACAAGAATTTTTTTCAAGATTTCAAGCCCTAACCTCGGATGGACTTGTACACAATTTCACACCGAAAGGCTGCAATATCGGGAAAAAAATAGAGCCAAAGCATAAACGTAAACTAAAAAAAGATATGGAGATCGATTATTGACAAACTCACCGATATGGAGATCGATTCATTCACAAGGCTGCGCGCTAGGGTTCCGAGCTCGGAGATATCTCCTTCAAAAGATGCATTCGATTTTTTTTTTTTTTTAGTTGTAGGCTTAATGAACGAAGACGTAAGAAAAGGTAGATAACAAAAGATAAAAGAAGGTAGTTCTGTAATAACACTTGTGAGATAAAAGGGGATATTTTGTATCCCACCTCTATGGTGGGATCTGTTATCAAGAAATGGGTGGGATATATTAACGGGCCAGACACAATTCTAGGGCTATTTCCATTTGAACCAAACAAGAAAATAGGTATGAAATATTAAAAAAATGTGTGATATCCCTCCCATTAACCCCAACCAAACGAACCCATATTATATTACATGAGACGTATCCATCCAACCCGTACCCCATCCCCCTCCCTCACCCTCCTCTCTCCAACTATCGTTGTAGACAAATTAAATTTATTTCCAATTAAATAATGACACATGAAAAATAATTTTTTAATATCAATTTATATTTTATATTTATATTTTGGGGATTTATTCAAATTTAATGTGTTATAACCAAAATTCGCCATTTGTCAAATCTCTTGGCAAACACGATCATATTTTAGCTGATTATGAAAGAGTGAACTATCGTTTTGGTTACTCAAATCACATCTTCTAATAATGACAACAAATTGAATCAAATCATGGATGATCAATAAAATCACGTCATTCAATTAAGTATTTATGTCAAGAGCTCCTACTCCACAACTATAAATAGAAGTGATCTCCACGAAGTCCAAAATTCTTGAGAAGAAGTCCAAGCAATAAACAAAATTCTCTCAACTCAATAAATCAAAATCCAAGGAAATCCACGGTATTCAGGGCATTCATCACAAATTTGACTTAAGTTAGCCTTTAATTCGTGATTAAGTTGTCAAGCTTGCATTATTGTTATTACGGCCCAAATTCAAGTTTGAAGGAGATTGACGAAATATACATATGTTCTTGAAGATAAGAATAAGAGGATCCATAGAGATTGTTAGCATTTATTTCATTTAATTAATAAATATTCAATTTAAATTATTTTTCATGTTTGTAATTTTACAAATAAGAAATTTGTTTGTTACAATCGCAATCTTTGCTAAGATTTTCGAGTCAGGAGATCAAATTCGTTCTTGGGAGATGGTGCCGCAAGCGGGGAGGCCCTCCGGCGAGGACCAAGTTTTTATAATATACATATGTTCTTGAAGATAAGAATAAGAGGATCCATAGAGATTGTTACTCGCCATTTATTTCATTTAATTAATAAATATTCAATTTAAATTAATTTTTCATGTTTGTAATTTTACAAATAAGAAATTTGTTTAAATTACAATCGCAACTGCTAAGATTTTCAGTCATCTTTGCTATATGTTGATGTTATATGGAGGGACAACGTTCAATTTGAGCAATGTAATTAACTATACCTTCATTGTGTGTTTTTCATTTCATTTCATTTTGATTATCATATGTTTGTCATCTTTTTCTTCCATTAAAGTGAAATTGAGATTAGTAGTTCTTTTAGGCGATGCTTGTGGGAACAGAAATTTGTACAGCCAAGTTTATGATGTAAACACAACATTATTAAATTTTAAGGTTTGAAACTCCACTATGGAGACTTTAAGTTTCAGATCTGAAACTTTTTCGACCCGATTAAAGCTTTGATTTTGTCACGAAAATGAAGAGAAAAGAAGAAGAAAAAATAAGGTAAAAGAAGGAGATGACGATGAGAAGGAAAAGAGAAGAAAGAGGGGGAACAAAAGTTCGTTGAAAAGTATTGTTCGTTGAACTAAAAAATATTACATGTTGAACTTAAAAAGTATTACATGTTGAACTAAAAAATATCACTTATTTGTAGAAAAGTATTACTTATTTCTCAAAATCACTTTACTTTTGTTATTTTAAAAAGTGTATTTTCAGGTTTTTTTTTTTTTGTGTAAATATCCTAATATGGGATGGGGGGTTAAGGTCACATCCCAAGCCTGTTTTTATTGATCATAGAGATTTTACAAATGGAGAAAGCATTACAAGCAATCAAAACTGTCTACGAGATCTAAATGATGACAATTCTAAGTGATGTATCCTAACTATACCTTTAACCTCCAAGGGAAGGGATGTACAATTGAATTCCACTGTATGAGAATGGTAGCTACTGATGCCTATGACTTAAGAATTTATTAATCCTGGGATTTTCCATTGATGGGAAATGTGCAGAAGTTTGCTCCCAGAAGTTTGTTTCCAGTCTCACCACATGAATCAGGAAAATACAAGTACTTTGATTCCACAAGTAGCAATGATGTAATCATAGTATTAGACATAGGGAACTCACAATTATAACTTCTTTTTGACAAAAGCCAGAAAAGGTTTACTTGTTGGAAGTCTGGAAGGTTATGTAATTTGAGCAATTTGTTCAGTGTGCATTTTGCCTTATAGAAATTCATTGACAATAGCTTAGCACGGTTTAATTGCAATGTTGGCCATGTAAGTACAAGGGTATAAGGGGTGATATACTTAGTCATGCAAGTATTTTGTGTAGCAAGATTGGTCCGTAAGTATAAACGGCGATATATTTGGTTCTGTAAGTATTTTATGTAGCAATTCTGGTCCCGTAAGTTTTAATTTTTGTGCAATGCAGTTTTCATCCAGATAGGGTGAAATATTGAAATACCTATTATGGACTAATATTGCACAAAAATCAAAATTTGTTGGAACGAAACTGCAACACATGTACTTACATGACCAAAGGAAATATGCCACCCATTAAATTTACATGATTAAAATTGCGCAAAAATCAAAATTAATGAGACCAAAGTTCTTGTATAGGATACTTATAATATATCACTTCCTTATACATACAGCACCAAAATTGCCATTAAATCGGCTGAGTTCAAAGATTCCTGCCTATATTAATAAGTTCTAAGATAATTTGTTAATATTTTAACATTAGTTTTTAGATTAAGTTCCAAGATATCAGCATGGGAAGGACTCACATAAAGCCACGCATGCTTAAACTTCACTTAAAATGATTAGATTAGAAGTGGTGTAAAGAGCTTACTGCTAAATGTTTCCCACTTGAATTGATCTGACTTCAAATTGCTTATTTCTAACTTCTCCAGATACATATCGATCATTAGCCCTTCTGCAAGTTTAATATTGACTTTTCTCATATTCTTAAACTAAGTCTACTAGGCTATACTATATATTAAAGCATGAGTTCCCAAGGTCTTGACAAAATTTAGGCATAATTACAAAAAACACCCTGATGTTTGGGTTAATTACAAAAAAAATTACAGGTTTTTAAAATTACAAAAACACGGTGAGATTTGATTATGTGTTACACTTTACCCCCTTTATAAGTAAAAAACATTTCAAACACACAAAACATTATATTTGTAAAAATATTGCAATTAAAATACATTCAACACAAAATTGCAATATTTTTTTATTTTCAAACATATATGGATTTTGTAATAATTCAACACAAAATCAAATCTATGCTCAAGGTATTTTTTGTAAATTTTCTGTTAATTAACATAGTTTTAGTGGATTTCAAGAAGATTACGTTTACATTAATTAACTTCCAATAGTTTCCAAACCTCAGGGGTAGTTTTGGTAATATCCCCAAAATCTATGCACGTGAAAGAAGAAAAAAATTTAAAAATTAATTAACATTGTAAATGTGAATAAAGGCAAAATAAACCCAAAAAATAAAAAATAAACCCTAAAAAAAAACTAAAAATCCTAAAAACCCAAATTTTAAAAATAAACCCAAGAAATAAAATAAACCAAAAAAAAATATAATTGTCAAAAAACCTTTAAAAGATTACATTTACATTAATTAGAACTTCCAAGTTTTTAGTTTTTTATATATTGATGGCAGATAATTACAAGCAATCCCAATGATCCTAGCTAGATGTGTTTATAAATTGATACAGTAAGAATCCTATTGTCCCACAATATTGTACTAAACTGAAATTATGAAGATGTTTAGCATTAATAATTACAAATGGTTATTGATGATTATGGTGATATGTACATACTCTGTTGCACATATCTCTGCACAGAGAGAAAGGTATATGTGCGGCAGACGTGCAACTGCATGCTACCGTAGGATTATAAGATGCCCAAGTCAATGTCCATTGCTGAGGCCAAGAGATCCAACGGAAAAAGCTTGTTTCATCGATTGTAATTCTCCAATATGCGAGGCCGAATGCAGATGTGAGTACTATATATTCATCATCTACCTTTTTTTCTTTTCAGAAAGTTCGGTACAATCATTGCAGCTACTCAAATTTATCGGGTCTTGTCATTGCGAGTGATATCCATGGCCACTGGCGGGCTAAACCCAAATGGTTATATTCATCATCTTCTACCTTAATTTTATTAACATGCATGATTAATTATTTATCTCTTTAATTGTGATCTATTTCAATCAAGAACTATATAATTGTAAGAGATAATTACAAAAAAAATACCCTCGAGATTTGGTATAATTACAAAAAGAACTCAGCTACATGTCTTTTAAAACTACAAGTAACCCATTGACATTCATTTACTATTTTACACAATGGACCTCAACAGGGTATTTACTTTGTTATGTAAAACCTCAAGAGGTGTTTGTAATACATATATTTGTAATTTTCAAATATAACTTAAGTTTCTTTTTTGTAATTAGGTTAAACTTCAAGGTAATTTTTGTAATTTACTCTAATCACTACAAGAAAAAACCAATTTACCTACAACAAAATATTATTAAGATAACAGCAAAATGTACGTAAAATCGTTGTATGTAATATTTACCAAAAAAATAAAAAAACTGTTGGTAAATACCTACAATATTTCTGTCGGTAAATTTAAAAATGGGAACGAATATTTTTTATTTCACAAGTATTCTGTAAATTCCGTGCCAGTAAATTATATCGGCAAACTGGAAGATTTTTGCAGTAAAATGTAATGGTTGATATTTTGTTTTGTTTTAAGACCGGAGGCCAAATTGTGACGGAATGGGAGCAGCGTGCTACGATCCGCGCTTCGTCGGTGCAGACGGCGGCGTTTTCTACTTCCACGGCAAGAAAAACGAGCATTTCACCTTAGTTTCCGACACAAATCTCCAAATCAACGCCCGTTTCATCGGTCGCCGCCCCACGGGCCGCACCCGCGACTACACTTGGATTCAGGCAGTAGGCATTCTTTTCGGATCCCACAACTTCTCCGTGGAGGCAACCAAAGCCGCAACATGGGACAACAATATCGATCACTTCAAATTCTCATTTGATGGTAATAACGTTGTCCTGCCACAAATTGCCCTGTCTCTATGGAAATCTCAAAATGGTGACATCACATTGGAGAGAATATCGAGCACAAATAGTGTGATCGTATCTCTCCCTGGAATCCTGGAGATTGGGGTTAACGCTGTCCCTATTACCAAACAAGAAGACAAAGTTCACAACTACCAAATACCTTCCGACGATTGTTTCTCGCATTTGGAAGTCCAGTTTAGGTTCTTGGCCCGTCTTTCGGACGCGGTGGAGGGCGTGTTGGGACGGACTTATAGGTCCGATTATAACGACAGCCAGTCGAGATTAGGACATGCGATGCCCGTGGTGGGAGGGGAAGATAAGTACATAACCACATCACTTTTTGCAACTGACTGCAAAAAATGTGTGTTTTCTTCTAAATCAATATTGGACAAGGAGGAGACAGCAATAGACCATGCAGGACTGGACTGTTCTAGTGAGAATGGGATTGTTTGCCAAATGTGATCCTCAAATCCATATATATAGCTCAAGTGTTTGGTTTACATAAATTGGAAAATGGCATTTCCAATAGTAGCTTTTGTTTTTCTTTGTTTTGAGTCATTGAAATAATTGATCCACTGATACTTTATTAGTGGTGTTTGTTTGTTTGTTTTGCTTTGAATTTGTTTATGAATGTGGCATGGTCACCACTATGAGTGTTATGCCTATATATGTGTGTGTAAGATTGAGTCATAATTTCATGAATAATCTAAGTTCTCTGTTCTTATTTCTTTCTTTCTTTCTTTCTTTATTTATTTAGTTCTTTTGGCTTATAAACCTAAGTTCACCATTTTCATCCCATTCATTCAAATCTCTCATTTTTATTTCTCCGAAGATCAAGATATTTTTTAAAATAACCTTTATGGTTGGACATTCTCGTGATTTGGAGCTTGAGAGGTGGTTGCGTTACATCGTAAATACCATGTGTGGGCAACTTCGTCTTAAAGACGATATGGGTAACGAGATGGGCAAAAGGGGAAAAACATGCTTCGGCGGATGATTTGATATGGCTGGCAAAACTCACTCTGATGAGCTGATGAAAACTGTGCCCATAGTTTCCGTATAATGTATAACTACTAGAAAAACACCCGTGTATACACGGGATTGTCAAAAAACAATGTTTTGGTGTCGCATACTTATTTGTGATAGTTATAGGATATCCAAAATACCAATTAGAAATACTAAAAAGAAATTCAAAATTTAGAGAGTATCATACAAATTGTTTACTTCAAATTCTCAAAAACTTATTTGTAAATTATATTCAATAAAAATATCAAGTGTGTCGTCATGGTTTAGCGTCCAATAGGGATGGCAATGGGGTAGTTTTGGCCAAACCCGGGGCCCGCCCCTCCTCAAAACCCGTCGGGGCAGGTCTAGACCAGCTAATATATATTTTTAATTTTAATAATTTATTTTTTTTGTATTTATGGCCAAATTTTCAAAAGCAATCAAAAGTCAATAAGTCAAAAAAAATGTAATTATGCAGCTTATTAACTATTTTTTACAACTATTTAGCTATTATTAAAAAAAATTTATAAAAAAAATATTATTAGGATCTTGCAATAGTACTCAACTAACACTCATAATAAATATTCAAGGTAGAATATTACAAGATGTTATATTAGTAAATTAAAATCAATACAACAATGCTCAATCTAAAAGTAAATTATGCAAAAATATCTCAATACATATTTAAAAATATAATAAAAATTAATATGGTGGGGAACGTCCTATTGGACCCTGGACCCAGGCGAGTTTTGTAATTTTGGATCGGGACTCGCCCCGGGACCCATTTATCCGGGTCTAGACCCGCTCCGTCGGGGCGGGTTTGATGCGGGGGCAGGTTTTGACTCGCCCCATTGCCATCCCTAGCGTCCTACTTAGTTAATTGTGCTAATTTTATTTATCAAAAGTATCCAATTAAAATATATTTATCTCCCATTTTCTAAAAATAAATTATATATGATTTAAATAAGTAGGCAAATACTATTTACAGTTTGCTTACAATGTAGCTGGATAAAATTGCTTCAATTAAATTTGCATGATATTTGGTAAGTAACAAATAATTTTATTATTGATAAATTTGAATAATTTATTTATTTGAGTTTTAGCTTGTCAATATATATCATGTATGTGGAATATTTGATTTATGGAAGAAAAAAAGATTGTATAGATAGAATCTTTGATTTTTTTATTATTTGTTGCTTTTAGATTGTAATAACCTGTATAGATAGAATATATACGTTAAATTTAAAGATAACAAATTTAAAAGATAATGTAGATAGAATCCTTGATTTTTGGATTATTTGTTATCTTTTAAATTTGTTAATTTAAAATTTATACATAGGGATGACATATGGATAAATGTGAAGCAGCCATATGCAATTGGGAAAATGAGAAGTTGATACATGTCCAAGATTAATGAAGTGATGATATATGTTAACTCTGTTTTTTCTTTTAGTATATAGGGTTGATAAGGGATAATTACAAAATACCCCCTGAGGTCTCGGCTAATTACCAAAAAACTTAGAAATTTTTAAAATTATAATATTCCATTATAGTTTGTTTCCTTCTTATATTTTCCCTATTTATAAGAAGAAAAAAAATTAAACACATGCCTCATCCCCCCAAATTTATAGAATTACTACAGTTATCTCCTTAAAAATTAAGACAAAATCAAACCTTAATAGAATTTTTGTAATTTTCAAAAATCTCCAAATTTTTTGTAACTAGCTCAAACCTCAATGGTATTTTATAATTATCCCTAACTATAATTTATAGTAATAATTAGTTTGCAGAAAATAAGTCTAGATAAAGTATATGAAATGGATTTTACAGGGGGAAATTAAAATTCTTTACAAGAAAACTACTAGATGCTTTTTAGGGGGAAAAACCTAATATTTTTGGGGGCATTATTAATACATTTAAGGGGCAAACTGTACTTTTTAGGGGGGCTAGTAAGTATTTTTTAGGGTAAACACTAATAATTTTCAGACAAAAACTAATAGTTTTTAGGGGAAGTACTAATATTTTTTAGTGGGATTATTAATACTTTTTAGGAGAAAATCTAATACTTTTTGGGGCAAATATTAAATACCTTAAAAGGAAAAAAATAATAATTTTGAAGAGAACTACTAATATATTTAAGGGGGTTACTAATATTTTGAAGGAAAAAACTAAGGATACGATTAGATATGTTTTCATTTTAATTTTTTTTTTTTGCAAAAGAATAGTTTAAATAAATTTTGAATGAAAAAAAAGGTGAAATTTAAAAATGTGATTAAATATGAGATGAAAAAGTGATGGTGAAAGTTGATTTAATATAAAAATAGTAAAATAGTGATCGAATATAATTGATAATTAGAAATGTGTGAGTTAGTGAATTGTAAAATTTGTGGGAGGATGTGTAATAATGAAGAATTTTTTGTGAAAAAGAATGTGTAGATGTGATTGGTAAGAAAAAAATTAAAAAAAATGAAAGTGAGTGAATAGTATATATTTACTGAAAATATTCATAAACAATTGCATGTCGGGTTAAAAAAATTCTCTAACGGAACGAAAATAAAAATCTTTTCATATCCAATCGCAGCCATTGCTTTTCGTTATATGCTTTTTATGGGAATTACTATTATTTTTCAAGGAAAAAAAATCAATACTTTTAAGTACCCCTAGTGATACTATGACACTTCATAATATTACAAAAATGTAACCGTGTCGCAGCGATACTATGTGTTCCGAAATTTATTGTATAGATGTTGATGGTGCTTAGAAGACTTTGTATTAGGAAGTTGGCATACCCCATTTTTATATGTAAATTCTACTTGGTAATAGATATAAAATCAGATTAGTTAAGTAGCAGCTAAGTAGATTTGCAGAAGACTTGTTGAAGAGTACAGAGAAGAATCAGCTGAAAAGCAAGTGAGTTGATCAGGAGACTTTCAGTCAAGTGCATCAGGTAGAAGAATTACAATAGAGTCAACCAAGGAATGATTAACATGACTCAAGTCAAAGGGGTAAAGCAACTGAAGGACTAAAAGACAACTGAAAAGAGTCTGTTGCATTGAAATCGAGAAACTTACCTATATTAGTAATGAAGACAGACGTGCAACCTTAAAGTGTTCATGCTGAAAGAATGCAAGAGGAATAAGCAAATGAGAAGCTTGCAGAACGCTGGCATCTTTTCAGAAATCTGCAAAAGGCTGGTAAACAAGGTTGGGTCAACATTAAATGCTGCAAGACAAGCCAATGAACACTAAGTATGTTAGGAATTTTATTGTTTAGATTTTGATGAATGCCATGTAAAACTTAGAATAGAAAGTTGGCACCCCAATTCTTGTTGTAAAATTTATTGTAACAATTAGAGTCGCTGCCGAGTTAAGTCGCCACGCCATAACATGCAAGAAGACACCAAGACCGGAAGGAAGACTTTCCGTGAAACAAATTTGAATATGGCAAAGAAGAGTAGACGGGAACTCTATCTTGAAGAAGCGGTGAGATGCGGTGAGTGGAGCATCGGTCAAGTCAACTCAAGAAAAGCCAGTCTCAAGTTGAAGTGACAGACGAGTCATCCAATGATTGAATCGACTCTAAGTCACCCGGGAAAGCAAGGAAATGCAGTCAAGTCGAGATAATCGTAAAAAGAACCGTTGCACGTAAATCAAGAGATTTACTTAAACAAGTAATATCTCCATACCACCTTTCTTGGAGTGCTCGATCCCTTAAGCGTGCAAAAGGAATGAACCAATGGGAAGCACTACACCGTGTTAGAACTCGAAAAGGTGAAAGAACAATTCATACGAGGAAACGGCAATTCCAAGAACTGCAAGCCAACGATCGCAAAGTGACTTTCAAAAAATAAGCCTATCTCTTCAACGGGCAAATTTTTGAAAGTTCACTATAAAAGGCCGAGGAGTTTGTTTGAGATACAAGAGATGACACACACGTGAGATATACAAGCACATTAGAAAATCAAACATTCTCAATCCTCAAGCCTACATTACGAAGTACATCAATCCAACACTCACCTGTGAAGGAAAGAGAACTTCAATCCGGTTGAAGAGGAAACTTTTGAAAACAAGGGGTCTACATTCAGGAAGGATTGTAGAAAGGTTCAAGTTGGACCAAGTCTTAAGCTTTTGGAGGGCTTCGTGATCAAATCCAAAGAGCTTGAGCAAGTGAGTCAGTAGTAACAAAGGCAGCCGCCCCGTGAAGAAGCCGAGTCGCACGAGAAGCCTTGGTGAGTGATCAAGGCATCTCGCATCGAGTCCCTAAGGATCAAGTCGGTTTGTTGTGATCAAGACTTGTATCCTGGACTGTTACCACTTTGTAAACTCCATCATTACTTAGTGGATTCCTCCAGGAGTTGGAGAAGAGAGAGTAGAAGAATTACCCCATCTTCGAACCTCTATAAAAACTTCACCGTGTCATTTACATTTCAAAGATTTAAATTCCCGCATTTTTAATCCGCTTATATCTCACGATAAATTTGCTATCCATTTGATAATTTATAAAGTACTAAATCAAGCTCTAAGATCTTGCTTAATCAAACTTAAGGGTGTTAAGTCTTCCATTGAAAATAAAACCACAGTTGAGTTAAATTATAGTCAACGGTGAGTTACTCCATCAATGGCAGTTTGAAATGCGTTGAGATTAACTCTCTTTGAGTGACTAATTCGACTGGCCCATCAAGGACACAATGTGTAGAATCAACTCTGTAGATTTAAAAAGGACTAAATCGAAAATTTGGTAAGGTTTATTCAACCCCCTTCTAAACCTTACACTTACACCCTTTGGGACCTACAAGTGGTATCGGAGCGGTTGGTTCATTGAACCCTCCGCACCGGTTCTTGAACTAGATCTCCAAACTTTTCAAAGTCTCCGCTTTAGTACTTAAACTTTCAAAACTCTTCTTTATCATTAAAAGTTATTATCATGGAAGCAAATTTGACACGCATCCCTATGGTCACTATTGAAGAATTTGATGATTGGAAAATTCGTATGCGAGCTCATCTATCAAAGATTACATGATGAGATGTGGATAGTGATAGAAGATGGGCCTCCGCAAATCTTAAAGGTGAACACAAACATGCACGAAGAGTTGCGGTGAAGGAGAAGAAGATGTTGCTTCTAGACACGGTCATGGTTGAAAACCAAGAATCGAGTGGACAAATGATGACGAGAAAAAGATACAACCTGGACAATGTAGCCAAGGACATCCTTTACAAAACCTTGGACAAAGCCATGTTCAACAAAGTCAAATCATGCAAAACGGCTAAAAGAAATGGGACAAGCCGACATTAATTTGTGAAGGCTCGAGAGCAAATCAAATAAAACAAATTATCGGTGGTACAAATTTGAGAACTTCAAAATGATCTCAGGAGAAAATCCGGATCAACTAGATGCTCGGTTTCTGAAAATCACAAATGAGTCAGTCTACACTTGGAAAGGAATATACAAGGAAATGTGTATGAAGATCCTAAAAGTCTTCCAAATTGAATGGGAAATGAAGGTCATGGCATCGAGACATTCCATGGACCTATCAAAGACATCCAACCATGAACTATTCTCGGACCTCAAAGCCTACGAGTTTGCCGAGAAGGAAAGACCAAGAAGAGACAGTTGTACCCAAAACAACCGCTCTAATTGTTAAAGATGGGAAGAGAGCCGAGGTCAAAGAAGTCATTGACCTTAAGAAATAGCCCTGATGGTTAAAAGATTTAACAAGTTCTTTAACAAGAACTACAAGAGAGGAAAGGGTGAATCTTCCGAGAAGACACTCGGCTCCCTCCAAATCAAGGGAAGACAGGCCAACCAAGAGAACAGATCATCAAAAAGTTGAGTATCAAAGGGCCGACAACTCAAGAATGGAAAGAGTGATCAAAAGGTCGAATATCTATGTTGGAACCAGTAGACAACCAGTCACTATGCCATTGATTTGCTCATATCCTGTAGTCAACAAGTACATGGATGAAGAAGAAAGAAAGGTCTTGAGAGAAAGAAGACAAGAAAAGAAAAAGGCAATGACGGCTGAGAGACGAGACAATACCAAGTCAAGAGAGAGACAGCTGATTCAGAGAATGAAGCCGACTACTCAAGTGACTCGAAGAAGAAGCCTTGATCCGCTTTGATGGCCAAAGAACAAGATCAAGAAGATGAGGTACAATCTAACTCAACAAACTCGAGGACACTAGTGATAGTGATCTGTGACACACACACTTCATCACCCACCGATCTTTATGATTCATTAGGCAAAATGATGAAAGATTTTGAACACATTAAATCCTCACACACACTATTGAATGAGGAAAACAAAGCCTACTCAAAAGTCAAAACTCAAAGCCGACTAAGGAGCCGAGTACTCTAAGTCAAATAGCCGATGAGAATGAAAGTTTAAAGGCCGAAAAATGCTAAATTAGTAGCGAAATTGCTGCTATAGAAAAGAGGAGAATGACCTCAAGAATGTTATTGCCTCATTCACTAAGGCATCTAAATCATTGGATGATCTTATCATGAGTCAAAGAGAATGTGGAGACAAGACAAAGCTTAGGATTTAATTCCTCGTGCTATGTCAAACCTCAAAAGTAATTTTGGAAAAAGGATCTTCAAGTCATGAAGAGTCCGAAAAATCCAAAACTCTAAATGTTGCACACACATTCACTCCAAAGCACAATAACAAGCAAATCGGCCTTGGTTACAAAGGAAAGGAAAAAACTTGGCCTGAGTTGAGTGTTTGAAAAGGATAATGAGAAGAGATTCACTTGAGTCCTCGGCAAACTCCAAACGTAAAATACTCGTAAAAGAAAAGCAGAGCTACCAAAACCCCTTAAAATCCATAGAAGAAATATACATGATGGGAATGGTAGAAAATATCCAAGCCAAGCCGATTGGAATAATGTGAACTATCAAAGATAGACTTATGGAATATAAGCCCAAATGGCAAAGGCCAGAACTCAAGAAAGGCCATTCCAAAAGCATAAGAGCTTTTATCAAAGACACATATGCACCTAGGCACTACACTCAAAAACACCACAATTACCCAAAGAAGGCAATTGCTAAAAACACACATTCAGGCATACGGACAAAAGAGACAATTTGTATGAACCTAGAATCCCCAAGCAATTTGCCAGGATTGATTATGATTATGGCATCGATAGATGGCAACCCCTTAGAGTCAAAACATTTGGCTATAGGTTGGTTGGATCATCTTACAATTCTAACCCCTCAGACCTGCGGACAAGTATGGGTACCTAAAACTTAATTTCCTTGATTGCGGGTTCAAGGAACGAATAAGTGAGTGCCAAGGAACCTGGTACATGGATAGTGGTCGCCAGGACATATATGACAGAAATAAGAGAAATCTGTCAAAATTCAAGGAAGTCAAGGGAGCAAAAGTCATATTTGGAGAAAATGAAGCTCCTGGTAAAATAAGAGGCATTGGATCCATCAAGAGGAATGGATTAGAGATCACAGATGTTGCATATGTTGAAGGACTCAACTTCAACTTCATCGAGTATCATCAAACGTGACAAGGGCTACAATGTTGGATTCAACATGGGTATATGCCAAATCAAAGATATTGAATCAAATGAAGTGGTGCCGCAAGGATGTAGACAGAAAAATATGTATGTAGTGGATTGGTCAATCGCAACACCCAAAGACATGTCTACTAGCAAAGAGTAGATAAATTTGAATCAAGTTGGTTGTGGCACAAAAGTCGAGTCACCTGAATTTCAAAACAATTAACAAGGGGCAAGAAGTCATCTTGTGGAAGGATTACGGACTAAAAGATACAAGAAGGAGAGTATATGTGATGCATGTCGAGAAGGGAAAGCAAATTAAATCGTCATTCAAAGAAAAGACATGCCCATCCTCAACAAGAATATTGCATCTACTTCATATGGATCTATTTGGCCCAGTGGAACCGGCCAAAGATAAGTGGAAAGAAATACACCTTGGTGGTAGTAGATGACTACTCAAGATATACATGGACAATATTCATGTGTAAGAAGAAAGAAACTCTACAAAAACTACCACGGTGATGAAAAGGATTCAAAATGAGAAGAGTCAAACCATTATCAAAATAAGATCGGATAGAGGAACCGAGTTTGTCAATGGAATAATAACTCGATCTTGCATTGAGAATGGTATTGGTCATGAACTATCGCAGCAAGGACTCCCAAATGAGAATGGAGTTGCGAGAAAGAAGAGAAAGAACCCTCAAAGAAGCAAAGAAGGACCATGTTAGTCAAGCGGGGTTACCAAAAAGATTTTGGGTGAAGCAATCAACACAACTTGCTACACCCAAAACAGATGTATGATAAACAGACGGTGACGACAAAGACTCCTATGAGATCCGGGACCGGAAGAAAACCAAGTGTTGCATATTTGAGAATATTTGGATGTAAATGCTTCATCCACAACAATGGCAAAGACAACCTAAAGGCTTTTGATGCCAAAGTCTGATGAAGGTATCTTCTTAGGATACTCGGTGAAAGCAAAGCCTACTGAGAATACTCAACAAAAGAACTATGGTTACAGGAGGAATCCATTCATGTAGTATTCGATGAGCCAAATGTAAATGGAGAAGACATTGAAGAGTCGGTGATAAGTTGAATCATCCAATCATACGAGAAGAGTCCCTATCTTTGGAAAGTGGAATTATCAATTCGAAGAAGATGAGATAGTCAATCTCAAAAACATTTGGAAAATTTGCGCAAAAGCTAAGTGATAACGAGAGAGCCGACCACACCAACACACCGCAAGTCGATTGAATCCAGCTAACTTACTCCAACTCGATGTAAGATGGCCGAGAGACCATCCACTTAACTTGTCATTGGAGATATAAGAGAAGGTGTCAAAACAAGATCCGAACTCAACAAGAAGCTATGTTCACATGCTTCATCTCGCAAATAGAGCAAAAGATGTGTCACAAACATTGGATGACACACATTGGATTCAAGCTATGCAAGAAGAGTCAATCGAGTTTGAAAGAAATAAAGTGTGGGAATTAGTGCAAAGACCCATGCATCAAAATGTTATTGGCACCAAATGGGTATTCGTAAATAAAATGAACGAGGAAGGCTCGGGGTAAGAAACAAAGCAAGACTAGTAGCCAAAGGATATTGCCAAGAAGAAGGGATAGATTTTGATGAAACATTTGCCCCGTAGCAAGATTGGAAGCTATAAGGATGTTTCTTGCCTATGCGACTCACAAGAATTTCATTGTATATCGATGGATGTAAAAAGTGCATTCCTAAATGGTTTATTGGAAGAAGAAGTGTATGTTGAACAACCTCCAGGATTTGAGCGAGAAGACTCTTGGAGACAAGGTATACAAACTCAAGAAAGCCTTGTATGGATTGAAACAGCACCCAGAGCATGGTATGATACCGTCACAATTCCTAATCGAAAATGGATTCACAAAAGGAAAAGTAGATAGAACACTTTTCGTAATTCAAGACAACAAGAGTATCCGCTTGTTCAAATATATGTGGATGACATCATTTTTGGATCCACTAACAATGAACTGTGTGAAAAATTCTCAAACCTCATGCAAAGCAAATTTGAAATGAGCATGATGGGAGAGTCGACATTCTTCCTTGGACTCCAAGTGAAACAATTGAAGGATGGAACCTTCATAAGTCAAACAAAATACACAAGAGACTTAATGAAGAAGTTTGGTATGGAGGAGAAGTCTTCTCGTAAAAATACCAATGAACACATCATCAAAATGGACATGGATGCAGATGGCAAGCACAGTAGATCAAACAAGATACGAGCACTTATGGATCATTGCTCTATCTCACACGGCTAGCGGACAGTACATCACCTTTGTTGTAGGTGTATGTGCAAGATTTCAATCTGCTCCAAAAGAGAGCCACATGACAAAGAACGGCTAAGAGAATATTGAGATACTTGAAAGGAAGCCAAGAAGTAGGCCTATGGTATCCAAAGGAAGGTGGATTCAAGCTAATTGGCTATTCGATTCTCGACTATCTTGCCGGATGCAGAGTGGACAGGAAGAGCACTTCGGCACATGTCAAATGCTAGAAACAGACTAATTTCCTGGTTTAGCAAGAAGCAAAACTCAATAGCCACCTCTCCTGGTGAGCGCGAGAATACATAGGCGGGCAAATTGTTGTGCCCAAGTCCTATGGATGAGACAAAGAAATGAGAGACTATGAAGTTGAAGAAAAAGAAATTCCAATCATGTGTGATAACACAAGTGCAATTGCAATCACTCAAAATCCTCGTGTTGCATTCAAGAACAAAGCATATTGATGTCGATATCACTTCATAAGAGATCATGTTGAAAAGAAGGACATCATCCTGGAATATATCTCAACCGATAAACAACTAGCCGACATCTTCACAAAACCATTATGTGAGTCAAGATTTGAAGAACTCAAGCATGAGTTGGGGCTAATCGAAGTGAGTGACACTGCACAAATCAAAGAAGAGAATTAGAACAGTAAAAATGAGTGAAAAGAGCCAAAAAGTAAATCACCAAGAATCACCAGACGGAAAAGACAACTACACCAAGTCACGGTGATAATTTGAGTCACTAAGAGAATCATGAGGAGTAGAGTTAAATCGGCTAAGGGATAAGCTGAATAACTTATGAGCAAAGTGACAAAAACGCATCGTTTTGACTAAGCGGGAATGTTTTAAGGAATACGTCAAAGATAATGATGATGTGTACAGGACATAAAAGCCGCACACCAAGCTTATGATTGGATATAAATGTTGCCGCATTAAATACGAGACATGAAATGCTCAATCAGCGCGAAATCCAAGCCGTTGATTTCGATCACATTTCAAAACCACCCGCACGCCCTTTCATAAACCATATTTAAACCATTTTCGTCCGTTTCTCTCTCACACTTCTAAAAACTGTTCATCTCTTTCTCTCAAAAGCAAAGGCAAAATACTCTCGAAACCCTATCGATCTTCAAATCATTTTCTCGAGTTTTTTCTTGAAATAATCCCGAGAAATGGCACCAACTTATGACTTTACCAAGTTAGGAAAGCAAATCCACACCGGTTCGACGGTGGATTTACGGAATGGTGAAGCAGGGTCCGACGACACCCTAGTGAAGAAAATCGCTGAGAAGTTGGAAACGTCCGGACTAAAACCGTTTCTAACGTTAGAATATCCGATGACCTATGTGGAGGAAGTCGCACAATTCTACGTGAATGCTGAGATTCACGATGAAGGAATCAAGTCATCCTGCTCACGGAAAGCAATGACTATCTCTCGCCAAGGATTTGGTCAATATTGCTTACTACCAGCCAGAAGGAGCATCCGAGATTAAAGAAGTTCGATGTAAACTTGGTTGACGCATGGAAAGAAATAGCCAAGTCCGACTTTGCCGATAAAATAATATACACAAAGAAACAAGAGATCTTTGAAGGAGGATTATCACAAGTTGTTGGACATAGTTGCCAAATGTATCGACATCAAATTTGGCGACTTTGACCAATCACAAAGGCAAAGCTGATTGTAATGGCTGCAATCATCGAAGAAAAGAAGATAAACTCGGGCCGAGTTTGTCTCACAGGACTCTTAACGTGGGGAACAAGTCCTTCAAAGAAGATGGTTCATTTGGAGGATCCCTAGGATATGGCCCGGTGATTGGCCGGCTATGGAGGTGAAAGGAGTCCCTCTTAGACATGGGAAGGCATTCCATGTTAACAAGAGGATGTTGAGCAAACCTCTCTCGGGCGCATGTAAGAGAGCTTACGCCAAGAGAGCCGACACGGTGAGGGGAATCGGTGACCCCGAAGATACAGATTGTTTCCTCTCCAGCCAAGAAGAAAGTTGCCCCCTGCTGCCAAGCTAAGAAGATCACGCCGCAAAGAAAGAAAACCAAACATGCTCCCGCCCCAGCCAGAGTCACCGCCCTGAAGCCAGCCGTGTCTCCTGCCCCTGCAGCCGGTCGAGAAGGACTCACAAATACCTTCTCCGATCGTCAAGAAGAGGAGGCGAGAAGCCACGATGGCCCGCTCCTCGTAAAAAGACACCAAAGACTGCCCCCGCCGCACAAGACTCGAGAAGACAACATCTCTCAAGAAATTCCCCAGTACAAACCAGGAGACGAAGAAGAATAGTCAAGCAAGTCCCAATCGAGAAACCGGTGAGTCGGTTACTCGCCTAGCACAAATACCGGAGACTACCGGGAGAAGTAGAGTCTCCGGATGTAGTTGATGAAACAGCCCAAGTCTCTTCAAGGCGATCAGAGGCAACTCGAAGACACAATTGTAGCTCACACAACCAAGCACAAGAAAGAACCCGCGCAGTGGATAGTGATGTAATGATCCTATCTCCACCTTACCAGGACATCACATCCAAAATCGTCTGCGTGAGTGGAGGAAATGGAAGTTAAGTAAGTCAAGGAAACAGTTCCAAAGGCCCGAGTTCATAGAAGAAGAAGAGGAACCGCTAAATTTCCTTCGACTAACCATCGTGCTCCCAAAGACTTGATGAAGACAATCGCTAGACATCCCGCAGATTTACAAGGAAAAGAAGAGAGAAAAGCAAGCGAGGAAGTCGAGGAACGTGAGAAGGCAAGCATCCGCCCCTATCTCCGCACCCACAGAACACACACATCCTCTCCTTGATGTCTTCTCGGACAATGATGAGGATCCGAGAATGCCGCTACGCCCACGAGAAGAGTTGCAAACGCAGCAAGCATTGCACGAATCAAGAATCCTTCACGAGCAAAGACTAATGGAGGGACCAGGAGAGTCCTCCGAACACAAACCGAAATCGATCCAATGGGAGTGGTTCAGCAAATAGCCACGATGTTGCCGCTACCACTTGACTCACTCGGAAGAAGGCAATAAGGGAAATGGCGATGAAATCGGGCTAGTGGGGACCCCGGTCGAGCCAACCCCTATTGAAGGTGTGCTACCACCGCCCTAACTATTTGAACAATCAATCGAAAAACAGCCGGGGAGTTTGGAGACGAGTGACCCCATTCCAAGTCACTCAGGTGAAGTGCGCCATTTGAGGGGAAAACTCCCTCCACCGCAGCAAGGTCGGAGGATGCTGCAGATGACTCCACAACGAATCAAGGAGGCGAAGAAGAGAAATTACAATCTCAAGAAGAACAGAAAGAAGTTGCCATCAACGAAGCTCCAGGCGATTGAGACTGTCTCGGTGAGGTGCCAACCGCAATGAAGGGTTAATGACGCCGCGATGCGAAACGAGGCACGAAAGGAACAACCCGGGAGTTAACACTGGGGCGATGAAAGTGCAATCCATGGGGTTGAGACTCCAATGGATGCCATCGTAGAAGACCCTAAGACACTGACATTTGTCGAAAAGGAGGACAAGGCCTTGCAAGAAGAGAGACCGCTGGAGGTATTGAAGGCCACGGGAGGTTGAGACTTCCGGGGTAAAGAAGTCAAGAAGAGAACATCCCTCCCGCTATCATCGACCCATCCGAGAAGGAGATCGCACTTCATGATTCCCGTGACAACCCCGATGTCACTTTTCCTCGGGATCGAGAAGGCGAAGAAGAAGGTTTCGAGTCATCCCCATGACAAATCCAAAAGACTCGGATGCGGATGTTCCAAGCACGAGCAAGTCGATCCCAAGACTACTCGTCAAACTTTTAACTTTGATGATGAGCCACCACTGAAATCTCATCATCGTCCGATGACGCTTCCGATAAGGCCGAGGACCGATCCATCGAAATGGAAAAATCAAATTTGAGACCAACGAAGGTCATTAAGACAAACCGAGGCTCGGCAAGCGGGTCCACTTCACAACAAGACCCGGCTCAACAAGAGACCATCTGCGCAGCTCCTCAGGCTGCGCAGCAGGATCGATTCCCAAAAGAACCGCCCGCGCACCACTCATTATCGAAGATCCTGGCCGGGCGGTGATGAATCCTTTGTAGAGTCTTTTCCTTTTCACTGAAATACCGGAACTCCACGAAGAGTCGAAACGAACAAGCACGCTATCACAGACCACCTCCTGTTTTTCACTCGGCACCATTGTTCCGGCCGATTTTGATTTTTTGACGTTGTATGGCCATCACCGCAATGAAGAATCAGTCAAGTTCGAGAAGTGTTCAAGGCACTCTTTGCCGAGGTTGAACGGATGGAGAGGCATCGAGCCTCTTTGGACATGCGATCGACAACAGAGATGCCAACCTTACGTACCGACTTGAGAGGCATCACGATCGAGATAAGGGAATGGTGGCAACGGCAAGAAACAATGCGTGTGGAACGGTGAGATACTTTAACTTTGTTCCACAAAGCCTTGGTGTGGAGAGCCGAAAATGCCGATGCAAAAACGGTCGAGAGAACACATTGAGCATATGCATGAAGCTCACACTCGCCGAAATCAAGCTGCTGCGTGAGCAAAATACAAATGATCTACAGCGTTTGGAAGAACACATGACAATAAAATTCAGCCTCCTCATGGCTGAGATGAAGTCGATTTCAGCAGAATCCAACGCTACTCGTCCGAATTCCGTCCGCATACAACGCAACAGACTTGAAGCGTAACTCAACCATCGAAGATTCGACTTCATGCTTGCCAAGATGTTCCCCTGGTGTTCCTCTATCCTTTGATGATGCCAAAAAGGGGGAAGATGAATACCTTAAAGCAAAGAAAATCAAGTCGAAAGAAAGGAGAAGCGGTGAGAAGGGAAAATCACCGAGGAAATTTTGAAACAAAAGAAAGGAAAATCACGAGGGGGAAGGATCAAAAGATGTGACCTTGATGATTGCACAAACCCCTCAACAGGTCCCGTCACGGTGACATTATAAGCAAGAAACTCCCCAGTGACTCGCCACTCCAACACTCTTTGTATCTATGGCCGAAAAGAGAAAAGCAATTGAAGCAGGGATGAAGGAAGTGGAAGGAAGAATGGATGCCAGGGTGATGAACATCTTGAAAGAACATGGAGGCATTCCAAGAGAAGAGAGACACCTACGCCATCTCGATGTCGGGACAGAGCCACGATCGACGATGAATTTAAAACGCTCGAATCGAGGGATACTTTGCAAATATGTCTATGGCTCAAGCTTGGGACTTTATGGGAAAAGGGTCTCACGTTATGTGAAGAGGTCGACAGCAAACAGACTTCCTGATCACTCTGCTTTGGTCACTCCACTGGTCACTCATTTGGAAAGAAGAAGACCAAAGACAAAGATACGCCAAGAGGTAGAGGAAGAAGCGAAGAGTGGAGGAAGAAGCTTGAGACCAGGCCTCCGCCAAGAATATTGAATACGAGATCCAGGGAAGAAAGGAGGGATCTACCGGGTGGGCTTGACCAAGTGGCAAATTTGAAAGTGGCTAAAACTAACGCCGAGTATGCAAAAAGAATAGAAGAAGAAAACAAGAGACAAACTCGGCTATGGCAGGAGAGACAGGGGGAAAGAATAAGAAGAGATGAAGCTGCCAGGAAAGCATATGAGAAGAAAAAGAAGGCGGTGACGACGAGAAAAAAGAGAAGAAGAGAAGAAGATCTTGATCAAGATGAAAGAAGGAGACAACGAAGAAGATGAAGTGTTGTTCTTTGTCCAACCCTTCATGTATTTTATTATGTAAATACATACAATGTAAGTCTACGTAATAAAGTTATAAATTCTTTATTTTTTTGTGAAGACAATTATATACTCGATACACCTTGTAAACAATTGTGTTAAGTACAAGAATGATATGATCAATAAAAAGATTGATTCTCGCATACATTCTATGTCAATACACTATCTGTATGTATCTTTGTTATTTGCATTTTTGCATGGTTTAAGTTTTGGCATCATCAAAAAGGGGGAAATTGTTAGGAATTTTATTGTTTAGATTTTGATGAATGCCATGTAAAACTTAGAATAGAAAGTTGGCACCCCAATTCTTTTTGTAAAATTTATTGTAACAATTAGAGTGGCCAAGCCGAGTTAAGTCACCTACGCCATAACATGCAAGAAGACAACCAAGACCTGGAAGGAAGACTTTCTTGTGAAACAGTGAAATATGGCAAAGAAGAGTAGACGGGAACTCTATCAAGAAGTTAAGTGAGATGCGGTGAGTGGAGCATCACCAAGTCAACTCAAGAAAAGCCGGGCCTCAAGTTGAAGTGAGACGAGTCATCCAATGATTGGAAGTCGACTCTAAGTCACCTGGGAAAGCAAGGAAATGCGGTCAAGTCGAGATAATCGTAAAAGAACCGTTGTACGTAAATCAAGAGATTTACTTAAACAAGTAATATCTCCATACCACCTTTCTTGGAGTGCTCGACCCCCCGAGGAAGCGTGCAAAAGGAATGAACCAATGGGAAGCACTACACCGTGTCGAACTCCTGAAAAGGTGAAAGAACAATTCATACGAGGAAACGGCAATTCCAAGAAGCGCAAGCCAACGACGCAGCAAAGTGACTTTCAAAAATAAGCCCATCTCTTCAACGGGCAAATTTTTGAAAGTTCACTATAAAAGGCCGAGGAGTTTGTTTGAGATACAAGAGATGACACACACGTGAGATATACAAGCACATTAGAAAATCGAAACATTCTCAATCCTCAAGCCTACATTACGAAGTACATCAATCCAACACTCACCCGTGAAGGAAAGAGAACTTCAATCAGTTGAAGAGGAAACTTTTGAAAACAAGGGGTCTACATTCCGGAAGGATTGTAGAAAGGTTCAAGGTTGGACCAAGTCTTAAGCTTTTGGAGGGCTTCGTGATCAAATCCAAAGAGCTTGAGCAAGTGAGTGTAGTAACAAAGGCAATTTTGCCCGTGAAGAAGCCGAGTCGCACGAGCTTGATTGAGTGATCAAGGCGTCTCGTGACCGAGTCCCTAAGGATCAAGTCGGCTGTTGTGATCAAGACTTGTATCCGGACTGTTACCACTTTGTAAACCGATCATTACTTAGTGGATTCCTCCAGGAGTTGGAGAAGAGAGGAGTAGAAGAATTACCCCATCTTCGAACCTCTATAAAAACTTCACGTGCCATTTACATTTCAAAGATTTAAATTCCTCGCACTTTTTCGCTTATATCTCTTTGATAAATTTGCTATCCATTTGATAATTTATAAAGTACAAAATCAAGCTCTAAGATCTTGCTTAATCAAACTTAAGGGTGTTAAGTCTTCCAATGAAAATAAAACCACAGGTTGAGTTAAATTATAGTCAAGTGAGTTACTCCATCAAAAAAAGCTCGAGTCATTTGAGAGATTAACTCTCTTGAGTGACTAATTCGACATCCATCAAGGACACAGCTGTGTAGAATCAACTCTGTAGATTTAAAAAGGACTAAATCGAAAATTTGGTAAGGTTTATTCAACCCCCCCTTCTAAACCTTACACTTACACCCCTTGGGACCTACAAAGTAAGAGTTTGAATTTTTGTCTATCTCTTTTACGAACAAAATTCAAACTACTACTATAAAGGCAGAGGAATTTTTCAGAGAGTAAAGAGCGACACAAAACTGAGAAGGAATATTGAATTGAAAAGCAAAAACTGCAAATACTCTATCTTGAGCTAAATTTAAAAATTCTCAAGCCAAAACCGAAGACAGTTTATCCAATACTCCCAAGTAAAAAGATCGAAGTTGTTCATCAAGTTGAAGAGAAAAAACATTTGTGAAAACAAATGGGTCTATTCTTCCAAGGATTGAAGGAAGATTAATGAGGCTCAAGGTCAAACCTGGTTTGAATCCAAAGGAGGGTTGTGTGATAAATTCCTGAAGATTCGAAGAGCTGAAGTAGCTTAGCAGCTGCCTAGCTTGCGAAGAGTTGAGTCCCAGAAGATTAGTTGGTTGTGTGATCAAATCGAATCTTGGACTGTACTTTTGTAACTAAGTCATTGTTACATTAGTAGATTCCTCCTGGAGTAGGAGGAGACTCGAGAGTTGAGTAGATAAATTATCCCATTCTCGAAGTACTATAAAATTTTCGTGCTCTTTATTTTACTGCATTAATTTCTCCACTTTATTTTTTTCTTTATATTTGCTATTCATTAAGATAATAACTGTTAAAAAAGTATATATGTTAGTAAGCCAATCATAAAAAGGGTGTAAGACTTTCGTTGTTTAACAAGAAACTGATTTTCTAAAAAGTGAACTTCGCGCAGTTGAGTTACTCTATTAATAGCTCTCTAAGGAAACTGTTGAGTGGTTAACTCTCCTGCTGAAGCTTAACACAATTGTCTAAAAGACATAGTTGCTTCTTGTAACTCTGATTTTAAAGATCGAAAAAATTGGTAAGGTCTATTCAACCTCCTCTTCAAGACTTTACTTCGCACCCCTTGGGACCTACACTCACTATAAGAATTTCAACTTATAATGACGAAAACTTAATGAGGGTATAGAAAATGGTCATTAAAAACATGATTTATGAAGTTTTTTATGAGGGTAAGAAAAACTCCTAGTTAAATAGTCCATTATTTACTAAGAGTTTCTAATTTCCTAGTTATTTGTAGCTAATCCCGTCACTATTTGTATCATAAATAATTACCCTCATTATTTGTCATCGAATATTAAGCTCCAAACGTTTCTCACCAAATGCAATTGTCATTTTTATTTTAAAAATAGAGACAATTACTTCTATTAAATAAAAAACTATTTAAATTTCTATTAAAAAATCTTATCTCAAAGTCACTCCATTTTTCAATTATTGTGAACTCTCGTCACTTTAGTTCTCTTATCCTATTAGAGTGAAGAGAAACAGAACATAAAGAATAGAGAGCTCAATGAAATGAAGACTGACTTAATTTCATTATTCAGACGTAGAAGTATTTATACACAGAGAAGAAGCTATGACAGGTGTAAACAACTAGTCTAACAAACTAACACATTATTGTTACATCTTAACTGCCATAACTACCATAACTACCAATATACTCTAATATCCTCCCCTCAAACAAAATCGGGGGGTGCACATAGTGAAAATTTAGAACACAACATATCAAAACGAATCTGGGACAGGGGTTTGGTCAGAACATCCGCCACTTGATCATGTGTAGGTACATATCTGACATCTATTTCCTTATTGTGAACCTTTTACCTTATGTAGTGAACATCAACTTCTATGTGCTTGGTTCTTGCGTCAAAAACCGGATTAGAAGCAAGAGCCAAAGCACTCTCATTATCACACCAAATGAGAGATGGTTGAACAAGATCTAATCCCAACTCAGCAAATAAAGAATGTACCCAAACAATATCAATGCTAGCCGTAGCAAGGGAGCGATATTCAGATCTGCGAGACACCACGGATTGATTTTTGCTGCTCCAAGAGATGAGATTCTTACCCAAAAATATACAGTAACTAGTAGTAGAATTTCTATCATCCAATGAGCTTGTCCAATCGGCATCGGAGAAGCCCTCCAAAACAAAGCGAGAAACTGGAGTAAAGAGAATACCACGATGCAGAGTACCCTGAAGATATCTCAAAATTATTTTACACGCGGCCCAATGATTTATGGTGGGAGAATGAAGGAATTGGCGGAGTTTGTTAACCGCAAAAGCAATGTCATGACGAGTCATGGATAAATATTGTAGAGCACCAATGGTGCTGCGATAAACTGATGGATGATCAAATAGAGCATTGTCATGTAAAGAAAGTTTTCGAGAGGGACAATAAAGTGTCTTTGCGGGGCTTTCAATCTTTCATGTTTGTCTTGAGCAATAAATCATCACATATTTGGTTTGGTTGAGCAAAATACGTAGCTGGTGTGATGAGCTTCAATTCCCAAAAAATAGTGCAGAATTCCAAGGTGTTTGAGAGAGAACTTCTAGTGCAGCTGAGTGATAATAGAGGTAACATGTGATGGATCATCTCCAGTAATAAGCATGTCATCCACATATACAAGAATAAGAAGCAGCTTCCCTTAATTGATGGAGAAGAATAGAGAGGTATCAGAAGTGCTGACATGAAAACTAAGTTGTAGAATGAAGCCTTTGAGCTTGTCAAACCAGGCCTTAGGCGCTTGTTTTAAGCCATATAGAGCCTTAACAAGCTTACAAACAAAACCAGACTTCTGAGGGTGCTCATATCCTTCAGGCTGAGACATGAAAACAGGTTGAATGAGATCGCCATTAAGAAATGCATTATTGATATCCACTTGTTGAATAGTCCATCCTCTAGTGACTGCAAGAGTGAATATTATCCAGACTGTAATAGGCTTAATAACATGACTGAAAGTGTCAAAATAGTCCACTCCAAGTGCCTGTTGAAACCCTTTGGCCACAAGACGAGCTTTTGATTGACATGTATTTTGCATGCATTTTGGGCTTAATTTTGGCTAGAATATGTTGCTATGCATGCATTACATGAGTAAATAGGGCTTTATTCCTGTTTTTTGGAAAAGGTATTACGCTTTGCTCGTTTTGTAGGAATTTATTGATAATTGTAGCATTTTAGCAACAATTCGGAGCATTGCGATAAATAACCGCCAATGTTTGAAGCAATATACGAAGTTTGGAGTAGAACCGGGAAGAAGTCAGACGAACCGGGTGAGAAACGACAGAAAACAAGCTGATATCAAGCTTAGAAGGTGCGCACGGGCAGGGCGTGCGTCCTAGCACGGCCCGTGCGCCTACTCAAGATCAATTTTCAAGGTTCGACTACAAGCATAGCCTGGTCGTGCTCTAGCGCATGACCCGCGTCCTTCAGCAAATTGACATGTCCTACGGCACCCAGCACGGGCTGGGCGTGCTCTAGCACACGGCCCGTGCGCCTGTGCGGGAAAAACATAGTCTGACTAGTTTTTAACTAAGTTTCAATCCAAACGAAGTACAAATAGAGATGGGGCAGCCACAAACAAGAAGACGCTGATTTTTGCCCTAGAAAGCAGAGAAAAGAGCAATCTTCCACCGGAGATTTGGAGAGATCGATCAAGACCGCAACCACACCTCGAGGATTGAAGATAGATCAAGAGATCATCATCATCCCCGAGTTTACTCATTCTATAGTATCGTTATTTTCAATTACTAGACATGAACATTAATAATTTGTCTATGGATTATTTCTTTTCTATGTCTGGCTAAACACTTTGTGATTCCCGGGTTTGGGAGTAGGTTAATGGATACTTTTATTTGATGGTTAATTACAATTGAAGTTAATGTTTTCCAACCCTATTCAAGTACTTTGTTTTAATTCTTGTTTTATCAAAACGCGTTTGATTTAACTTGTTTGATGTATTGATTCATAATTCTAACCGATGAGTTTCAATACTAGATCTATGAGTACTTGACACAAATATCTTGCATGATTGAGAAGTCTGTGAATATTTGTGAGGCTTTATAATCTTTTGATCTTTTGGGAGTTGGATATCTCATGTTGAGTAGAGATGCTAGCATAGATATTCCAATCAACGCTTTTACATCCATCTCGAGAGAGAGGGTAAATTACCTTTGTGATGGGTCTGTATGGAAGAATACGTTTAACTTTGGTTTGATTAATCTGATAGTAAAAAGGAGATATTAACTGAAACCATAACCCAGGAATCCATTCATTATCTTGATCTTTCAATCATTCTTTACTTTGTTTCTTTTAGGATAAATTTCTGCTTTAGTTTATAAAACCAACTCATTCACTTTCGATCGTCAAGATAAAAACAAGGCTATTATAATCCAGTACTTAGTACATTAATTTATTAGTCCCTGTGGATTCGACCTTGCTAACCATATTCTATAAATTGCACCGTACACTTGCGGTGAAGCTAAAAATAAGGCGAACAACTTTGTACCTCGAAATACTACCATCCGCATTATATTTGATTTTAAAAATCCATTTGTGCTGAAGCACATTCATGCCTCCTGCATATGGAACCAATTCCCACGTTTTATTCTTAGCCAATGCTGCAAATTCAGAATCCATAGCCTCTTTCCAATTGGAGTCAGACAAGGAATCACTAACAGGCCGTGGTTCAAGAGAAATGACAGAAGCAGAGAAAGTTTTTGGTTTTAAGACTCCAAGTTTAGACCTAGTGATCATAGGATGGTTGGAAGTGAGTATGGGATAGGATGAAGGAAGAATAGAATGAGGAGATGGAGGAGATGGGGAAGGAGGCAAAAGAGGGCTGGGTGGAGGAACTGCAGGTGCCTGTGGGGCACTTGAGGAATGTGTAGAAGAAGATAAGAGAGATGAGGAAGGAGGGATGGCAGGTAATGGAAGTAGAGGAAGAAAATGAGGGGAAGTATGTGTAGTGGCTGAGGGAACAATATCAGATGGAAAAAGAGAAGGATAGGGGAACTCTTGCTCATGAAAAACCACTGTGCGAGCAATGTAGAGGCGACCATCAGGGTGAAGACATTTATAGCCCTTGTGAGATGAGCTATATCCAAGAAATATGCATTTTGATGAACGGAATTGGAGTTTGTTATTTTGATAGGGCCTTAAGTACGAAAAACAAGCACATCCAAATGTCTTGAAAAATGAATAATCAGGCAATTTGTGAAAATTTTTCTGAAAATGAGATATATTGTTTAGTATGGGTGTGGGAAGGCGATTGATGATGTAAACTGTTGTATCAACATCATTCCACCAAAATTTAAGGGGTAGAGATGATTGAGCTAAAAGAGTAAGGGACATGTCAATTATATGTTGATGTTTTTGTTCGGCACGACCATTTTGTTGGTGTGTGTGTGTGGGCATGGATGTCGAAACTGGATGCCAAGATTAGCAAGGAAGGGTTTAAGAGGTCTATATTCCCCTCCCCAATCAGTTTGGATAGCAAGAATTTTGGTTTGAAACTGTCTTTCTACCATGGAGTGAAACATTTTGAAAACAGAAAATACTTCACTCTTAGCAGTGAGAGGATACACCCAAGTGAATCTTGTAAAGTCATCCAAAAAATGAATGTAGTATTTATAACTATCAATAGAAGGAACATGTGTTGGGCCCCAAGCATCTGAATGTATAAGCTGGAAAGGTGCAGTGGTATTAGATTGAACAGATGAAAAATGCATACATTGTAATTTTCCAAGCTTACAAGCAGTACATGGTGAAAGTTTATTGTTGGAGAAGGGAACATTTATTTGCTTGAGAACATTAGACAAAACATAATTACAAGTGTGGCCTAATCTAGAATGCCATAGATTGATATCTTGAGAAGAGGCAGCAAGATGACAGAAGGCAGCAGGAGGAGAGATGGCTGAAGCAGATGATGTTGGAAAGTGTGTGAGATCGAGTTGATAAAGGCCATCCTTAAAAAGATCCTTCAGCAAAATTTTGTGAGTGTCCTTGTCCTTCACAAGACAGAAACAATCATGAAATTCCACAAAGACATTGTTATCTTTTGTGAAGTGAGATATACTGAGAAGATTTTTAGCAATCTCAGGAACACAGAGGATGTTATTCAGTTTCAAAGGAATATAAGGGTGCATTGAGGAGATAGAAGTGTGACCAATATGAGAAATGTGAAGATTTGAACCATTACCTATAGTTAGCCTGTCTGAACCATTGTAATCAGCATGAAGTCCCAAATTTTGCAGATTGTATGTAATATGATTCGTAGCCCCGCTACACCAATTGACATCATGAGTACCAATAGAATTAGCTGAGAAAAACCTGAGTGAGCCTGTGTTGCAGGGGATGTTGGCATCTGAAATGAATTTTGAGAGGTGACCACAGGATGTTGATTGGGATAGAACAAAGAAGGCTCAGAGATATTTTGCATTGGAGGAACGCCAATGGAAGCAAAATTGGCCTGAACATTAGATCACTCAAGTCCTGTAAAGTTTACATCGAACCTCTTGAAGCACTTAAATGCAAGGTGATTTGTCTTGCCACAAATCTGACAAGCAGGTTTGTTACCTCTGCCAAAACCTCTTTCTCTACCATTAAAACCACGTCCTCTACCATTAAAACCACCTCGAGGAGAATTGTTAAAAGGAGGAGCCTTAGCAACAAAGTTAGCTGAAGATCTAGGAAACACAGAGTTATATGCAGCAAATTGAACAGATGCAAGTTGTTGTAATCGAATCTCATGAGATTGCAAGGAAAATTGAACTTCAGATAGAGTAAGATTATCAATGCGGCATTTAAATTCACAATTACAGACTCATATTGAGCCTAATCCACCAAGTATATACATGACAATATCTTCATCCTCAATGATCTGTCCAGCAGCCATCAAAGCATCACAGATACCACGCATCTTCAGTATATAGTCATCGATTGAGAGGTCACCTTTTTTGGTAGATTGAAGTTGTAATCATAATTGCATGATATGGGCCTTGGATTGTGAGCGAAACAGATTTTCAATGGTTTTCCAAACCTCAGCAGCAGTAACACAATGAGTAACATGACCGAGAATCGACTCGGATAATGAAGACAACAACCATGAAAAGAGGAACTGATCTCGGCAGAGCCATACCTGATATTTAGGATTAATATCTATAGAATCACAGCTAGTAGATGCATGGAATTTAGATGGAGCAGAAGCATTTCCTAGAAGATAATCCTCAAATCCATGGGCTTGCACAGTAGAGAACACTTAGAACGCTAGAAATTATAATTGTGGTGATCGAGCTTGATCGAAATTGGATGAAACATTGGAAATGGAGAAGAGAAGATAGCATCAGCCATGGAAAATAAAATTACCAGGCTCTAGATACCATATTAGAGTGAAGAGAAACAGAACATAAAGAATAGAGAGCTCAATGAAATGAAGACTGACTTAATTTCATTATTTAGACGTAGGAGTATTTATACACAGAGAAGAAACTATGACAGCTGTAAACAACTAGTCTAACAAACTAACAGATCACTGTTACATCTTAACTGCCATATAACTGCCACTACCATAACTACCAATATACTCTAATTTATCCTAATCTCTCTTTCAGTTTGTCTCTGCTCTCTCTCATACCTCTCAACGATGTTGTCTCAAAATCGTCCGACCGTCGCCACCGCCGGTGGCCCACGCGGTCTAGTATAGACTTGTGAGAAAAGGTCCAAATTCCAAATCCGAAGCCCTAGCAAACAAAACATAGGTAATTAGAAATTGTGATTTTTATTTTTTGGTTCTTGCTTCAATGGAAATTTGGTAAAAATTAAATCCCTTGCAAAGGGATGTTGTGTTTATCGAATTCTAGATGGGGTTCTATTGGTATTTTCCTTGTAATTTTGCAATTGATATATGGTTTACGTTTAGGGTTTGCAAAATTAAGTGAAGATAGAGTTTTATTTCGCCTGCAGTACTCTTTTGAAACTATTATGTCCTGCATCTACACAATGGAGAGATAGATGCATGTGTAGATAAGACTCAACAACCATCTCTACTTGTGGAATTTAGAAGGTACATGGAAGGTTTGACATTAATCTTTGTACTCAGTGTATGTGGTTTCTAATAGGTACATGAACCAGATATTTATCATTTGGTTGTAATTTGGTTGTTTATTCTTCATAATAAGAGTGTAGCCTGAAATTCTAGTGAACTTTAAGATTACCTTTACTATAACACTCCTATATTACAAAAATGTACCACCACCCCCGGAATCTTACAATAATATTGTTGCCTAATATTTCAAACATACCATTGGGTTTGGTTTTGGGTTTGGGATTCGTATGACACATTTTGACCCGTTAGATGGTCTGATACAAGTTTTTGTCTTTTATTAATTATGTGTACATGATTATCTAAATACTAGAACAATACACGTGTATTACACGAGATTGTCAAAAGACAAAGTTTTGGTGTCGCAAATTTATATGTAATGGTTATATGATATCCAAATTACTAATTAGAAATACTAAAAATAAAATTCAATATTTAGAAGAGTATTATAGAAATCGTTCACTTTAAATTCTGAAAAACTTCTTTGTAAAATATATTTAATAAAAATATCAAGTGTATCGTCATTGTGTGTTGACGTTTAAAGAATCACTTAGTTAATTGTGCTAATCATTAATCAAAAGTATCAAATTAAAATATCTTCCATTTTTTAAAATTTCTACAAGATTTAAATAGGTAGACAAATACTATTTACTTAGTTTTGCACACAATCCAGTTAGGTAAAATTACTTCAATTAAATTTGAATAATACTGATAAGCAACAAAAACAATGTTATTAATAAATTTGAACAATCTATTTTTTTTGTGTTTTTTTATCTTTTAGATTATAATAACCTGTATAAATATCTTTTAAATTTGTTATATTTTAAGTTCAATAGAAAAGTTTTCCAAGCGTGAAAAATTCTTAAAATAAGTAACATATTTGCCTGTTTTATTGTCAAGCGGGCAGAAAAATCTTTTTGGTTTTGACGATGTTTATAATCGGAATATCATCCAAGAAGCTCTCTATTATGGGGTGTTTGTTCTTATTTTTTGCATTTTATTTGATACATAATAATATAATATAATAACTTAAAAGATAAAAAATTTAAAGGACATAAATTTAGAGATAAAAAAATTAAAAGATATTGTAGATAGAATCCTTGATTTTTGGATTATTTGTTATCTTTTAAATTTGTTCATAGAGTCGCCATATGGATAAGCCGCTATGTAGAATTAGAAGAATGAGAAGTTGACAAATGTTTAAAATTAGTGAGGTAATCACATGTGACAACTTTATTTTTTCTTTTAGTATATAGGGTAGATTTTTTCCATATTCTAAATCTTATACAAAAACAATAATTCCATGTGATACATTATTTATATAATGATAATAAAATAATCTTATTGACAAATTAATATCTTAGTTAGTCAATTGCCATCAATAAATAATATATTAAAATTTAGATGATATATTAATACTTATTAGTTAAAATATATCTTCTAATAACTACTGTATTAAATTATTTATATAGAAAATAGAACTATTAATCAATTAAATCTTTGGAGATTGATTTTACATAAACCTACATTTTTATATAGTGGAAAAAACACTAAACCCCGCAAATTATATGGTTTTTTGCACTTTACTATATGAAATAATTTTTTTTTTACAGTTTACCATACAAACTATACAAGTTTTGCACTTTGCCCTCTAGAGATCATCGCCGATGGAATATTCTCCGGATATTCTGGCGCGTGCCCTCCACGTGAGGGCAAAAAACCGTCTTTACCTAAAATGCAAACATAAGTTGTTACACTTTACCATCTGAACTTTATTAAGAATTTCACTTTGGCATCTCAACTTTGCACAATTTTCACTTTGTCATATCAATTTCCAATTTTTTTTCAAAAGTTATGTCCATATGCATTTATTTATCTCAATTTAATACATAAAAATCAGAAAAATAAGTTTAAACCATATAGTGCGCCGAATCGAAATAGAAAATTCAACAGATATGAAAATTACTTTTATAATATATATAGGGGGCGGATCAAGTGAGACCATGTCTCTAGGTGAGACACTATGGACTAATCTCAACCATCCCTCACTATTAATCAATGGGTGAGATTAACACATACACATAACATTAATGATTTATTTTAATCAACATAAGGGTAATATAGAAAAATAACAAAAACAGAAACAGTTACACATGGAATTGTATCTAATCACGCACACATATTATGTTTCTCTCTCACACTATCAATCATTCGAGAAATCACCATTATACAAATCTGAAAAAATCTGGTTCATCTCCATAGCCAGACCTGCAAAAAACGAAAGCACAGAAAAATTGGTATAAGAATATGACGTCAAATCCATAGGAAGAAGCTTCAACAATTATAGAATATTCTGTAATAGCAAACAATGAAGGATTAAGCTTTGATGGAGAACTCAAACCGGGTTTGTAAAATTCAAATATTAAAACTGTAAAAAATGCGACGAAGAAGATGATGTTCGTATGCTTATAAATTTCCATGTTGGATATGGTGCAAAAATACGTTGGGAACACTGCATAAATTACTATAAGATGCAACAAAACTCAACTAAATATGCATTATCTGAAAACTATCTATGCAACGTAAAAGAACTAATATGTAGTACAATATATCCAACTATGCAAGACGTCATAAACTATGCAACAAAATCAACTAAGTATGTATTATATAGAAACTATCTATGCATTGTGGAATAACTAAATATGCAGTACGTTATGTAACATCACATTTTTATAATTTCCAAAAGCAACATCCCATTTTCATAACTAAATATACATTATATTGAACCTATTTATGCAGTGTAGTATAACTACATATGCAGTACGTTATATTCAATTATGTCTTATTTTCGTAAAACAGTGCCAACAGAATAGCTAAATATGCATTATTTGATGTCTAATTATGCAGTAGAAGAACCCTAACTATGCTGTAAAATAAAAATATTTGGAAAGAAAACAGATTCCTTAAATTTCGCCACAAAATCCGGCAGTATCAATTTCAGCCCATAAAAATGGTTTCAAAAAGTCAAACTTACCAGAAAATCTGTTGGGACCACTACTTTAGATTACAAAATTACAGAATTACCCTTAAATCAGCGGAAAAAATGGAAAACCAAAAAAAAACTGAATTAATCACATCCTTCATTTTTTAAGATCAATGGGTGAGATGAGTCTCATTGTCTCACAGGGAGGGTGGTCTCATTTGAACCAAATCCTATATGTATATAGGATTTGGTTCAAATGAGACCACCCTCCCTGGTGAGACAAAGTGTGGACTCATCTCACCCATTGATCTTAAAAAATGAAGGATGTGATTTATTCGATTTTTTAATTATTTCTAATTTTCACGATTTTAAGGGTAAGATTGTAATTTTGTAATTCAAATTAGTGGTCCCAATGATTTTATATTTGAAAATTGACACTGCAGGATTTTTGTGGCGGAATTTAAGGAACCTGTTTTCTTTTTAAATATTTTTATTTTACAAAGATAGTTAGCTTTTTTCATGCATAATTAGACATCAAATAATGCATATTTAGTTATTTTGTTGGCAACTGTTTACTAAAACAAGACATAATTGAATATAACGCATCGCATATGTAGTTATACTACACTTCATAAATAGGTTCAATATAATGTATATTTAGTTATGAAAATGGGATGTTGCTTTTGGAAATTATAAAAATGGGATGTTACATAATGTCTTCGCATATTTAGTTATTCCACAATGCATAGATAGTTTCTAGATAATACATAGTTAGTTGATTTTGTTGCATAGTTTATGACGTCTTGTATAGTTGGATATCTTGTACTACATATTAGTTTTTTTATTTGCATAGATAGTTTTCGGATAATGCATATTTAGTTGAGTTTTGTTGCATATTTAGTTTTTGAACTGTTTGTTCGTTATTTTTCCGTAATATTGCACCGATTTTTCTTGTTTTTTCTCTGTAATTTTCATGAACTGTAATTTTCGAGTTCTTCACAGTTTTCTTTATTTGCGTTAATGGACGAATGAGAGAGAGAGAGAGACGTGAGATTGGGGAAATTGGGAGATGTATGAGAGAGAAAGAGATTTGATTCCATTTTTGTAACTAACTTGTTATGTTATTTTACCCTACTACCCTTATATTGATTAAATTAATATTTTAATATATTTTTTATCCATTAAATCATACTCATTGATTAATAGTGAGGGATGGTTGAGATTAGTCCATTGTGTCTCACCTAGAGACATGGTCTCACTTGATCCTCCCCCTATATATATATATATATATATATATATATGTATTCTCGTATATATTACTTATGTTTGTATTATAATGTATAATTTGCAGACTAAAATTAGTAACATAATAAATATATATTAATATTATGATTATAATATTTATTATTATATTCTTTTGCAAAATTTTGATTTACCGAGATACCGACCGACATATGAAAAATAATATAGTAAAAGTTTGAGTCGAACTGATTATTTTGGTACAATATTTAGTACACCGATGCGTACCAAATTTTATGTTCTGTTATAATTTTTGTTCGTTCGCCAAATACCTATTGAATTTAACAGCTACTTGTAAGATTACGAATGCAATGTAGTGCGATAAATCGACCAAAGTTATCTCTAGAAAAGATTAACCGAGCGTGTGATTATTTTAATTTATGAAATATATAAATAATTCCAAAACACTATAAAAATTGAACTAAGAATTAAAAGTATATATTTAAAGCAACATCACATTAGAAAATTGGGATGAAATCTATATAAAAATGTTTAAACTCTAAAATAATTCAAAGATGTCTATATCATTGAGATCTATACCCGCCTAAACCATAAACCTAAACCCTAATTATATCATGGATAGTATATTTTATTGAGGTAAATGTTACTTAAATTTATTCTTTTATGAATATATACACATAATTTTTATATTTTTTAAAAAATTGATATGACAAAGTGAAATTGTGTAAAATTCATATGACAAATTGAAATTCTTAACAAAGTTCATATGGTAAAGTGTAAGAAATTTTGTTTAAATTTTTGGCAAAGACGATTTGGCCCTCACATGGAGGGTTCACGCCGGAATATTCTAAGAATATTCCAATAGTGATCACCGTTGTATGGTAAAGTGTAAAAACTTTAGTAGTATGTATGGTAAAATGTAAAAAAAATTAATCCATATGGTAAAGTGCAAAAACCCGCATAGTTTGGGGGTTTAGTGTTTTTTCCTTTTTTATATATGCTAACTTTATTATGACAAACAATTGATTTAGAATTAGATTACTGATAAATTTTTTACCTAAAAATAGTCAACCTAAGTAATCATATCATATTAATTAGAAATAACAAATGTTTAGTCAAAAATAGATAATGTAGATCTTTGACTATATTTTATATGGGAGCGTCAAAAATAAAATTTATTGCATTATTTGCTTATCCAGATGACTTGACTAATTCAAATCCTATATTTTTGAAAAAATTGGTAGCTATCATATTTAGTTATCACATTACCGATTCAGGCAACGTTTCCTACCAAACAAACAAGGCCAAAATTGAAAATATCTTACCCTTTTAGTAGGAATCAAACCTAAAATCTAGAAAGTTTTATGACCTAATTTGCAATAATAATAAAAAAAAGGTAATTAGTTGTTATTACTATTGAGTCGGTCAAATAATCTAAACGTTTATTTCATCTTTTATTTTTAAATTACTATTTTATTTTTTTAATTTCTCTTTAAAATATTTAAGACTTAAAAATGGTACTTTATTTAAATTATCTTGTATTCTGAGCTTTGATAAATGTTTTTTTATTGGTTTTTCACCTTTAAAATGTATTACATAAAAAATACTCTATTGATATTTTAAATTGACATAATATAATAAAAGAAAAATAAATTTTCATTAGACCAAATTAGATCGACTATTATCTGTCCATCCGATTGAAATACTGACCGAAGACCGATTTGATCACCATCCAGTTATAAAACCACCGCAAAAATTTATATGTACTACTAATTTGCAACCATGTTACAAATTTACAATTATCTGAAAGCATATTATTTTTAAAAATGAATTAAATCATTTATTTTCACTCAAATTTGAATCTTGATTCAAAAATTTTATTTTCGTTTTCTAAGATAAATATATTGGAAAGTTGTCAAATCTCATATGAATTCCAAACTTTAATTATTAAAAAGTTAGGTTTAATAATTTGATTTGAATTCTGTTTGCTAGACACAGGATAATTTGATATATAAGTATAAGACAATTGGGCATGGCACTAAATTATGAGCTTGAAGTCAATAAAGTTTTGGATTGGGTGCACCTGCTATGTTCAATATTCCAAGGGCCAACTGTTATATTCTTTAATTCCATAATACATGTATACTTTAACTGGGCACAATACAACAGGGGCAATGGTATTTGAGAATAAAATTGCAGCTTATTTTGATATTATATTTATACATAGTTTGTTTGTATTTATTTATAAATTATGCAGAAATCATTTCATAATTATTTTATGATTATGACATATAATTTAAGATGATTACTTAATTATAATTAGTCCATTCATAATTTTTAGGATTGTAGTTTTTTTATTATTTTAAATGATATTCCATTAATACTTCTAAATAAATTTCAAATAGTTTTTATTAAATTTAAAATATGTACTTATTAAGATAGAGTATAATTCATCAAGTATATATTATGACAAGTAAGTACATATGATATGTTCACTAAATATCTTACCTAAAAATTCAAAATAGTATTTGTAATTGTCTTTTTAGAATGTGTATGAGAAATAGAAATATATTTTAAATTATCCGTGAATACTATATGGGTATAATACAAGTTTTAACTAACAGAAATGACACAAACTACATTAATATATAATTATGTAATTATAATTATATTTAAAAAGGTAGCAATAAAAAATTACAAGGGTTCAACAATTAAATATATTTATATCTATTATATATGTTGTACTTTAAGAAACTATATATAACAAAGTATTTGATGTGCAAGAAATTCATACTAAATTATATAATTAAAAGTAAAAGTTTTAGACACATATGTTTGATACTTATTATTTTTTATTATTTTAGGGATGTTAAACAGTGTCAAACACACATATATATTTATATAAATGTTACACATATGTCTATAAAACATCTCCAATTAGATTTAAAAAAAAAAAACATAAATTTCCCGCAAGATTTGTGAAGATTAAATTACTAAAAAAACATTATAACAAAATAAATTTTGAAATGTGAACATTATGGAACGAACAAACCCAATAAATTCCTTGCTTCCAAAATTTAACTTTTACCTCCATTTATTTAACGTCTCTATATCCACCTATATATATACAGAGAGAGAAAAAGCAGTAAACTCTGTAGAAATTAGTTTGGTTTATTTCAGCATTCTCTTTCTCTCCCTGGTACCCTTTCTTTCTCTCTCTAGAACTTGAAATTTTCCCCGAGTGCCCTTTCTTTTTCCTTTTTCTTTTCTTTTTTCTTGTTTTGGTTTTCTTTTGTATCTCCTTTTTCCTATCAAAGATATATTTTCTTGATTTATTTTGAAAATTTATGGTATTATTCATTCTTTGTTTCAATTGAATTGATGTCAGAAATGGGATTACGTTGTCAACTAATTTTCTGTTTTTGTTTGCTTGCTTGTTTGTTAATTTGTTCTGCTGATTGAATATTGGTTATATTTTGATCGGGAATTGAATAGATTACTGAAGGGTGAGAATGGTAGTACTCTGAGTTGATTTCGATCTAGGGTTTGTTTTGGGATTTCATTTCAGGTATGAATCGGATCAATTTGTTTCAGAAATCTCTCCCCCAGCCCCCCTTTTTTTTGGTGTTTTTTGTTTTTGGAGGGGGGTGGGTGGAAGGAGCTTGCAGGTGAACATTTTGGGACTTAGTTTCGGTTTTTACTATTTGGATTTAGCTTATTTGATTGTTCTAATATAGAAATGATAAGGGATCGAGAATCTTGATTATTCGATTTGCTAGTTTAACATTATTGCAGAGACTAGTTATTGAGGAAATATTGATCTTGCCATGTCTGGGAGATTAACTGAATTTCCAGCTCATACTGTATAAATTACTGGGCAGCTACTTGCTATAGATATCAATCCATGAGCCGTTTCCTCCGTCTTGCTTGTTTTGCAACGAGGAACATTGAAATAGGAATAATTATATTTGAAGCAATTTTGATATTTATGCCAAATCTTATAAAAGAATGAAAGGAAATGTGGATGTTGGAGTTTATTAGCTAGATTCAGTCCATTTCCGTCCTATATATTGAGACCATGAGCTGTTATATGGTTTAGTTTCAAATCATTTCTTCTAATTTGTGGGTACTGAGCAGATGGCAAGGGGAGGCAAAATTGGATACAAGCGCAAGATCAAAAACAAGGTTCGGTTGGAGAAAAAAAGTTCAGATGAGTCTGATGAAGATTATAAGGTGGATGAAAATGAGGAACTTGATGAGTCAGAGGATGATGTTTGTTCTTCTCTGGCTGAGGATGACTTTGAAGACAATTTAGGGAAATTTCAGGAGGATGAAGAGGAGGAGTGGGTCGAAAAGAAGGTTAAGAAGGTTGGAAGGCCTAGAGCCCGAAGCGGTCTTCAAACGAGAAAGAAACATGTGGTCGTGAAACCAAGAAAGAAGAAGGTAGTTTACAGTGAACAAGAAGAAGAGGAGGAGGAGGAGTATGACGATTATTATTTTTCTGGCGTTAAGCAGCGAAAGAAAAATAAGGTTTCATATAAAGAAGAGGAAGATGATGATATTGAAGTCTTTTATAGACAACAAGAAGATGAATTTGTTGATGAAAAGCCGAGAAAGAAGTCTCGGGTTTCAAAAACAGAGACATATGAGGATTCTTGTAATGAGAATCCTAGAGAGAAAGATAAAGTTTCATACACAGAAGAAGAGGAAGATGGTGAATATGATGATTCTGATGACGAAGATGATGAGGAATTTACTCCAGGTGAGGTTATGAAGAGAACCACGAGAAAGCCGGTTAAGAAACGAGTTTTGAGGAGAAAAACTAGATCTAATCTATTTAAGGAGTTAAGAGATGGTAACCCTACTTCGCGAAAAAAGAAAATGATCGGTGGATGGGGTTGTGGCAGGAGGAGGAAATCAAATAAGAATTCTGATTCAGATTTTGTGAGCTCAGGATCATCTGATTATGAATACACCATATCGGAAGAAGAGAGAGAACAGGTTAGAGAGGCTACTGAAATTTGCAGAAGGTTGACCACTAATTTGAGGAGTTCAAGCTCTTTGAAGATGATTAAAGAGGAAGAATTATTGCCCTCAAAAAGACAGCGCCCTGGAAAGAAGGGCAAGCGAAAGGTGGTAGACATGAAAGTGGAGGTAGGGAAGCAGGTTTGCGGGATTTGTCTATCCGAAGAGGGGAAGAGAACAGTCAGAGGAGTTTTAAATTGTTGCAGTCATTACTTTTGTTTCGCTTGCATCATGGAGTGGTCAAAAGTGGAGTCTCGTTGCCCCCTTTGCAAGCAAAGGTTTGCAACCATCAGTAGAACTGCACGAGCGGATGGTGGGCATGGTCTAAAGGATGCAGTTTTTCCAGTTCCCGAGCGTGATCAGGTACTGGGACCGAACCACCTTTTAAATTTACACGAGCCACTAAAAACTGTTATTCTGTAGTTCTCTTTCAAACTCTACACTGGGAGTGTTTGCAATCACTATAAAAAAGCAATTCTAAGTTTTTGGCTGAAGAAATCAATTTGTTGTGTTTTGTAAATGCCAACTTCTGCTTCTCATTCTGCTTCATTTAATCAGAATCTAAAAGCATGGAGATGGGTGCTTGTGCTTTAGATTTCAGCTTCTGCTTATGGTTTGACTTTACAAACAAATAAACACATTTCCAACTTTTTCACCAAACACTTTCAACTTCTGATTCTATTTCAAACACTACCAATTTTTGATTCTCAACTACTTTTATTTTTACTACAATAAATCACTTCTTCTAAAAGCAGAAGCTTTTGCAAACACTAATTAATTAATACTGGCAGGTTTATCAGCCATCTGAAGAGGAGCTTAGGGGCTATCTCGATCCATATGAGAATGTCCTTTGTACTGAGTGTCAGCAAGGTGGGGATGATGCATTTATGCTGCTTTGCGATCTTTGTGACTCACCTGCACACACTTATTGTGTTGGTCTTGGACGTGAAGTACCAGATGGGAATTGGTATTGTGATGGTTGTAGGCCAACAGCTCTTGCTTCCTCAAATACTCTGAATCCTAATCCTGATAATAACGCAAGTAACAATTTGTCTGTTGGTTCATCGCCTGTTTCTGTTCGCGAAACATTTGATCTCAATGAGGCTTATGTACCCGACACCCCATTGACCCCAATGACTGGGCACTCTCAATCGCCTAGACATTCTATTGGCCATTCTCAAGCTACTCCGCCCGTTAATGGATCTGGGGCATTTACTCTGTTTGATAGAAGAAGGATACAGAGACAGATACACCATCTTCTTAATAATAGGATTCGACAATTCGACAGGAGTGATGGTGTGGGGCCAGCATCGGGGATCAATCTTTTTGGTACATCGATTGCTCGAGATGGGGCGATAGCAACTCAAAACACACTTATGCCAGCCCAAAATATCTATCTCCAGGGAAGATTACCGGAATTCATTTCTCCAAGATTTAGCAGTTTGAGGGGAGGAGCACTTGGCAGTCAAGCTTCTACATCCACTGGTCATTCTTTTGGTGGACTATCACAAACTGATTTTGCTGGGATCAATTCGAGGATTATTGGTGGTTTGGGTCATCAGCAACTCCATCCTTGCAGTGGCACATCAAACACTCGGGCTGATGCTAGCACGTCGCCATATCAATTGCGAGAGGTGAGCCACTCTTCCTAGAAAAAGGAACGAATTCAATTGTTAGAAGTCATTTAAACAGCTTGTTCAGAAATGTAGATGTCAAGTTAAATTTTTACTCGTTGACTGAGGTGCTACTTTGCCTTAGAGTTGTAGCTTAGATAACGATTTTTTACTTGTTCAATTTTCAACTATGGTACAGTGACTGTATTCATAACCTTCATAGAATTTTGGGTTAATTACAAAAAATGCCCTGGAGGTTTAGTCTAATTACAAAAAAAAGCCCTGTTATCTTTCAAAATTACAAATATCTCCTTGATATTTTCTATCTTACAGATTGCACCTATTTGAGAGATCAAGATTCTCTATTCCACTTCATGTTCCACTTCCTATTTCATTATTATGGATGATTGATAAGTGTAAATGCATCTAAAATATCAACAGTACATGTTTATCTTATTACATTTGTCAATCATCCACAAGAATGGAATAGTAAGTGGAACACACAAAATGGAATAGGAAATCTCATGCCATATTTGAGGGGGTGGGTATTTATTAAGTAAATACAAACTTCAAGGGGGTGTTTATTACACTTAAAGAGGTTTTTTTATAAATATTGATATTGAAGATAACTGGAACTTTTGTTATTAGGCTAAATCTCAAGGGAAATTTTTGTAATTTACCCTAGAATTATTTGTATTGATCACACACTAATGTTCTCGTGGATTCCTTGAACACTTCTGTACAACTACTTATCCTTTCTTTTTTTTGTTCACTCGGAATTTCTAACTATGTCGAGACAGGCTACAGTACCTTCAAGGACATTTCAAGGACCTCTACACACACCATTTTAGCTGTTGCAGGTGGACTTGAGCGCCATAGCAATGGAGTATGTCCTGTGTATGTGTTGATTCTTAAGAATGGAGTATGTCCTGAACGGGCTCGATTCTTTTAATCATTGGCCACCTCCATATATTAGCCCATCGGACAGACATGTCCGATAAAAGTTCAATGCTTGTCTTGTCTCCATTGATTCGTCAGGAACGTGGTGAGGGAAAAAACGTACACCCTTCTTGTCCATGGATTACGCTTTCTTTGCAGGGAGTGAGTTGGCTCTGGCTTAACATTCTTTCGATCGGTGGCTTAGCATCTTCCGGTCGGCCTACTCGGTTGGGAATCCACCCTTCTGCTAGACTAGGATTTACTTGATTTTGTTCTACACGGATATTAACTAACAGAAATAGACTTGATGGTCCTTGTATACTTTTCCTTTCTATTTATTGGGTTGTGGAATTTTTTTCAGCAATTGTTGTTTAAGGATCTTGGCAACCTTGTAAACTGTATTTCTTCTAAGATGCTTGCAATTCTTCTGTTTCTTCTTCGATATTAATAATAATTGATGCTGTTACATTGCCCTATCAATTTATAGAAGTTTGACCAAGTAAAATAGATCCATTAATTTGCCATAATATTCTTTCTAATTTGTTGTTCATCTTGTATATGTTAAAATGCTAGTCGTACCCAAGTGCAATTTTAGATAAGGGGTGATTTAAAAAACTTTGAGGTTCGGGCTAATTACCAAAAGACCTAGTTGTATTTGAAAATTGCAAAAACCCCAATGAGGTTTAATTCTTTGTTATAAACAAAAAATATTTCAAAACTCTCCGACATTTATAAAAACATTACAATTACCTCCTTAAATTTAAGACATAATCAAACCTAATGGGGTTTTTTTTTGTGATTTTGAAATATCTTCGGATTTTTTTGGGTAATTAGGTCAGACCTTAGGGGTGTTTTGTAATTATCCCTTTCGATAATTGTAGAGACCTCTCTTGAAGTTTGGTGTATATATAAATTTTCTTGAGTTTAGATCTAAATACAGGTGGACTTTCCGAAAATTACATTTAGGGATGTTCATCGAATTTCGAATTCTTCGACTTTTTTGAACCGAATTAATCGAACAGACATTTCAAAAGATCAATTCAAAATTCGATCATAGTTCGATTAGATTTGAATGCAATCCAATCAAATGACTTCAATAAGGTCTCTAAGGCAGACAAGGTATGCTATTTTATGATGATTATGTGGTTTTTTTTTATGTAGAAATTGATGATGACCCAATTTCCTTTTCACATGCCACATAAAGTATTAATTCTACTAAATGGTTAGATGTCAAGAGTTAAAATCAAATGGCATATAATGAGATTTGGGATCTTGTTGAATTGCCAAAAGGTTATAAAAGAGATTGATGTAAATGGGTCTCTAAGACAAAACGCGTCTCAAATGACAATATCTAATGAAGCAAGACTAGACTTGTCGCCAACTATTTTTCGTAGAAAATGGCATTGACAACAACGAAACTTTTTCTCCGGTTTCAGAGAACTCATTGAGAATTATCATGGCAGTGGCAATGATGGCTCATTAATGATTTAAAGCTTCGTCAAATGGATATGAAGATTGTTTTTTAGAACGGAAACTTAGAACGAGATGCCTATTTGTAACAACATGAGAGTTTTTCTATTGAAGAAAATGAACACATGGTCTGTAAACTTAAGATATCAATTGGATTTAAGGACGGCAATGTCGATCGGTGTATATATCTGAAGAAGATCGGTAGGAGCAAGCTTATATTTTTTATTTTGTATGTTGATGATTTCTTGTTCGCTGCTAATAATTTTGACTTATTATATGAAATGAAGAAGTTCCTCTACAACTAACAAAATTCATATTAGTGTTTACTTAATGATGAATTTGAGATTTGACTAATTCAAGAAATAATTTGACTTATTTTGCGCGTTATGTGTATTATTAAACCATTAAGTTGAATAAGGGGAAAAATATTTGCAACCAGAACTCTGATCATAATTTGGATTTTCAACCTAAACCTTTTCTTTGAAACCTACCACCTAAACTAACGGTTTTTGCACTTTACCCCATGGGTCTTCCTGCCAGCTGAATGTTATGTTCCACAAACAAATACAAATACCCATCTCCTGAGGGTGAAATTTGTAAAATAAAGACTCATGTCAAAATGTATTTGCACTTCTGAAAAATAGCTGGATTTTTTTTTTTTTTTTGGTAACTAGGCTAAACCTCAAAAGTTTTGTAATTATCCTTTCTTCATGATTTTGGGGCTACTCAAGCAGTCATCTTCTACTGTTACAAGTTATTTTTCATTGCTACAAGACCTACAATCAAAATCAATAAAGATGCAAATCATGATATAATGCAAGTAGTTTATCATCTTCATCATCAAAGCATGAACCATAACCAAAAACCCACAAGGAAATACACCAAATCCTCTTCTTCAACCTACCACTATAATTAACTCTACTAACATAAATTACATTTATTGCTACAAATTTATTTCACTCTCCGTCTCAATACACGGGCATAGTCGCCACAAATAGGCCGCCCCCATCTTACAGTTCCCCACAAACTTCCACAAGCCTAGCACCACAGCACGACTTATAAATTGTCGTCAAACATCACCGACAACAGCAACCCTTGGACAAAGTCGCTTCTCTTTGCCTTCTCCTCCTTATCTTTGATAGACATCGGAGGCTGCTGCACTTTTCTGAATAACAGAATCCAATAACAGAGATTAAGCGCAAGTAAAACCTCAAAAAAAAAAAAAAAAAACCTTTAAGGCCGAATAAGATGAAGCGTGGACGCTTTGCATCAATTATAACCAATTTTCGCAACCACCCGAAATATTTTGAAGTAGAAGTGCAATAATTAAAAGTACAACGGCACAAACTATATTTAAACATAATTACGTTATCGAACAAGATACAATCTAAATGGGACAGCACATCAATATCAATTTCACAGGACCGCGAAAGCACCAGAACAAAAAAAAGAACTTATTATTCTAAGGCAGCAGCAGAGATTATAAAGTGTCTAAAACCTCATAAAGTGAACAATAAGCATATATCAGGTCTTTTGATGGAGCTTAATGATCATTCTTTCTAATTCTATGGTAGGGATCAGGTCCGAGACCCAACTCATCCTATTGAGACCACTCTAATTTATTATAGAGACAAGGTCTAAATAAAATTTGGGGGGGATAGAAAGAAAAAATTATAGTGTCCTTCAGAATGACAGCTCCTCGTTTCCACATTTCTCTCCCCATATATTATAGATGCCTTACTCTTCTTTTTTATTTCTCCATATATACAACCATATGCCGTCAACAGGGAGTTACAATGTTGCCAAGAGTACTTTCTTACCAGTATCGTGACAGGCCACAGACTATCACTTAACACCAACCCCAATATTCAATTTAACAGACCTCTTATGCTCGAGGAGGAAAAAGGAGAAGGATGACAAGAAACAATTCATTACCAATGCATTTCAAGTGGTAAACTTGGTCCCTACCATCTATAAAGAGAGCTACAGAACAGCCCGTCGGATTTTTAGCCGTTTGTCCATAACAAAGATGTCTTTTAGCCGTGTTTTTCAAAACATGTTGTTTAGCCACTTTTTAGTTCAATTATCTACTTTGGCCTTTTTTTCATTTCTCGGTACCGAGAAATGTACCACATCATTTTTTTGAAAAAAGGCCAAGAACCTAACCAAAGAATATAAGAAGGGTATGAACGTCGGATTTTAGTCAAAATGGCTAAAAAAAACATGTTTTCGAAAAAAATAGTTATTTTTCATTTTGAAAAAGCGTAAATGACCAATTTGGCCTATTACAAGACTAACAGAATTACCTATTCATGAATTTGAAATATATATGTTTGTTGAGGCAACAAAGAGGTGATTTAATCACTACGGGCAACAACTGAGTTGAGTTGGATATAAAGAACCCACTAGGAAGATCTAAGGGGAAGTCCCACAATATTCATTTCCGTTGGTTCCTATTTCTCCCTGATCAGGGCACTTTCACCATAAATGTAGCTATATACATGGAAGTTTGATGAGAAAAAGGGTACAGACGGAAGAATATCAAATAATACATGAACAGGGCAGATATCTCAATTCTCAAATCAAAGAGCCCAAGCTTATTTGGGTGAACCACTCTGCAAATACTTGGTGTTCTTTTAGCCTGATTTCAAAGTTGAATCAGAGTTTAAACCAGTCTAAGATCAAACAAGAAACTTAAGAAAAATCTAAAAATCTTACCAATTGTAGATGGAGTTGAGTACTTGAGTTAAAGTGGGACACAAAGCAAAAGTAGATACAATAGGAAAATAGGTGAGGATAGCCTCTATGTCTATCACAAGCATCTTCATTTTGCAGCTCTAATTCATGATACTTGCTAGTTTCATAAGTACCAAAACTAATATTAACATCTATTCACCGACTCATACTCTCATAAAACCAGTAAAATTATAAGGCATTAACAAGAGAAAGAGATATCTAAGTTAGCCTCAAAAGGTTAAAAATTATATTTCAATTGTAACAATAGAAATGGAACTGCTCATTTTTGCAATAATATGCAGTTAACAAATGCATACTCTACTTTCTCTAGCAAAGTAAAAAAAATCAGATGCTTAACGAAGCATCTTCAAGGCTTTAATATTATGAAGCGTGTTCGAATACTTCAGGATTTTCCGTAGTAAAGATATACTTAAAGCAGTGACAAAGGTTGGTACCTCTCTGAAATGCTACCAGTTGTGCTTTTCTTGATTAACGTCGCCTCAGCTGAAGAGTGAGATGGAACACTTTCATAATCTTCAGCCATTGGCAAAATAAATGATGACAACAGCGGGTCTGGGGCCGCATTGTTTGAAGAAGGTATGCATGAGGACCCTCCAAAAAGGGACTGCAGATTCCCTTCTCTCAGCTCCCTCCTCAAGAAAGAAAGAGTTGAATGTGAACCAGCTTTTCGTGATTTTCTCTTGCGCTGCATGTAATCTATAGTCAAGGAACTCATGGTACATGGTTAAGTTCTTATAGCATAGAGCACGTGATGGTATCCGTGTTATGACTGAAAAGAAACAGCTAATTGAGTTTGACATATTCCTGCACTTCTTAAAAATTCAAAAAACTCCGCATATAGCAACGTTGGAAAACCAAAAAAAATAATTGCATTCAATGCAACATTTTTTCCAACTAAGTCCACTACAAATCCTGGGGCCAGATGCACAATAAAAACACATAAAACGTTAATTTGAATCAATAATGCAGGAGAATATACAAAGGCTCCAATAATTAAGTTCAGGAAAAGTACAAAATAGCTAAGAAATGACTAAATGCAGACTAAGATAAAAGGATATCTTAAAGATATTCCCATGTTGCAAGGTTATATGAGCCACCATGTCGACACCCACCCTCATCGCACAAACTGGACACACCTGCAAGGATAATAACCAAATCAAATATTCAAACAAAAGACATCTGAATAATCATCATATTAAATATACGTTGAAAACAAAAAACTAAGAATCAAACAAAGTTCTCAAGAGAAAAAAAACTTAATGAAAGGTACTGTTTAAGAATGGTCAAGGAAAATAAATTTATCGAGGGGCAACAAATTGACCAGATCACAAGAAATATAAAAATAGTGGACATGGAAACAGCTGCTAAGTTGCATGAATTTTCGTAAGATCTCCTTAACCATCAGGCCGTCTCTCTCCCTTTCCTAGACAAAGCTAAAAGCAAGAAGAAAAAATATACCCCAAAACACATGTAAAGTACCATCTTTACATATCACTGAACAAGTAAATAAATTATTTCTGAGACTTTTTTTGAGCCTTTATAAGAGAGTTTATATGAATATCTAGTGAGATAAGTCTCAGCTTACACATTAAATAATGCCCTAGTTGAACATCTTTGTCGGACCAGTACAATTCAAACTTTCATTCGTTACAGAATAATTAGATAGGACAAAATAGAACTTTACCCCATTCTTGGCTTCTACAGGATGCTCGTCATCAATATGGCAACAGAGTCCCACAATATCAAAATAATCCGAACAAAAAGGACACGGGTATTCGTCCCTTATATCATCATCCATGTCAATTTCCTCGAACCCCATCAGCATTTCTGCATCAAAACTATCCCATTTCATTCCTGCAGCAAAATACACACCCACAAAAAACCATAAAACCCGAAAGCTAAGAGTGACATTAACATATGTTGAATTGTAAACCTAACAAGTCCCACACAACAACCCAATCTTAAAGTCAATACAAAAAAATCACACAGGAAAACCACTTATCATTAGTTGTAAAAAGTAGCAACCCCAAACACAAATTAAATCATTCATTCAACAAATGCAACGCCTACATAAGAAATTCATAAAATACTTTCAAAACCATAACTCCAATACTAAATCAAATCTTTCAAACAAATTCACACAGATTACCAAAATTCAACAAACCCTAGATAAAACAATTCAATCTTTAACATGAAACTTACAGCACATACACACGCAAAGCTCATTAAAAATGCAATCTTTAACCAAAAACGAAACTAAATCAACAACTAACAAGAAACCCAGATGGAAATTACACATAAAAAAAATTGAAACAAGAGGATGAGACGTTTACCAGATCGAGATTGAAGAGCAGATTGATAGCGCTTGGAGGCAGATGACAAACGAGCAGCCCAAGAATTAGAATCCATGGCTGATGGTTTAGCTTTTTCTCAACCTCAAAATTCAAAAAATTGAAAATGGTTTGCAAATCTGAGCTCCCTTCTTCGTAAAAGCTGATTAATCAGTGAAAATCTTGGATAGAACTATTGTTGATTTGTGAGTGAATGAGATTATGATGGCGTGGTGAGATGAGAGAATGAGAAAGAGGGCTTCTTTGCCTTTGCACGGTGAAAATGAAAATCCACCGAAAGGAAGTAGAGCGTTGTCTTCCACACACCTTTTATATTCTTTTTCTGTTTTTCTTTTTTCTTTTTTTTTTTCCTTTTATGGATTTCCTGTTTCGTGACAGCTTGACGTGTTTGATGTTGTCTGAATTTAATTTCTCCTAAAAATAAATCCATGATGAGATTTTTAGCATAATTTAGGACAGTGTTTGGATAAACGAACTGTATTTTCATTTTTAACTTTATTAAAGGTGGTAACCACTAATTGTATGCAAACTTTCTAAATTTGAACTAATTTTGAGAAGAAAAAAATTTAGAATAATTTAGAAATATGTTGAAAAGGCTATTCGGTGGTGTTTTTATTTTTTATCATTGGCTTTTGATTTTTTTAATGGACGAAAATATTTTTTTGTTAGTGTTTTATACACAACCAATTTATTGATACATTAAATTAAATATAGTGTGGTTTCAAAAGAAAAAGTTAAATATAGTGTGATGTAATAGTACATTACAAAAAATTGAATTTTGTTGTAATAATTGTATTGCAGACATATAATAGTGTCTGCAATCTTCTATTTAGTTGTGAGTTGCTAAATGCTAATTTGATAACCACATTTGTAAAATTGTAACACGTTAAAAGCAGAAGTTCTATTAGAGTTAAAATCCACACTATGTTTTTCAAACAAATTCATATATTTATTGATTTGATTTGAATAATTTGCGAATTTTCATATATAAACGTTGATAAAAAAAATAAAAAAAAAAGATTAACTCTATAAGGTAAATAAATAGTATCCAAGACATAATTCTTCATATGTGCATACAATACATTGCTTCATTTGCTCAAAAGGCTTCATTTGGTTGAATCTACAAAGACAAACAATTTTCAAACCATTTATAACAAAAAATGAATGTGCAAGTTGATGTACATAATATTAGTATTTGTGGGGAAAAAGTGTTTAATTTTCCACAAAGAAAAAACAACAAATAAAAGTTGAAATTTTTAGAAAAGGAAAAATCGATAATTTTGATATATACTAACTCGTTCCCTAAATCATGATTAATAACACGTGTGTTACAAGTTTACTACACGAATCTACTGATATTTCCCATCTGCTATGAATATAAAACAACTATCCTCAATTTCTTTTGTCTCAACTATAAGTACTCTTTCAAATAAATATAAATGATGAATTATTGGCCATTTACTAATTTTTAATTCTCTAGATTCTTTTTGACAGGTTAATTCTCTAAAATTTTATAACAAAAGTTTACTTAATTATCAAAAGGTTTTAAAGTGGAAATTGGAAAATTAAACCTCCTAACCCCGTAACAATATATTTTGGTTTAAATTAGCATATTTCAAGTATTTCCTAATTGTCGGAGATATTCTTGACTATTTGGCGGATATGGTTATTCTGGAGATGTTCTCATTAGTTATATATATAATATGATGCCTTTTCTCAAACCAAAAAAAAAAAAAAGGTATTTCCCAATTCAATGGTGATTTAAGGAGTCAACTATCTACACCTTGCCTCAAATTATTATTTACAAGAATAGTTAGTTTTTTTTTTTTTTCGAAACAAGAATAATCAGGTTTCATTGTAATAGATTTATTAATAAATTTTAGAAATATACAAAACTATTTCCCAATTACCCAACAATTTCACCAAATTCACCTGTACTGTAATTTAGAGTCCAAGCTTCTCAAGGGCCCCACACTCTCTATGCACCTAAAGTAGGTCCCACCTAAACCCGGTTTCCATTTTCATCCTTCTTCCTTTCGCTGTAACTTCCCCCCTCAGAATATTACTACCTAAACCGAGCCCGAAGTTCAGCCCGAACATTTTTCCCGACTTCATTTGATCACATAATCCGACCCGTTTGAAATCGGGCCGGCCTAATTGCTGTTCTCCACTTTGTGATTGTAGATCTCTTGAGATTAAAGCAGTTTCATGATTTGATTTTTTTGTTCCGTGTATGTGTTGGGGAATTTTGTGAATTATTTTGATTTTTCTTTGATTAATGGCGACGAGGAATAGGACGATTTTGTATAGAAGGTATAGGGATGCACTGAAGAGCGTCAGGGTTCCGGCGGGCTCGTCGCCGTCGAGCTCCGGTGGCGGCGGAGGTCCCGTGATCGAGCTGTCCACCTCGTCTTTGCTTAACCCTAACCGATCTTACGCTCCTTTAAGTACTGAAGATCCCGGAACCTCCAGGTACTTTGATTTAATCGGATTTTTTAACTTGTATGTTTTCTGTCTGAAACTCTGAAATTGTTATAATCACTCACGCAAATAGGGATTGGAATCTTAGATGGCGCAGTAGATAATTTTTTCAGTGGAAGTACAGCCACGAAGGTATAGCAAGTTGAAGGTTTTGAAAGGAACAGGCTTATAAGATTTTGGAGATACTTCTTAGAGCTCAATGTTGTTTTAGCTTATGGAGAATTAAATGTAACGACTGGTATTAGTAAAGGAGATTAATTAATCAGGAAAAAATGTAGAGCTAAAAGAGTAAAGAGGGAACCTTTTCATGCTTCATCTCACCAGTGAAAAAATCTTTTAGTTTTCTGCCTGCAAATTGAAAAGTAGCTCTAATAACATCAACAGGATGTACACACAGAGTATACTTTGATAGTTTGATCATTCGACTGATTTTTAACAGAAAGTTGTGCAGTGAGCCTGGTTCATTATTCTTTCCACCCTTTTCAAGATCTGCCAATGTTTTATTCATCTGACTAGTTTGTGACCTGTGTAAATTGAAGACATGCGGCTTACTGTACTTCAAAAGCCTCCAAAGCAAATGACATTAAATATACCAATGTTTTTTAGCACCAACACTTATATTTTTCTTTTTGAGTTCCATAATTCATGAAATTACTTAATGTGTCCTGTTTGTTTGAGTCTCCTCAAGTACACCAAAGTTTCTCATTCTTGTATACCTGACTTTTTTTTTTATCTTCATAGTGGATAATTGCTTTAGTAGGTCATACATACGTCCCATTCATATGAGTCTAAAAATGTCAGTGTTTCTCTGGAACTCTTTCCTCCTTCCATTCATTCTCGAATTGATCTGGATGTCTGTATAATCCAACGCTTGAAAGAGAGTGTTTATTACACGAGATGTTATGTTGGTCTTTGGAGTCCTGACTTCCAATTATAATTGTTGGTTGTTTGGAATCCTATTTATGGATTGTGCATTTGATAATTGTGATAGAGCTTGTGAAAATTTCCTTCTGCGTATGCGCAGACAACTCAGCATTTTAAACATCTCTTTCACAAACTGGAGGTTAATTGTGTACAAACAGATTGGAGGGCTTAAACTTTGGTTTTGCTAGGCTCTTTCATGAAAGAAGAAAAATTCCTAAATCTGATATGTGAAAGAATGAGCATAATTGTGAGTATTGTAGGACGTGCACTTGCCGATGTGCTAAAAGCTACTGGGTAAACTTAAATTTTTAAACCATTCGACATTCCAAAAGTCATGTTTTGACTGTGGTCCCAACTTGAGGGCAATCAGTGTCTCATACACCGATAATTCCCTCTCCAGCAATTACCGTCAGTACTACCATGCAGCACAACAATCCCTTACGCCTTACCCAGCAAATGGAGATCGAATCCATGACCTTGCTTCTGAAACCAATTGTAGGAACGAACGCCTGCAAAGTTACAGCTGATAAAAGCAGTGTAATTTTCTTAAACAGTACACTGCCCAAGATCCAAATTCAACTGTGGCCAGCCGGGAGCTCAATTGCTGCTGCACAAATTGTATCATTAACTAAAACAAACAAACTGAAGCACTCTATTGATGCTCCTCCAGGAAGAAGTTGGTTATATGAAAATAATAAGAAAAGGATGTAGAGAAATAGCACAACTACATTGAGCTCCTTTTATTTGCTTATTGAATAACAGTTTCTTATTCAAAGTCTGATCCAAATATTCCTAATATATATCTAAGGTTTTCCCTGTTACAGTAGGGGTACAGTTGCCGTAGGTTTACCACCAGCTTGGGTGGATTTATCTGAAGAAATAGCAGCAAACATACAACGTGCGAGGGGAAAGATGACTGAGTTAGCAAAGGCTCATGCGAAGGCTTTAATGCCTTCATTTGGAGATGGTAAGGAAGATCAGCGCCGGATTGAGGCACTTACACAAGAGATAACTGATCTTTTAAGAAAATCCGAAAAGAGACTGCAAAGACTCTCTGCTGCTGGGCCCTCAGAGGATTCAAATATTAGGAAAAATGTCCAGGTATGATCTCATAATCTTCTGCTTCCTGAATTATATATGATTAACTATAAGCAATTGTGATAATCTTCTGTTTATGAAGTTTATAGGACCGCAAACAATTGTGTTAGTACTCAGGCACTGAAACCACACAACACAGTTTATTCGATAAAATTAATTCTGATGAAACCTGATGAAAGCAAAAGAACAGCATATTGTTTGGGTGATTATTGTGCATTTGCTATGGATTGAGGACTTTATTAAATTATTTTAAATCCTTGATGAGAATGAGAAACAGACCTAACTGCTGCTTTTCTCATCCTCGTCTAGTTTCCGTTGTTTGGACTTATTAACGAAAGAAATTTACTTTTAGTTGCTGAAATTGAATAGAATACAATAAATACTCCGGTGACTTTGGCTCTGTGTCATTCATAAATCTGGTATTCATATCTGAACTAAGAGCTGCTCCTGATGGTAATATACTATTGGTCAGCTTACAATTTTGGCAGTTTCGTCCTCTTTCTACTGGAAAATTAGTGAAAGTTTTAGTTTCATTATACTTATCGTGTGGAATATTGTGCTTAAGAGCATATTATTTCTTTGACAGCGGTCTTTAGCTACTGACCTTCAGACCCTCTCAATGGAGCTACGTAGGAAACAGTCCACGTATTTGAAACGACTTCAGCAGCAAAAAGAGGTATAACTTCCTTAATGCACTCCGTTTAACCAGTTGACAGGCTAAGATATCTTGACATCATGCCCTGTTTTGGTGACTTAATGCACTTCTTCATTTTGACTGGAAGTGTTCTTTTGAGGTCTCACCTTCTGAACTGCCTGATGCTAGCCTTATCATGTGACAGTGGTTTATAATTATGCCAAGTTTTTAACGTCCTGCCATTCTTTGTAGGGTCCTGATGGGGTTGACTTGGAAATGAACTTAAATGGGAGCAATTCTAAGAGGGATGACGATGATTTTGATGACATTGTAAGTGGATTCAGCTTCATCAGCGTTTGACGTAAATTTATATCTATTGTTTAGTTCCATGTTTTGATCAGTAGACAAAATCCATACATACACATATATGATGGTTTGTTGTAACCCAGAGCCCTTAGAGGTGTTTCTCAATGGGATGCATCTATTCCGCATAGTCAGACATTTGTGGTATTAGATGTAGCATACTGAAAATTAAGGGTGCTAACAAAAGATTCCTTAGACTTGGCGCGAGTAGTCTCAACTCTCAAGATGTAACCATAGTTATACACGCATATTAATTTTGGTTTTAACGGCAAATTAACACACTGATTTACCTAATATGTTCTTTGACATTAGCGGAAATCCAAACACCCTGATCTGGTATTTACTACAAGAGTAAGAGCCCTTTCGCAAATGCTATTTAGGCTTCTATCTCTCTCCCAGACTGATTTGTTAAAGGATATAATAGATATTGCTAAATAAATTTGGGTTCTGAGGTTATGAATTAAGCAGACCTGTGAATAGCGGGCTGGTCTTGGGGATATACTAGTACATCTAGGAAACAACCCTGGCCTAATAAGCCAGTTCTTTATGACCAAATAAGGATAAATTCATACTTTTGAAATATTTTTCCCGCTTATATGTTTCACTAACATAGTAGAGGCTCTGAATCTTTCTAGGGGTTGCTTCTTTGGTTTCTTTCACTGTCAAAGTGGCTATGATACCAAAACTATTGCTTGAGATACAATCTTCTTGATTTATGTCGTGGATGCATGCTTTAACCTCAAATATGTTGCAAATATCACGTTTAGGGATTCAGTGAACATCAAATGGCCAAACTAAAGAAAAGCGAGGCGTTCACCGCTGAAAGGGAGAGAGAAATTCAGCAGGTGAGTTGAAAGTTTTAGGTTTTCTGGTAGTATGCGCGATGACCAGATGTTTATTTTTCTTTTTGCATTTTGTTGGTTCTAGGTGGTGGAATCAGTCCATGAACTCGCCCAAATTATGAAGGATTTGTCAGTTTTGGTGATCGATCAGGTTGGATGCTGTATGCCATTTCAACAGCAATAGCTCCTCGTGTAATATATTTTGGATTTTAATTAAATTTCTCTGTCGAAGCAGGGGACTATTGTTGACAGGATCGATTACAATATAACAAATGTTGCAGCCTCAGTTGAAGACGGCCTGAAACAGCTCGAGAAGGTGCACACTTACACTTTTTGGTTTACCTTAATTCTGGATTATTCAAACATTTATGGTTTGATTATGTGATGAAATGAATTGGAATTGCAGGCAGAGAAAAGTCAAAAACAAGGTGGCATGGTTATGTGTGCCACTGTGCTCGTTATCATGTGCTTTGTCATGCTAATTCTCTTAATTTTGAAGGTGATTCTTTTCTAAGCAATGAAAATAGCATCTCTTTGCACAATCTCATATGGTTCCGATCCTCCCAGCAACTGGAATACACCCGAGACAAGCTCAGATATCCTAATAGGACAGTTTTCCCCAGTTATAGACGCTATCTTAGTAAATGTTGAAAATTCCAGTTTATTCCATAATATCTTCATCTTACCATTTTTTAGTAGGGAGGGAGTATAAATATATCTGAATCGAATGATAGACTGCTCCTGGGACTTTTGTATAGTCTGGAGGAGGATGTGATATTGATTCTTTTTTTCCCAGGAATATTTTGTATTTTTTTTATGAATGTTCACCTTGTTTGTAGTTGACAAGGTGAATTCTTCTGTTTGTAAGGATTCATACGCAAAATTGGGAAAATAAACGTTTTGCTACACCATTGTAGAAAGTCCAAAGTAGTTTCTTCACTTGAATAATGAATAACTGAAATTGAGATGGAATTTTTATGTTCATGAGAGAGGATTGCACATTTTGTTATGTACATAAAATAGTCTGAGGCAGCATTTGGGGTGCTTGAAAAAGAAAAAAAAAATCTCATGGAAAAACCCTCCTAAAACCATAAAAAAAGATTATAAGAGGTCCTCAATGGAATGTCGTTATAAATCTTTCCTGAGTAAGATGTGGTATGAATTTGAAACCAGAATACAGTTTATGTGTTTGCTAAGTAAATGCAAATCTGGAAGGGGCGTTTTTAACACCTCAAAAGGTTAAAATAAATTGTGAAAGATAGTTAAATATTTTTTATAATTAGACCAAACATCAAGAATATTTTTTTGTATTTTAACTCTCATAATTCATTCCCTCAAATGGCTTAAGTTGCTCAGTTGTTTATAGCACCTGTTAAGAAAGCATTATCTGGCAATTCAAGTCTCATTTCTCATACAACAAATCTCCATTTCACTGACATTTTCTTTTTCCTCCTGATTTCACAAATCAGTAGAATTTCAATCAATAGTAACAGTAGAGAAACTTCATCCTTACTTCATAACAAATTCAAGTGAAAGATGATTCAAGAATACAAGGCCACATTGATTGGGAATTCATAAAATAATGACCACTGTAATTTAAGTACGATTACCAAGCGTACATAAACCGTTGCAACTTGCAACCAAGCCGATTTCAAGAAACGGTGACGTGCTTTAATCCCACGTCCAACTACGTTACACAGATTTTGGAGGTAATAACTAATTAGTCGAGGCTGAGACTGTATTCGGGCTTAAAACATAATACAGCCTTGCTTTACATCGTAACAATCTAAAATGACTGAATATGATCATTCAAAAGAATGAGATGAAGTTGCTACAACAAAGTGATTCTAGGACCTAAAAACTATTCATCTCCATCAAATTGACTTTAATACCCCTACTTAAAGGACCCTTGGATCAGGCCAGATACTGGCAACTTCAGATCATATGTCAACCTCTGGAGAACTAGTGCTAGTGAGTGTACGTCCGATAGGGCTCTATGTGCTGGCCCGATTAATGGAATGCCATAGTGTTCCCGAAGGGCTTGCAGTGATATCTTTGTTGGAACTTTTGGTCCTGATAATAAAAAAACACCTAAGTTAATTAGATACGCACGTACGGATATATATAAGGATAATTAGAAAAAAAAAACCACAGTTTGATGCTAATTACAAAAACTCCAGAGGTTTTTGAAAATTAAAAAACCACTTGAAGGTTTGATTCCGTCTTACATTTTCGTCCTTCATGAGCAAAAAACATTTCAAACCCCCCCAATATTTGTAGAAATATTTCAGTTACCCCTCAAAATCTAAGGGGGCTTTTTGTAATTTTGAAACATCTCTGGATTATTTTTGTAATTAGCCCAAACCTCAGGGGTGGTTTTGTAATTATCCCTATATAGGAGAGAGAGAGAGAGAGAAACAAGTGAAAAACCTTTAGACTTCATTACAGACCGAGCCAATGGAAGTGTGTCAGCGAACAACCAATCTTCAGGAATCTCATAAGAACATCGACTGAATTCGTTTTTCAGGAAGGGGACATCGAAAGTGCGGGCATTATGAGATACCAAAACAACAACTCCACCAGGTAGCTGGCGGCTTCTGACATACTCCAGTAAGATAGGAATAAATTCCTTCATCCTACAAAACCGTGCTAAAATAAGACTTGACCGTATGTTCATTTATAAATGATTCAAGAGAGACTTGAAGACAAGAGGCAACTAGAAGGCCCTCAAAATATTAGGACATACACATAAAAATAAAAATAAAAAGCCTAAGAGGATGTTTGGCTTACCGTATTTAAAAGATCTTATAAGCTGTCAATAATGCAAGGTTCGTAATTAAAATGATCAAAATCAAAGTAGGTTGTTATAATAAGATCTTCTACTGAAAATAAGTTGGGATTTCCCACCTTTTCTAAAAACAGCTTATAAGCTCCTAACATCTTATTTTGGGAGCATATAAGATCCTTTTTTGAAAAAGATTACCAAACACTTAGAGAGCTTATAAGCTCCACCAAACACCCTCTAATTTTCCCTCACACCATGATAAGAAGTCTGATCGTTTAATATAATCTTTGTAGATTATACCATTTATCAAGAAACATTGTTATTTGTTATGGTCTAAAAGTGAATATTTACAAATTACCTGGGCACATCATATCTGTTAACCATACGGGTTGAAATGCCATGAATCTGTTCATTTGGAACGTCACGCTCCGGATTGACTAAAGTCTGAAAAGTGCTGTTTTCACCCCCTCGAAGATCTTGGCATGCAAACTCGACAATCCTGTCTCTTTCTCTGCTGAACCCAGTCGTTTCAATATCGAAGCAAATAATTGTCGCGAGTTTTGCCAAGTCAGCGTAATACTGATCCGATTCTACTTCTGTTGTTTCTAATTTATAAGTATTTAATTTAGCACTTTCGGAAATGATCTTGTTTTTTATACCTATTTTTCTGCTCCTTTGTACTTTAGTTGTTTCTACTTTATAACTGTTTGACTCGCTGCTTATTTCAGAAACGATCTCATGCCTGAGACTCGTGTTGCTAATTGAGCTCTCATTGCTTCCTCCTGTTTTTGTATTTATAGTCCGTCTAGTCCACCTTCTGCTGTGTCCACCCTCATGCTCAAAGTTTTTTGAACAAAGAACTCTGTAACTCGAACTGCCACCACTATTTCTACCTAACTTATAAACACTTTCCCACAATGAATTACCTAATGAATGAATTCTGCACCGAGGAAATTGCAAGAGAGAGAAACACATTGCAATTGTTTTCATCCAAATCAAAGAGCAATCACAGTGCCAGATCCGAAGTGGTGAACAAATAAAATGTCTTAAACCTGCAGAGGATGTTACGAAGGATATTATACAAATGCACAATATTAGAAACTCTACATTAAAAATAATGTTTTAGGTTTTAACATAAAAAAAGTACTAGTGAAATTGCATTATGCAATTGGCGTGCCAAATGCTTAATCATTGGATGATAACACATGTCCAACATTACCAAGAAGCTCTCTCTCTCTTAATAATAACAGTTTAGAACATAAGCTCAGAAAAGAATTTGAAGCCAAAAAGTTTTTATTTCTCAAATTCGTCAGGTATCTTGAGAATACTCTTTGGTATAAAAAAACATATACATGGATACATAACTCCGGCTTACATATAAGGAATTCCAAAAGAAACTGATAACTTAATAATGGTCGACCCCAAAATCATATAACAAATATAAAATTGCACGTCAAGCTCCCAATACTGAGATCTATGTTCATTTATTCAGTTTAAGTTAAGCATAAGTCAGTTCCTGCTTTCTAGCCAAAAAACTTCATCTACCAAATATCTACTGCCTTTATAGATAAATAATTCCTCAAATTCTACATTTACTAGGACGCCAAACAAATTAAATATAAAACCAAGAGCCATCCCTACACTGAAATGGATCCTCTCCATTTATGATGTGTAAATTTCTTGTGCATTTGGAGAGAGAAAGACACATATGCATCTATACATACACTTATATATATGTATGTGTATGTATAGGTGTATGTATAGATGCACATGTGTCTTTCTCTCTCCAAATGCACAAGAAATTTACATCCCCTAAATGGAGAGGATCCATGCTCATCCCTACACCAGGATACCTCAAGGAGAACTCCAAAATGTGAATATCTGACATGCCATGTGGAGAATTCTTTATTGGATTATATCTGCTGATCTTTCGAGGTGGAGAATATGATTTTACAAGCAATGTCCAGGAAGCATTACAAAAATGAAAATGAGTATTGAAAGATATTTTTCAATTAGCCTATCAAGGGTAAACGAAAAGGAAACTAGAAAACAAGTAGACACCGGAGACTAGACTAGAAAAGTCTTTATGCTTTTAAATTGCTCGCCTTGAATCCTCTGTTAAGACAAAATAAAAACACAGGTCTTCTACAACAAACTTAGGTTACATTAACAATTAAGGGGAAAAACCAACATAAAGAGAATCACCAATGCCTCGAAAATTTGTGCTCTAAAAAAAATTAAGAATCCTTCCCTATGATGAAAGGACGAATAAAATCTAATCTGTTTCCTTATTTCCTTACCTCAACATCTTGAAATTGTGGTTCAGATAATTAGAAAAGTATCAGCTGTTGAGCATAATTTTTGCATCTACTTTTCATGTAGAGTCCTCCACAACCACAAACTAAACGCATCTTGCCTCTAATAAGTATACCATTTATTGAACAAATTTGTACTTTTCAATTCCCTCAGTTGAACAGGATTTTAGCTTTCGTTCAGGAAAAATGCTGATAACCATTGTGAAAGAGAAAACCTCGATTCAGTTTATTGTACCACTAAGCAAAACGAAGTAATAAATGAAATGTGCAAAAATAAACATCGACCAATTGGCAGAAACCTAAAAATTAAGAAGAAAAATATCTTCTTTTTCACATCAAACATATATTTTATCAAACCCAGCAACAAAATGACTGCCAAATCACAAAAAACTTCGACAGCAGGAGACTAAACCAGGTAAGCAAACCATAATTTTACCCGGCTAACAAAAAATATACCCTCAGAAAACAGAAACAAAAAAACACTTAATGCTTCAACACAAGAAAATACACGTTAGCGAGAAGAATCCATTTTTCAAACGCCAAAAAAAGGATTAAAATCTCAAAAAAAAAAAAAGGCAAAAAGTGCAGATATAGGGGGAAAAAAAAAGGAAAGTGGAAACTCACCTGATGGGGCTCACTCGAAATGTAAAGCATTCAATTCAAAGCCAACCTTGAAAACTCTATAGATTAATATATAGAAAAATGAAACAGTAGATTGTGGGGGGAAGAAAAGAATTTTTAGGGGAAAACATGGAGTAGAGGTGAAGTGAAGTGTTAGAATTTTTTTAGTGTTAATTGAAATTTAAGATAAAGATCTTTTATTTATAAATAAATTGAAATGAAGTTGAAATTAATTCTTCTTCACAAGCCCATCCGAAAAGTGCGGATCATGGGGTCCGATCCATGTTTTTCTGGCCCCAAATCTTGGGCTCACACTTTTTTTATCCACTGGATATTCCTTTTATTTTTCCCTTTTATGAGTAAGTTTTTTCTTTTAGGATAGAATTTGTTGTAGCTAATTTTGTTACTTTGTTTATTCGTCACATAATTATTTACTATTTACCTTGTAGATTTTAAAATTATGCAATTCCAATATATTTTTTATTTTTATTTCTAACTCAAATTTGAATATGATTGAAATTACCTAAGTGTTGGGCAATGATTAATGGAATTTTCAAAATTTGAAGGAAAATTAGCACCCGTGAGGGGATTAGATTTCTTGTTTCACTCTTTATTCTATTGCATTGGATGAGTGTATTATTAAGGTCAAAGTGTTAAAATACATATACATTGAGGGAACAAAATATTTTTAAGTTAATTTTTAGAAATAAAATGCTAAAATAATTGAGTTTGAGGGTGAAACACACCCTAGAAACTTTTTCCTTGACAAACTTTTCTTGCTCTTTAGATAGATAAGTTAAGAGGTTTTGCCTTCATAAGAGGAAAGTTAGGTCAAAGAAGAAATGAAAATTGAATTTATTGCGTGAGGACTATAAACTGCTTTTATCTCAATTTTTTTTGGCACAACTCGAACCCAAGTAAATTTCTAATACTCTACCAATTTATCACTTTCTTTCTTAATTAACAAGGATTACCAAAATGAAAAAATATTTTGTGCTTTAGGTTTCCACTTTTTTGTCCAACCTCCAAAATCGGGACAAAAATATTGGGTTCACGGGGCAATCACTCATACTTTATTTTTCCTCAGATTGGTTTCTCTAACCATCTCCGTGGATGATTCTCAAAAGTCCAATATTTTCATTCCTCTCATACATTTATTGTTTTTGGTGTTTTGTTAGATTGTGTATGAATGATTTTGATCATTAACTAAAACGTATAACTGAATGAATTAACCAAATTTTTAACATTTGAAGCTAGCTGAAATTAACAAATCTTTCATGTTTTAATTCAATGAAGTTTTAACTAGTTTATGTTACCAAATTCCTTAATTAACAGTTTGCTAACTTCGTAAAGCTTGGATTTATATTCACTCAATAAATTCTTCAAATATCGATATATTAAGAAAATACCCCTAACCCCTTCCACTGCAACATTAGAAATACATTCTTCAAATATATAAACATTAGAATGGATTGTGGAAGATAACTTTTGACAATTTTTCAAATTTTCAACTAATCGTCACATTTTCATCATAATAATAATTGACATTAAATGGGTCACCTGAATGTTTGTGAAATTTGAATCCCATCTCACTGAACTTTTAGTAGCATTATTGTTTTCACCTATTGTTTTTCTCTCCACACATGAAATTCATTCATGTATTGCCATGAAATTCCTCTATATCCCTCAACGAAACAAGCAACAGATAATAACATACAACTAATTAACATAATTTACATCCTTCTGAACATATCCTTAGCATTTTTTGATTCCAATCTTCCGAGACTTAAATATTTAGTACAGCATTCACCAAAAACCAGAATCAATGTCCGACCAGAATCATTGTCCAACAGTATTAGTTAAGTCGGGTCTGTGTAAGAAAGAAAGGCGTGGTAAGTGATAACTACTCCAGGTTCGGTTTCTGTTAAAACTTAAGGCGCGTTTTAATGGAAAGCATTACAATAGCCAAGATATTATTAACACATCCGAAAACATCAAGAAAAACTGATTTCATATAAATTACTAAGTCAAAATCCTTAGCCAGGAGAAAACAAACCCCCTCCACAACCAATTCAGACAATAGTGACAAACTTTATATAAATACATATCCAACTTAATTAAAACAAAACCATGACATAATGTCCAATAAAACTGAGCCTCCAATGCACTTATTGTTCAAGGAACTAGTTTGCCCTAGGAGCAGCCCACTCAACTCTAAGGATGAGATTGTCATAACCATACCCATTCAGTTTATTGATAGCTCTCTCAGCATCTTCTCTGTTCACAAAGTTGACAAAACCAAACCCTCTGCTGGTCCCTGTCTTCTGATCAATTGCAACATAAACTCGGCTCACAGCACCAAAAGGACGGAACAGCTCGTGCAAGTCGGGCTCTCGTGTGTCTTCAGAAAGGTTAGTGACCCGAACAGAATTCTCTTCATTCCTACGTCTCATGTCAGTACCAGTTCTCTCAGGATTACCACCTGCTCTCATGCTAGGCGGGACATAAGCTCCCTTTGTCCCACCTGCTGCGGCATTGGTATCTGTTGGTGGCTTATCAATGAAGGTCTCGCTTGGTTGAGCAAGATCCTTGTAAGGGCACCTTGAGGTCCAATGGTCACCCTTCTTCCCACAGGTCCTACATACCATGAGCACGGCTCCTCCTTTACCCATTTGGGCTAATGGATCTCCGGCGACCTTAGTTTCCTCTTGTTTAGTACCTAATATTTTGATTCAATGGTTAGATAAAGAAACACATGCTTTAACCACACGACACAAACTTGAGATGAGAAATAAGCAGACGGCCCAAGCTGCGTCCACCGCGACAAGTGATTATAAGGGCCATGGTTTCGGCTCCCATTATATCAGTTTTCAATGTTCTTTTATTTTTCTATTTTTTTATTCTCAGATAAGTCATGTAGACCTCAGGCAATTAACTATTAAGTTAAGTCGGATATGTTTGGGCTTCTTTTGTCTTCATAAAGGCCATCACTGTTACTAGTTTGGAAATGGACACACTTGAGAGAGCTATTAAATTGAATTATAACAAATCACGACACTTCAATCATAAATATAACATGGAATACATGATATGATTATGTATAAAATGGATTGTAGGACATACTGGAATTCAACCAACTTTTAAAATATCAAAACATTATAAGTATTATATATGTCTCTACTTATTCGTTATAGGCACTAAAAGATGCTCTCTAAAAAATTCATTTAACCGCTTTATCGCTCCCTCACCTGCCCCCCACCTCCTGCTTTCTTCTGCTGTCTGTCAAAAAAATTCCAAACCCACCTCATGGTGCATAAGTGATACCATCACCCATGCTGACTATGCAACTCTAAATATAGATTTTAAAATGACATTCATCCTTAAAGACAAACTTATTCTGTTGCCTACACTGAGCAGATAAAATGGAAATCTAATGGAGCACACTGTGATGTACTGACATACCAATCCACACCTCCAAGTATAATTTTCTTTTACATGTTAACCCACAGAGAGACATCCACAAATGTCATGATCTTTTGGTGCAACATACCGTTAAAAAAATAGCTCAGTATCCAACTCATTTTAGAATTCATAGATGATAAAGATGGGAAAATTAGGAAATCAAACAAGAATAGCATGAACTAAAGGCTAGAAATAATAACTAATGAACAAGCAAACACGAGCTCTTTTGTTGTGCATAAACAAGATTGTCAAAACACAGGAAATTTAAGAGCTAATTGCACAAGTATCTTCATCCAATAAGAATCAGGACTTTGATTACCAGAACATGAGCACTTCAAAGGCAGTGAAAACATCATTACTGTTAACCCTATCTTGATCTCGCTAAACACTTGGGCAAGGATTGAGATAAAAAGGCACTATTTGTTGAAAAAACAATCAAATAACCCAGTACCCATTCTGCTTCTCCATCCAAGGAACCCTCAAAATAGTGAAATACTAAAGGAATACAGCAGCTGATATTAGATGAAGCCAAATATATTCATATCCTCGTCTTCCACATTTAGGTTGAAAAGTGATCAAAATAAATAACCAATCAGACACTATCTCATTCCCATAAATTACATAGCTTTTTCCCAATTTTTAAAATACTAACTACAAAATCATCCCCAAAAGCAAGCACTGCTATCCCCAAATGACTATCTCGAATCTCAAAGGTCATCATAGGCCAACCAAATTAGACCTACAACGATCTATAATAGTACAATTGCAATCAAGATCCGTAAATAAAGAGGACCTGTCTTTACCAGCACATCCACACAAAGCCGACGATGTGATTGATAAAAATAAACGATAAATCGTAAAGGTGAGGATAAACGAAATAAATAAATAATATACGGGAACAGTGTCGCGATTACCTGGGGCGCGTGGGCGTTCGAGGAGGATCTCCTCGGTGGAGACCATGGTGAGGCGGCTGCCGACGTCCTCGTGTACAGCGTCGCCAAACTTAGGCCATGAACGGCGCTCGACGGCGCGTTTGCTGAGTCGAGCGTTGGCCAGCTTACGGATGCGCGTGGTGGTGGTGATCTTTACCTTGTTTCCCTCGTCGTTGAACTTGTACTCCACCACCTTCTTTATCCCGTTCTCGTCGGGCCCAATCACCTGCTTCGGCGGCAAAAGAAAATCCAAATCCTCTCCATCGTCCTCCTCAAGCTCTCCCCACCGTAGCTTGCTCGGTTGCGTCGCCGCCTCAACCGTCATAGCTTCAAAACTTCACAGGCTCACAAAAAATATAAGAGAAGATTGTGCTAGGGTTTTCAGTTTGTGGGCTGAGATGAGAAATTTGGGAGTGCTTCGTCGATGCATACGACCTAATTTATAGGACGGGTTTAAATTGCAACAAGGTTCCCGAGGTTTTCTTTAACTGTATTTTGACCCAATTTTGTTTGCGATTGCTTCAATTAGAACTTTAAGAAAAAAATTCCTTCAAAAAAAAAACTAGAAAAAGAATTTCTGAATCAATTAATTTCTTAATTTTTATTTTTCCAAAATTCAAATTTAATTCTAATTTTAAAAATCAATCTTATCTATTGCAAGACTTATTTAAAAATCTCTTTAAGATGTTTTTAAAATTCATAGGATGATAGATCGTATTTAAAAGTAAAGGCTAATTTAACCAAATATTGCCATTTAAAAATCGATTTAACAAACTACCGCAAAAAAAAAAATCAAAAATAGGTGAAAACAAATGATGTGATCGCTGTTAAAAAGATGCAGATCGATTTGTTTTTCTCTTTTTCTTTTTAAATTCTTTAGAAAACAGAGTTTCAATCTCTGTTTTCTAATCAACATATTTTTTTTAAAATTTTAATTTAGAAAACAGAGATTGAATCTTTGTTTTAAGTTTTTTTTTCGGATAATTTTTTGTAAAAATTACTAAAATGCATACACCACTTTTCGAAATATAAAATAACAAATTCATTACAACCCGGTTACATAATAAACCCTAGAAGCCGATTACACAATTTAAAAACATAAGTAAATGACATAATTTAAAAACAACTGAAAATCACACAATTTAAAATCGTACAACAACTGGAACATTAAACATCAGTCATGGCGTGAAGAACTTCCTTGCTCAAAATTATCTCCAAACTTAGGTTTTGGTGGCAAGTAAGCGGCGAGGTGAGTAGAAAAATTGCTTGAGCATTGTGTCTCCGGCTCCGGTTTCTTGAAAAGTGTTTCAGTTTGTCAAATAAAGGTTCTCCCTCTAACATATAAGCATCTGGAGTAACGATTTCATCAGCCTAGAAAAACAAAAAAATATGAGTCGCTAAATTTACGTAGAACATAGACTGAATATTATACAGTAGAGTAACATAAGAATATTTAATTTACCGCATGCCACGAAACCCAGTCTTTGTCGTTGCATGCACAAAATTCAGCTTGCGATCCCAGTATACACCCGGTGTGCTCAACATTTCGGCAAACAAGGCGTAACGAGCTTGAAGATGTTTCACTCGTTGACTTACTTCTGCATACTTAAAGTTGCAATCAAATGTTCCTTTTAGAATAGCTCTAGCCGTCATTATCGAAACACTGTTGTTTTCTTCACCAACAACCCAGTTCCCCTTGCTCATCTCGCTTAGAAGATAATCGGCGAGGATGATGTCCATCGGCAGCGTCCATTTTTTTTTTTTCATTATACAATAACTGAGAATTTGGTTTTCGTGGGGGTGGTAGAGGAGACCAATTGAATTCATCCATTTGAATATGTATATGATATGAATGTAAGAAAATTTATATGAAGGTGGTAGATGAGAATAGTTTCAGAAGAAATGTATATTTTGTGGTAAGTTTGAGCATGTATTTATAGACCATTTGTAAATCGATAAAATTATTTTGACAATACATATCACTGCAAAATAAGATTGCTATTTTGTTACAAAATAAGATATAAAACCTTATACTGCAAAATAAGATAGCAATCTTCTGATAAAATTATTTTGACAAGACATATCACTGCAAATTAGTTAAGGTGTTAGAATAAAATAAGATGATGGATCTTTTAAATTAAAGAAGATTGCTAAACAATGTATAAGGTTCTACATCTTATTTTGGACGCTTACAAAATATTTTTCTTAAAACCTTACCAAACACTTTTGGAGAATTTAGGAATTGTATGGTTTGCGTTCCACTGAGATAAGTCATTTCCATCTTACTGAGATAAATTTTTAATTATTTTTGAAAATTAGGCAAAAGTGAAAATATATCTGGTTATAGAAGTTTTAATGAAGAATTTATAAAGAGAAATTTTGGGAATATGTTTGATTTAGCATGTTTGTTGAATTTTTTATTGTAAAATGTAATTAGAAGATAATTTATGTATATGATTGATGATTCAACATAATATATGCCGAACTTATCCACTGATAGATTTTCCTAAGGTCATGAGTTCGGTACATCTATAACTTAGTTCTTACAAAAGCTCATTAGTGTAAGGCTCCCTGATTAAGCTCGATTTCCTAGAAGGATTAAGAGCTCGGTTTGGTCATGGACTCAGATCAGATATTTTAATTAGATAAGACTTGGTAACAAACTCTGACATACCACATGTAGCGGGCCTTAGATTCCCCGTAATTGTCCCCGTAATTTCCGGAAATCCTAGTTAAATGCTCTATAAATACTTCCCTATCAAGTATGAATTACATTAGACACTTTGCATACTCTTATCGATACTTGCTCTTTCTTATATTATCTTGAAATATCCTCTGACTTGAGCGTCGAGAGAAGACGTCGAGCAACCCTCCAAAGACCCCTTTTGCAGGTTATTCGGTGGAGTTTGGCGGAGCTCGGTAGAGTTAGTAGCGGAGATTTTTGGGTCAAACTAATTTGGTGCCGTTTGTGGGAAATTGGGTTAAACGTGAGTTTCAAAAGGTGGTAATGGAAGATATGCGGTGGAACCTGACTGAAGATTTAAGTTGCACCCTTATGGAAGATACCCCCGGCGGGGTGACGAATGATGGCACTATGCCTCCACTGCCACCATCCGCGGTGGAGGGCGCAGGGCAAGAAATTTCGAGAACTGGGGTCATGAGCTCTGCTCCCATGTTTTCAGGGGGAATAGGGGAGTAGAACAGCTCGGTAACTTTATCTCGAAGATGGTAGAACAGGCGGTGGAGAGGATATTGAGAGATTTGGTGCCACCGCCTCCCGACGTCATCACTCTGATTGGGGGAAATGAACCTAGGCCTCTGGAGGTCGGTGACAAGGGTCGGAGGGGTGTCGCGATGGCTGAAGAAGAGCACTCAACCCAGGTGACGGGGTACATGTCCACCGAATACCTAGATTGGTCGGAGAGGATGGATGATCTCCATCGGGAAATGAGGGAAATCTGAAGGAGGGTTGCATGTGCATCGGTTGGAGCTCCAGCTCGGGTTCGGATGGGGCTCCCTCTTCTAAAGATATTATGGTAGATGAGCTCACTTCTTCCTATCGGGCTTTGAACTTTGAGTACGATGGTTCTACGGATCCCTGGGATCAATTGTGCCGGTTCGAGAATGCGGCGATGTTGCACATGTTTTCAGATGGTGTGATGTGTAGGGTGTTCCCGACTACCCTCACCAAGTCACCACATCAACTGTTCAATCAGCTTCTCCCAAATTCTATAAAAAGTTTCAGTGAGTTTAGCTTGGTATTTTTGCAACGGATTTACCGACTATAGAAGGTATTTAAAGCTCAATGACATTGTTTAGCATCAAGCAGAAAAAGGGGAAGGGCTGAGCAGTTACATCCAATGATTCACTGCAGCAAAGTTGGAGTTACCCTCGTGCTAGTCCGGAAATCTTGACAAATGTCTTGGCTCAAGGATTGAGGGATGGGGAGTTCTTTGAGTCTTTAGTGATCAAACCAGCTAAGACATTTGATGAGCTCTTGGCCAGAGCTGAGAAGTACATCAACCTGGAGGAAGCCCGAAGGATGAAGGAGATAAAAGGAGGGACCAAAAGGAGGATGAGGAGGATAAGTCACCCCAAAAGAATCTAAAGATTGAGATAGTATGTGGGATGCCTAGGTTTGACAAATACACCCACTTGTGGCTTCTTAGGTGGAGATATTTTTGGCTATTGAAAGGCACCCAGAGTTGAGGGGGACTCCCACAGAGCAAGGAAAAGTTATATCAGGCCAGCTATCCCAGATAGAGTACAGGAGCACCTCAAGGTTGAGCAGGTGGTGACTGGTCCAAACCAAGGGCGGAGCCAGGAAATTTTTCGGGATGGGCCGATACGCGAAAATGGGGTGGGCCGAATAAGAAAATCATATAAAATATACTTAAAATAATTTTTTTAAAATTTTATAGTGTAAAATTTTTTTTTCTTAAAATGGGGAGGCCGGAGCCCAGGTTGACCCCCCTCCCTCCGCCATTGGTCCAAACATTGAGTTTGGTCCCAGGGATGTGAAGGGAATCTTGACTCCCCATAGCGACGCATTGGTAATCACGGCTACTATAACTAATTATGATATGTAAAGGGTTTTTGCGAACACTAGAAGTCGAGGTGATATAATTTTTTATAAATGCTATGAAAAGATGGATTTGCATATAAGTTTGGAGGCTGTGGATATATCATTGGTAGGATTTGCATGAGGGACTATCCAGCACCTAGGGATAGTAACCTTGCCCGTTTCTTTGGGAAGTGAGTCCAATAGGAAGACAATGATGGTTCGTTTGCTGGTAGTAGATGCTCATTCCTCATATAATGCAATGTTGGGATGACCTTTGCTTAACATCTTTCAGGCGGTAGTGTCAATATATCACTTGAAAATGAAGTTCCCTGTGGGACTTGAAGTAGAGGAAGATTAGTATACCGTAAGAAAGCTTTATGTAGATAGTATCCAAAAGGCAGAGTGATGAAACCCTTATGATGATTGGAATGGTATATAGAGTTGTCAAAATGGGCTGACGGGGTGGGTCGACCCACAACCCGCCAAAGCCCTCCATTTACGGTGCAGGGCGGGCTGGAAAAACTTCAACCCAACCCAACCTGCCTTGGGCCGTGGGCTAGGCGGGCTAGCCCACCATAAAAGATATATATTTTTTGTTGTTGCCAATTTTAAAAAGTTGATCCTCATGTCAAAAGATGGAAGGCAGTAAAAAAAAAATAAATCAAAGAAGACTATAAAATCTTGTCTACCGCATCCTATGCCAATTTTACATCATCCACAAATGACCAAATCCAACAGAGCAGTTCATTGAGACGATGAGGATGATGAAACAACTGAGAAGACACGACGCGAGTTTACCATGAGTAGAGTATTTGCCGCCACGCGAATAACCATCTTGATCTTGTTAGTATTAATGTATTATCCACAGATTTGTATGATTTCTTGATAAAACAAAAACAAGTCAATGGATATCATTTCTTTTAGATGTACAGGTAGACAATGAAATATTACATACATATAGGCAATTGAGTATTTATCATAATTCATGTCACAATACTGATATGTGTAAAATATACGTGCATTTAAGGGATTAAAATGATATATAATTGATGCATTTGCACGCATATTTAGTATATTTTACTTGGTATTCTTAGAAGGGAATGATACTGTATATTGTAACTTTTTACAGGAAACGGAGCTTAAATGGAAAGATATCAGTTAGAAGGGCCGGACAATATTGAAGAGTGCGAAGAGAAGATCAAAGAAACGAAGAAAACGAACAGAAACCACTCACACGATCAGCTCGTGTGAGGCTCACACGACCGTGTGAGATGAAACCGTGTGATTTTTACACGTTCGTGCGACTTGATTTTCATAGACATGTTACACGACCCGACCATGTGAGGATGCCACGACCGTGTGAAGTATTTGGGTGAAAAATAGACATGAAAACTAATTACACGGTCTGACCATGTGAAGTGTACACGGGCCGTAAGATCTGTTTTTGTCTGATTTTTGTGTCTTTTTTTCTGTCAGAACTCTACAAGTGATCTCTCAAAGCATCTATATAAAGGGATCAAAGCTTGCACTAATTTACATCATTGAAATCATTGAGACAGCATACAACACATCAAAATACACTAGGATTACACAAATCAAATGTCTTCTGAGAGATGAGGGCTAAGCTACAAAGAGCACCACAAGGCCTTTCACATCTATGGAAGCACAAGAGTTTTGAAGGCTGGAAAGGATGATCCATCCTGACAAGAAGGGGTTTTCTTTCTTAGTTTAGATCTCTTGTTTGTACTTAAACGATGTCAAACTATTTGATTTTAACTTTGTCTATGAATTTATTATCAAATATGTTGGGCTAATATTTCTGATCCCAGGACATAATCAAAATTGTGGATTCATGTTAAATCTACATTGATTGTTTTCTTAATTGATTTATATGTCCTATTATATGAATTTGAATGCTTATTTCTCGTAGATTATCTGATCAATAATTTGCATGTCGTATTTGTTAGTCCATAGTCTGGGAGTGAGTTCTAACAAACGAAAATTGGGTTCAGACATAAACATGGTAATGCATCGGGAGACTACAACCATTTGTGGGGAGTTATTCAATTCAAAGATCTTTTGAGAGTTCATAATAGTTGTAATTTGTTTATGCGCCACCCGGGAGGGGGAATAAACTAGTTTAGGAATTCAACCCATAGAAACACATGAATTAGTTTTGATAAACATTGCATGGATTTAATATTGAAGAAGCATGTTGAGATTGTGCCTAGGGTTGCTTTCGTATTTGTGTGGATTTCCGGTTTTTATAAATTTACATCTTTTATTTTATTTTTATTTATAAAACTTGTGATTTTCGATCGCTTCAATAAAATTGGAGTACGATGTTATTATAGCCAAGTGTTTCGTATTCAATCCCTGATGAATACAACCTTACTTGCCATTATTCTATAAACTACGCAGTACACTTGCAGTATTGTGAAAAGATTTTCACGATCAAATACTAGATATATATTTTTTAGTTTTTGGATGTCCAGATATATGAATTTTAATAGAAGTTATTACAATGATATGACGAACTAGTGTTTTTTTTTAAAAAAAAGTTGGGAGGTGCAGGCTGGCCCCTTCAACCCGCGGTCCAAATGTGCTGTCTAGAAATTATATATGCAGTGTGTACAAACTAAATGTGCAGTACATTATATCCAATTATGCAATAAGTGTCATAAATAATGCAACGAAAAATAAATAACTATGCGTTGTCTAAGATACTAAGCATCAAAAGAAAACTAATTATGCTTGCTCTCCACTATGTCATAAACATTGCAATAGAAAATAAATAACTATACATTATCTAAAAGTTGTCTAAGCAGCAAAAACACTATGCTGGATTCCAGAAAGAAAAAAATTAAAAAAATGCTTCTAAAATTGCCCCATTAAATAAGACAATTATAATCATACCCCATATATAACACTGAAGCAAAAAATTACTAAATTGTCCTTAATGAAAGATAGTTATAAACTAGTTACTAGAGATGTCAAAAAGGGTTAGGTCTGCCGAACTGGCCCGCCCCGCCCTACTAAAAGTAGGGGGATGAGTTGAGGATTTAGTGGCCCATCTCTAGGCCAACCCGCTTGGGTTGCGGGTTGAGCGGGCCAACCCACCCCTTGCCACTTTGTTTTATATCAATAAATATACTAAGAAAGAAAATGTGCTCATCTTTGGTTACAGTATGCCTACGTAGTTCATTCTTAACCATACGTCCATACAATAATCTTGCTAATTTATGGATTAATTTCCATGAACTATTGAATTAAAGATAAAATTTACTTGGATTTATTGTGAGTCTATAACTTGGTTGGTGTCATAACACCACTTGCAGTACATTGCACACATCCATACAGTGTACGAATATGAGTTAAATTTTCAAACTTACCTGTTCAAATGTTATTTTCCCAATCTTCTGCACATCAATTAAAAAAATAAGTCAAAATCAAACCCAATATTTAAAATACAAACTTACTACTTCTAGCTCCAGCAAGATTCTTTATGATCATTACACGGTGTTTTATTAACATCTTTCCTTCTTTTCTTTTTATTTTATTTTTTACACACAAAAATCTAATTTATTATCGATATTTTGAGCATAACTTCATCTAGTATTCAAGTTTTTTTTTTTTTGATGAAAATGTGAAAATTTCATTAAAAAGGGTGAAAAAGTACAAGTTAAAAGGGGCATACCCCAGTTTAGTGTCAAATGGACAGGCCCATTAACACTCAAGGAGGCTCAAACAAACAAGATAACAAAGGAAACCTAACAACCTCACCAGAGGTTAACTAAAAACAAACTAGGATCTCCAACCAATTATTCAAGACAGCAAAAAGGAGTGGGCGGTCACGACCCAACGCTCCTAATTTGTGCTCAAATAAGGGTGGCGAGAGATCTACACGAAAATTACACAATGGACATAGGGCATACCCTATAAAAACCAACAGCAACCACAGCCGAGATGGATAGCCAAGGTGGGTGAATGGATTAAAAAATACCCATCAGGAAGGTAGAGAGCATCATAAAAGGGACATACCCCAGGTTGCTTCAAAAAGGAGAAGAAGAAAGACCAACATAGAGCCTTGGGATAACCAATCAAAACGGAAAGTCACAAGGCGACTACGAGTGGTGGTCGGTCAGGAGCATAGTGGGGCAACCAGGAAGGCCACACAAACCACCAAGTCTCAAAGAAGCCATCCAATGGATGGTAAGTCCCAGTTTTCAACAAGCTCAAAAAAAGGGAAAAATTGCATCAGCTCCTAGAACAGATACAAATTTTTTTGTTTTTTTTTTTAAAAACAGCAGCCCCGAAAAGGGAAAAAAAAAAGACATCATCATTTGGGTCAAAAATAATCCTGGGAACCACACGAGTAGAACTATGACTTACATGAAGGCACAAAAATAAATTCGCAATAATTCATTTTTTGTTAATTTATGGCGGGCCGGCCCGCCAACCCGCCGGCCCATTTTGACAGCTCTATATTAGTTATCAAAAAAAGTGGAAAGATCTCATCGATCCAATATTTTCAATTAATGACTAATATTAGTCCCTATTGGTCTTACCCTAGAACTTCTGTCTCATTTGATCCAATTCCTATATATATATACATATATAAAAATGGCTATAATATATATTAATCTATCTACTACTATTTGGTTAAATATCTTTTTTCTTGATCTTAGTGCAAACCCTGTGAAGGAATTTGATTGATCATTACTTGAGAATGTAACATACTAAAAATTTAACCAAAAAGAAATGAGGAATTTTAATATACCCCCAACTATGTGTTAGATAAATGTTTTTATTATGATTTTGATGATTTTATTCAAATTAGTTTTTAAACCAAAACAATGTCCCTAAATGTTGTCTAAATACTTCCAATCGATTTAAAATGTTTTTACTATTTTTCGGAGTATTTTTTGGAGTTTATTTTCGATAAAAAATTAGACAACACATTTGTTTCAGCTCGACCGGTCGCCCTATAGGCAACCCGTACTGAGTTGAGTTTTGAAACAGAAAATGGGGCGTTAGAAAAAAAAAGAGGAAAGGCGACGGCCGACCAGGAGGTCGACCGGTGAGGGCGATCGGTCGATTCTCGGGCAACCGTACACTGGGAGTTCCTCTTTTGGTTGATCTTCTGTTTCGTTTTTTATCAACCCCAACCGGTCATAGTCAAGGGCGACCATTCGCACCCCCTCCGATAGGTCCTCCTGTGTAAAAATAGCAGAATTCAATTTCAATCTTATCTCTGTGACCGGTCGCGCCCTTGTTTATCAAAGAAACTATCCGTTGCATTTTTACGCTTTTTCCCTATTTTGTGGGATTGATTTCTAATGACTATATTGATGATTTTAAATGGTTTCTTTTGCAAAGAAATCACTCCCAAGGAGGAGCCTATGTCCGGAAATGAAAGCCAAGTCCTCTCCTATAAAAGAGGCTTCATTCAAGCAACAAGATACAACACTCTACACAAGCAAAGAGCAATCAAGCAAACACTTTCATATATCTTGTTGTATTAGCCTTTAGCACTTTCACTTGCACAAATTTGAGGTCTAGGCTTTTAATTCTTGATTATACTTGTACTCATATTGTATCAATCATTATTGAGTTGTAATCTTGATTTTGGTCATCATTCAACACAAGACATCCTTGTGAGTATTCTTGTGGTAAGAATACACTTGGGTGATCTAGGTGATAGGTGTTTGAAGGTTGTGGTAATCTTCAAAGGTGTTGTAAGAGGGTTGTGGTAATCCTCAAGGTGGTGAAAGAGGGTTGTGGTAATCCTCAAGGTATTGTATTAATTTTTGGTAAATTAATAATTCTTTTTGAAATCCATCCCGGATATACTGGGGTGGTAGAGGATTAGGCCCTAGGTGGGTTGAACCTCTATAAATTGAAGTGTGCTGTTTAATTTCCGCACTTAGCATTTCATCTTTGCTTGAGTTTTTCAAAAAAGAGGGCAAAATCTGAAAAACCGAGATAATCTATTTAACCCCCCTCTAGATTATCATAGCCACTTGGACTAACAAGTGGTATCAAAACCAAACTCTTTGGCTAGCTCGTTCCGAGTAAAGAGGAAAGATTCATGGCTACAAATGATGCTCATCTCACCACCGGCGCCTCCACCAACAAGCCACCACTATTCGACGCCAACAACTACGCATTTTGGAAAGACCGTATGGAGTGCTTCCTACAAGGGTGCGAGTTCGACATTTGGAATGTGGTCATTGAAGGAGTTGATCAACCAACCAAGAAATCGGAGGATGGCACCTCGGCTCCTAAACCTTTCAAGGAGTTCGATGAAAACGACAAAAAGGCTTTTTCTCTAAATGGTAAGGCCTTAAATATTTTGCATTGTTCTCTTACCGCCACCGAGTACAATCGCATAAGAGGCATAAGGTCGGCACATGAGGTTTGGGAAAAATTGGAGACAATCTATAAAGGGACCAAGAAGGTCAAGCAAGCAAGAAAGACCATGCTTGTTAAAGACTTTGAAAACTTTAACATGCATGATGGTGAAAGCATCTCCAAGATGGTGGAAAGGCTTGGCAATATTGTCAATCCTCTTGTGGCCCTCGGCAAAATCATCTCCGAAGAAGACAAGGTGACTAAGGTATTGAATGCTCTTCCCGGCTCATGGTCCGAAAAAGTAACGGCAATCACGGAGGTACAAAACCTTGAGACACTCAAGTTTGACGAGCTTATTGGAAATCTCCTCATCTATGAAGTCTATCTCAAGGAGAGGAAAAATTCCAAATCATCCATAAATCAATCGGGTATGTAAATTATTCCTAAAGGTCTTGCTTCTTCTTCTAATAATGTATATTATGATAATGATGATGATGAGGAGGAGACGGCCGCACTTGTTAGAAAATTTGCAAAATTTGTGAATAAAAATAAAGCAAGAAAACCAAGAGATAATGCTTGCTTTAAATGCGGAAAACCTGGGCACTTCATTGCCGATTGCCCAAAGCTCGATGAAGAGGAGCAAAAGAAAAGGAAGCCTTTCACGAAAAAGAAGGCTCTAAATGCGGAGGTCAAAACGTGGGATGAACTACTCGAAACAACCGACGAGGAAGGAGAAACCGAACATGGTCTCATGGCCATAGACGATGAGAATAATGAGGTACGCTCTAATTCGTCTACTTCATCCATAGTTGATGACTTGCAATATGATTTTGATGAATTGCAAATTGAGTTTCAAAATTTAATTGTTAAATACAAAAATTTGAAAAAGGAGCATAAGGAGCTTAAGGTTGAAAAAGAAAAATTATTTACCTCTTATGAATCTCTAGACAAAGCTCATACTCTTACTCTTACTAGAGTTCACTCTCTTGAAACCGAAAAGGAATTGCTCACAAAAGATATTGAATGTTTAAAAAATGATGTGCATCGTTTCAACATAAGCACGGATAAAGTGACAAAAATTTTAGATACACAAAGAGGTGAGCATTCCAAATTGGGACTTGGTTATAAGCCATTTCAAAGTGTTTTTAAGAAAAATAACCAAGGTCCGACTTTTGTACGTGCTAATAGTTCTAATACTCCTACTTGTTTTTATTGTGGCAAAGTTGGACATTATGCTAATAATTGGAAATTGAGAAATAGATCTAGACATGTTTGGAGACCCAAAGGTCTCAAGATTAACCCCCATGGACCCCAAAATTATAGGGTACCTAAAAGAAATTCTTTTGTAGGTAATAGGGGATATAACAACAATGGAAGATTCAAAATGGCTCGTGGACAGCGGATGTTCATGCCATATGACCGGGAGAAGAGAACTTTTTACCAACATCAAGCTCCAAGAAGAGGGTATGGTCATGTTCGGCAATGGCAAAGGAAGAATTCTTGGAAATGGAGAAATTGGTAACTCTTCTTTCTCTCTTAGTAATGTTCTTTTAGTAGAAGGGCTTAGGTTTAATTTGATAAGTGTTACCCAACTTTGTGATTCAAATTATGATGTTTCCTTCAATAAAGAAAAATGCCTTATACTTAAAAATGGTGAAATTATTTGTGAAGGAAATAGAAAAGGCAATCTTTACAAAATTTGTACAAGTGATTTGGTTAGTCAAAATGTTTCTTGTTTAGTCGCCAATAATGATTTAACTAGTTTATGGCATAGGCGACTTGGACATGTTGGATATAAGAATTTGAAAAATATTTACAAAAACCAACATGTGAAAGGACTACCCAAATTGAATTTTGAAAATCTTGGCTTATGTGACACTTGTCAAAAGAACAAATTAGTTAAAAGTAGTTTTAAGCCCAAAAATGAAATTTCCACAACCAAACCCCCGCAATTACTTCACCTTGATTTCCACAACCAAACCCCAAAAATGAGTTTGTTAAGTTGTGTAGACTTATTGAGAATGAAAAGGAAGATACTATTAAGTCTATTCGAAGCGATCGAGGTGGAGAATTTGATGGTGAATTTAGAGTTTTTTGTGAAACCAAAGGATATGCTCATAATATTTTGGCTCCAAGGACACCTCAACAAAATGGAGTAGCCGAAAGGAAAAATCGGACATTACAAGAGATGAGTCGGTCCATGCTCAATGAATTTTCACTTCCAAAATATTTTTGGGCCGAAGCCGTAAGTACCGCTTGCTATGTCATTAATCGAGTTTATATCCGTCCTAAAATGAATAAAACTCCATATGAGCTTTGGAAAGGTAGAACTCCAAATATTAGTTATTTCAAGATATTTGGTTGTAAATGCTTTATTTTGAATACCAAGGATCAATTGGACAAACTTGATCCTAAGGCCGATGAAGGGATATTTATGGGATATTCAACAAAAAGCAAAGCATATCGGGTGTACAATAAGACTAGTGGAGTTGTTGAAGAATCCATCCATGTTAAATTCAATGAAGCTTCGGGTGTTGAAAAAATACCCAATGATGAAAGTGATGAAGAGGATATTATTGAACCAATTGTTCATGTTGATGATCAACTGCCTACATCAAATGATCAACCGTCCACTTCAAATGGTCCTCAAGAAGATAGAGGTGATACTTCGGATCTTCCCGTTGCATTAAAGTTTAAGGGAGATCACCCAAAAGATCTTATTATTGGTGATTTCCTTGACAAAGTGATGACCCGGAGAAAATTTGCCGAGAAAGCTCTTATCTCTCAAAAGGAGCCTAAAAATGCTAAGGAGGCTATTGAGGATGAGGATTGGTTCCTAGAGATGCAAGAGAAGTTGAATCAATTTGAAAGAAATGATGTATGGGAATTGGTACCTTGTCCTCCATCTCAAACCATTATTGGTACAAAATGGGTATTCCGGAACAAACTTGATGATCAAGGCAACATTGTTCGAAATAAGGCAAGGTTAGTAGCTCAAGGGTATTGTCAAGAAGAAGGTATTGACTATGATGAAACTTTTGCACCCGTAGCACATTTAGAAGCTATTCGTATTTTACTTGCCTATTCTTGTTTTAAAAATTTCAAACTTTACCAAATGGATGTTAAATCCGCTTTTTTAAATGGTATTATTCAAGAAGAAGTCTATGAAACAACCTCCGGGGTTTGAAAAATTTTCTAGGCCTAATGATGTTTATAAACTTAAAAAGGCCTTGTATGGTTTAAAGCAAGTACCCCGTGCATGGTATGATAAACTTAGCTCTTTTCTTTTGCAAAATTGTTTTATAAGAGGTAAAGTTGATACAACTCTCTTTGTTTTTGAAAAAGGACAAGATTGCTTACTTGTGCAAATTTATGTTGATGATATTATCTTTGGTGCTACTAATGATTCTTTGTGCAAGAAATTCTCTAAATTGATGCAAGGTGAATTTGAGATGAGTATGATGGAGGAGCTCAACTTCTTTCTTGGACTCCAAATTAAGCAATGTCAAGAAGGCATATACATTTCACAATCAAAATATACAAAAAAACTTTTGAAAAAGTTTGTCATTGAAGAAGGAAGAACCGTTTCTACTCCCATGGCAACAAATGTTAAAATTGACAAAGATGAAAAAGGCAAGTCCGTGGATGAATCAAAGTATCGAGGTATGATTGGTAGTTTACTTTATTTAACCGCTAGTAGACCGGACATTCTTCATGCCGTATGCCTATGTGCTCGTTTTCAAAGTAATCCCAAAGAATCTCATATGAGTGCCGTTAAAAGGATTTTTCGATATTTGAAAGGCACCATTCAATATGGTTTATTCTATCCAAAGAATGAAAATTTTTCTCTTAAAGGTTATAGTGATTCGGATTATGCGGGAAATATTGATGATTGGAAAAGTACTTCCGGATCATGTCAATTTTTAGGCGATTGCCTAGTTTCTTGGTTTTCAAAGAAGCAAAACTGTGTTTCTCTTTCAACAGCCGAAGCTAAATATATTTCCGCAGCTTTTTGTTGTACTCAACTTCTTTGGATGAAACAAACCTTAGCGGATTACAAATGCTCTTTTGAAAATGTACCTATCTTTTGTGACAATATATCCGCTATAAATATTGCTCAAAACCCGGTTCATCATAACCGAACTAAACATATTGAGATTCGATATCATTTTCTAAGGGATTGTGTTTCAAAACGAAAAATTGAGACATCTTTTGTACCATCTCAAGATCAATTAGCGGACATTTTTACAAAACCGCTATCTTCCGAGACTTTTGCGTCCATACGAGCTCGGTTAGGCATAATGCATATTGAATGAGGTTTTCGTTTATATTTTGCATGTTTTTAAAACTTAGGGGGGGCGAAAAATCGGATTTTTGGTTGAAAATTCGGATTTTGAAAAACTTGACAAAACAGTGGGCTGAAGAGGTTGAGGGCAACCGGTCGCCCTCAACATCGACCGGTCGCCCTCAACCACGACCGGTCGTCCTGAGCTATATTTTGATTTAAAACCGTTCTGTATTCAGCATTTGACATTTTAACTTATTTTTGCCATTTTTCGTCCCCTTTGCCAAATTCACACAAATTTCACTTAAAATTGATTTTCATGAATTCTATTCATATGTTGGACCTTATATAGCATGCTTATCATCATCATTGCTCATATTTACCGATCGAATGGTAAGAATTTTTCTTTTTTTGCTCAATTGGGTTGAACCCTTGAGCTTGTGGCTTTCTTGTATATTTTTTGATAAAATTATCTTATGATCATGTTGAGCTTAATTGTTATATTGTATTGTATGATGTTTGATGTGAATTGGTGATGAAAATTTTTGGCTTGATTCATTTACAAGGGCTCTATACAACTTCTTTTAATTTTTACGCCTACAAGGTGTTCGATAAAATGTCACAATGAATACATTTCTCCCATTTCATTAAGCGTATGAACTCTTTATGATACATTTCTCCCATTTTCCTTGGTTTTTAAGCATAAATTGCTCAATGATTGATAAACCGTCTCTTTGGCGCACTTTGATGTAATTATATGATGTTTTTATCATCCTAACATTCTTTTTGATGATTCCAAAGGGGGAGAAACATAATATTGGCTCGTTAGCTAAAAGAAGCTAATAAAAGCTCGTAATAAGCTACGGCTTCCTAAAGCCAAGTATACCTAGACCACGGCTTGTATTATGGACTCAATTGCAAAAGATTATAAGTATTTTGACAGGGGGAGCTTCTTAGCTTATGATGTTTATATGCATCTTATATAAACTTGTTATAGCTTGTGCTTCTAGCTTTTGCAACATCTCTTGTTGATATGCTCATAGATAGGGGGAGCTTTGTATGGAATGTTTTTAACGGATAGTTCTCTCATAAAACCGGAAAATTTATTTTTTTTTAATAAAATCGTCCTCGAGAAAATTGTTTTGGTTTGTAATCATAAAAAAGGGGGAGTTTGTTAGATAAATGTTTTTATCATGATTTTGATGATTTTATTCAAATTAGTTTTTAAACCAAAACAATGTCCCTAAATGTTGTCTAAATACTTCCAATCGATTTAAAATGTTTTTACTATTTTTCGGAGTATTTTTTGGAGTTTATTTTCGATAAAAATTAGACAACACATTTGTTTCAGCTCGACCGGCCGCCTATAGGGCAACCCGCACTGAGTTGAGTTTTGAAACGAAAATGGGGACGTAGGAAAAAGAGAAAGAGGCGAACAGTCGACCCCCCGGGCGACCGCACCGGGAGTTCCTCTTTTGTTCGAGTCTTCTCTGCTTCGTTTTTATCAACCCCAACCGGTCATAGTCAGGCGGCACGGTCGCACCCTCCGACCGGTCCCCCTGTGTAAAAATAGCAGGAATTCAATTCCAATCTTATCTCTACGCGACAGGTCGCACCCCTTGTTTATCAGCAAACTATCCGTTGCATTTTCAGACAGCTTTTCCCTATTTTGTGGGATTGATTTCTAACAGCTATATTGATAATTTTAAATGGTTTCTTTTGCAGCAAATCACTCCCCAAGGAGGAGCCTATGTCTGGAAATGAAAGCCAAGTCCTCTCCTATAAATAGAGGCTTCATTCAAGCAACAAGATACAACACTCTATACAAGCAAAGAGCAATCAAGCAAACACTTTCATATATCTTGTTGTATTAGCCTTAGCACTTTCACTTGCACAAATTTTAGGTCTAGGCTTTCAATTCTTGATTACACTTGTACTCATATTGTATCAATCATTATTGAGTTGTAATCTTGATTTTGGTCATCATTCAACACAAGACATCCTTGTGAGTATTCTTGTGGTAAGAATACACTTGGGTGATCTAGGTGATAGGTGTTTGAAGGTTGTGGTAATCTTCAAAGGTGTTGTAAGAGGGTTGTGGTAATCCTCAAGGTGGTGAAAGAGGGTTGTGGTAATCCTCAAGGTGTTGTATTAATTTTTGGTAAATTAATAAAAAAAAATTTCTTTTTGAAATCCATCCCGGATATACTGGGTGGTAGAGAATTAGGCCCTAGGTGGGTTGAACCTCTATAAATCGAAGTGTGATGTTTAATTTCCGCACTTAGCATTTCATCTTTGCTTGAGTTTTTCGAAAAAGAGGGCAAAATCTGAAAAACCGAGATAATCTATTCACCCCCCCTCTAGATTATCGTAGCCACTTGGCCTAACACTATGCACGATTTTTTACATCATCCACTAAACTATTTTTGTTTCTACTTATTCCTTAAATACACGAAAATTTCTACGGTCCAATTTCTTATCCCCGCCGGTAGAATATTTCTTTCATATCTGCCAGCGGGGAGGGAGAGATGGGGCTATAGAAATTTTCGCAAAGTTTAGAGGGTTAAATAGAAAAAATAACTTTAATGGGTGATATCAAAGATCGCGTATTGTTTTGGGGTACATTAAGATTCCATAGGTGTTTATACTATTCTTTAGTGCATGTACATTAAGATCGTGTATAGTTTTGGGGTACATTAAGATTCCATAGGTGTTTATACTATTCTATAACATAGATTTATGATTTTCACTAATTATTATGCATCATTAAATGATTTTAATTCTGAAGAAGTATTTACACACTAAAAATTCATTTTTTTCAAGGAAAATAATGAAAATAAACTTTGAAACCCTAATCAAGTACATAAATTCAATTCAACACCCTCCCCATCCAAAATAGTATGGTTCTCCAAAGATGGCATGTCTGTCCAATCATGCGGCCTAACACATTCTAGCTCAAGATGGATAAATTATATGCCACCCAGTGGGTGGCCACCCACTTGGGTGTATGACCTTTGACACACACCCATGTGGGTGGGTATGTGTGTGTGATGATCCAAGGGTGATGACAAATAGTACAATGAGAAAATTTTGGTGATAAGACAGTGAGGTCTTAAGGATTATACACAGTGAGATCTTGAAAGTGGGCCTGGAGCCCCATATCCGACCAGGGCTGGGGGAATGAGCATGACCCGAAAAGGTGGATCATTGATCTCCCTGACAATATAGTACAACTCCACCCTCCAGATGATGACACTTGGCGCAACCACATTAGCCAGGGATATCTATAAATACCATGCTACCGTAACTTGATGGTAACTATTCATTATGTTACTTTTACTACATACTTTTACATTTATTGTCTTCATACCCTCGTACCTCATGAACTCGATCTGACTTAGGCATCGGAGGGTATTAGCCGGGACCACCCCAGGCTAGCCTGATGTGTATTCATCTATTTCAGGTCACTTAAGAACTCGAACCCGATTACCCGAAAGTCCGCGACCCGAAGGTAACTTACTGATCTAAATCAGTTGACGCCCTTTAACTCGAAAGGAGGTACGGAAGGATGGAGACCCTATTGAAACATGTTCAAAAGGGGGTGTTAGAGACCCCCAGGAAGGATAAAAAGGTGCTACAACCAGAGTTCTCTTCATCTCAATCTATCCGGATCCTCCGGATACGGGGAGGAAAGACCCGGACCACATGATCTCTATGAGGAAGGAAGACTTTGAGAAGTTGGTCATGGAAATAAATCAGGAGCTCGTGAAAGAGAGAGATAGGGAGAAGGGTTTGCCCGACCTCGACCCCATGACGGGCCTGCCTAAGGATAATGATGGTCATAATCGCCTGAGCAAGAGTTATATCCCAGGAGGTCTTGAGCACGAGGACGAAGCTGAGAGTAGGACCTCTCCTCCAAGACCTCGGTCCCCTGATAAAGTGTGTTTAGGGGTCGAAGTGTTGGGGGTGCCCATAACACGAGTACCATTAGGTGATAACTTGCATGAGCTTAGTGAGCAAATTGAACTCGCCACTAAGAAGTTGGAGGAGATGAAGAAAAGGGGGGCAGTTACCTCCGCTCTGCAAAAGAGATGGTCTCTTTTTTGTGAAGAGATCTTGATGGAGGTAGTGACCCTGAATTTCAAGCTCCCAGACCTACCTCGATATGATGGAAATAGGGACCCCCAAGAACACCTAACGGCATTTGAACACGTGATGCAGCTATACGGGCAATCAGACGCTATTAACGCCCATATCTTTATCACTACACTGTCGGGTCGAGCGCAAGAGTAGTTCACGAGTCTACTGCCGGGTACCGTGGTGTCTTATGAGCAATTGGTGAGGAAATTCCTTTTTCATTTTGCCAACAAGAAGAAGGCTAAGAGATCGGCCACATACCTCTTTACTATTCGGCAGGGGGAGGAAGAGCATTTTCGAGACTTCATTAACTGGTTCAACAATGAGGTCTTGGAGGTCGATGAACTAAGAATTGATATGATAATCAGTATCATGATTCACGCTCTGAAAAGGGACCTTTCACATCCGCATTAGCTTGAGACCCCCCGGGCGACGTCGAGGCTTGATGGAGATGGCACAAAGATACATACATGAAGAGGAGATGAACTCCCTGAAAGATCGCGAGTGGTCGCAGAATATGAGGCCAAGGGCAAGAGAGAGTCTAAGAAGCCGAGTCAGCATAAATCTAAAAAAGATCGTGACAGAGATCCACCAAAGTTAGATGGACCGAAATTCCAACACTACACCCTCTTGAACGGTCCCATGTTGCGCTCTTTGATGGCTATTGAGAACTCAAGGTTGGTGAGGTGGCCAAAGAAAATGAGATCCACTCCGAATAGACGGAACTCGGATAAATACTGTTATTTTCACAAAGACCACGAGCATGACACAGAGGATTGTTTCCAGTTGAAAGATGAGATTGAGAGGCTCATCCAACAAGGGTACCTCCAGCCCTTCCGGGCGCAAGGTGAGCCAGTTCATAAGCAAGACCCCACGAGGAGGTCACACAGCAGGTCACAAGAGCGTAACAGGCAGGGTCCTGACAAAGGAAAGAGACCCGTGGATCAGACACACCCCCTGGACAAGATAATTTACCTCGGAAGGGGGTAATACACGTGATAGTTTGGGGGCCAACAAACGAGGATTTGCAAAGAGCTCGTAAGAGGTACGCAAGAGCCTACAAACCGGAGGTCGCGAGAGGTCATCAAGTCATCACGATCCAGGGTCCCTCGATCACATTTGACGATGCGGATCTTCAGGGGTTGGACCTGGAGCATAATGATCCCATGGTCATTACGATGGATGTGGCGAATTTCGCCGTGCAAAAGGTTTTGGTGGATAGTGGCAGCTCAGTGGATGTAATATCCCTGAGTGTGCTAAGGAAGATGGATCTTCGAATAACATCAATCAAGTTGGTGGGGACCCTTCTTACGGGGTTCGAAGGTCCTGAGGTTGTGCCCTTAGGTACAATCGACTTACCCACCTCTCTGGGTGGAGAGCCATGTAGAAGAACATTCATGATTAAGTATCTGGTGGTGGAGGCTCCTTTTGCCTATAATATAATTGGGAAGACCCGGTCTGAACCTATTCCAAGCTGTGGTGTCTACTTACCATCTAAAAATGAAATTCCCCACCAAGTTTAGGGTAGGAGAGGTCCGGGGAAACCAGCAGATGGCTAGGGAATGCTATAATTTATCTCTGAAAAAGAGTGAAGTAAAGAAGGTCACTCTGGAACCCATGAGGCAAGTATGCTTGGGGGAGTCGAGTTCGAGCAAGATGTCCAAATCGGAAGATTATAGAATGGAGCTGGTGGAAGAGTACCTCGTGGTTTAGTTGGACCCGAGCGGCCCAGCAAAGACAACGAGAATCGGGTCGCAGATGACCCCGACCTAAGAGCTCATGATGATTGAATTTCTAAAAAGAATTATGATGTGTTCGCTTGGGAACTGACAGATCTGGAAGGAATAGATCCGGAGGTCATTGTTCATCACCTTAATATTGATCCCGCTGTAAAGCCGGTAAAGCAGAAGAAGAGAAATTTTGGGGTGGAAAGAAATAAAATAGTAGAAGCCGAGGTCAGCAAGCTGCTCCAGGCGGGATACATTCTTGAGGTACAATTCACGGATTGGCTCTCTAATGTTGTGATCGTGCCTAAAATGGACGGAAGATGGAGGATGTGTACCGACTTTACGGATTTAAATAAAGCTTGTCCTAAAGACCCGTACCCCCTCCCTCGCATCGACCTATTGGTGGACACGACCAGCGGGTGCGCATTGCTAAGTATGATGGATGCGTACCAGGGGTATCACCAGATATCAATGGCCAAGAAGGATAGAGAAAATACCTCGTTTGTGACGGATACCGGGGTCTACTGTTACAAGGTCATGCCATTTGGGCTCAAAAACATGCGGGAGCCACCTACCAGAGAGTTGTGAATATGATGTTTAAAGATCTCATTGGAGTAACCATGGAGGTATATGTCGACGATATGTTAGTGAAAAGCGAGTAAGAGGATGACCACCTAAGCCATCTGGCGGAGTCCTTTGCAGTACTGAGAAAGTACAAAATGAAACTCAACCCAGAAAAATGCACTTTTGGGGTTAGAGGTGGCAAGTTCTTGGGTTACCTTGTCAACGAACGCAGAATAGAAGCAAATCCTGAAAAATTTAGGGCGGTGTTTCAGATGTCATCGCCTAGGAGCATCAAGGAAATCCAGAAGTTGATAGGGATGGTAGCATCCTTGAACCGTTTCATTTCCAGATATGGAGATCGTAGTTTACCCTTCTTTGCTACTCTAAAAAATGTCAAAAATTTCGAATGGACGGATCAGTGTGAGAAAGCCTTGCGAGAGCTCAAGGCGTACCTGACCTCACCCCCCTTGCTCGCGAAGCCGGTAAAGGGAGAACCCCTGTACTTGTACCTCACAGTGTCACATCATGCAGTGAGCTCGGTGTTAGTAAGGGAGAACAAAGGAACTCACCAACCACTTTATTATGTCAGTAAGGTTATTCAATGGGCGGAGGAGCGGTACTCTGAGGTTGAGAAGCTAGCCTTGGCCTTGGTGACCTCAGCTCGAAAACTCTGACCTTATTTCCAGTCGCATGCGATCATAGTATTGACCAATCAGCCACTAAAACAGATCATGGGAAAAACCGATCTAGCGGGTCGCTTGGTTAAATGGTCAGTCGAGTTAGGAGAGTCGATATCAAATACCAAGTAAGGACGACCATAAAGGCACAGGTCTTAGCTGATTTTTTATAGAAAGGGCGATCCCAGTTGAGCCTATCTCAGAGACTTGGATGCTCCATGTGGATGGGTCCGCAATGGCGGAAGGAGGAGGAACCGGAATTCTACTGCAGGTTCCAAATGACCTAGAGCTGGAAATCACATTAAAATTAGAGTTTGGGGTCACAAATAATGAAGCGGAATATGAGGCCTTGATAACGGGCATAAAATTGGCCCAAAAATGTTAAGTGAAGAAGTTAGTAGCCTACACGGATTCGCACTGGTGGCAATGCAATGTAAGTCCAAGCGGCTACGATAATCTAGAGGGGGTGAATAGATTATCTCCATCTTTTCGATTGTGCCCTCTTTTTTCGAAACAAATAAGCCAAGACAATAATAAAGGTGCGGGAAGTAAACAAGACGCATCGATTTATAGAGGTTCAACCCACCTAGGGCCTAATCCTCTACCACCCCAGTATCTCCGGGATGGATTTCAAAAGAAAAAAAAGATTTTATTAATTACCAAAATTAATACAACAATACCTTACAACATCACCTTGAAGAGCACCACACTCTTCTTCAACACCACTTTGGAGATTACCACAATCTCCCTTGAAGATTACCACAATCTTCCTTCAACGACACCTTGTGAAGATCACCATAATCTTCCGACTTGATGAATACCAAATTCTTCAGCACCTCAAAAAGCAACACACTCTTCAATAAGAAGATTACCACAATCTTCTTGTACCTAACACCTAGATCACCCAAGTGTGTTCTTACCACAAGAACACTCACAAGGATATATTGTGTTGAATGATAACCCAAATTCAAGATTACAACTCGATAATGAATAACACAATATTGAGTGCAAGTGTAATCAAGAAATAAGCCTAGACCTCAAGATGTGAAAGTGATAAGCTAGGCAAATTACAACAAGAATAATAACAATGAAGAACAAATATGTTTGCTTGAATGTATCTTGTTGTGTTGTAATATTCTCTCTTATTGTGTTGCTTCAAATCTTCCTCTATTTATAGGAGATGGTTGATCATTGATAGGCTCCTCTTGGGAACTGATTTCTACAAAAAAAATTGCAATTAAAATTAAGATTATAGCTGTTAGAAATCAATCCCACAAATTAAGGAAAAGATGTCTGCTGCACAACGATTAGAATTTTGCTGTCAAATCATAGGGCGACCGGTCGCGCACAAATAGACGTTTGAAAATAAGAACACATTTTTACACAGGGCGACCGGTCGACGGGGGGTCCGACCGATTGGCGTGCACCTGGATCGGTTGGCCTTGTCCAAAAATCAATACAGAGAAGTTTGCAAAATTTCCCAAGCTTCAGACACCGGTCGCTCTATAGGCCGACCGATCGATGGCACCGGTCGCCCTATAGGGTGATCGGTCACCCTCACTATTTTCAGCAAATATAAAGTTCTCTGTTTTGCACAACTTTCAGGTACGGGTTGCCCTATAGGGCGACCGGTTGACCTCAAAACAAAAGTGTTGTCCAATTTTATATCGAAAATAAACTTCAAGAAATACTCCAAAAAATAGTAAAAACATTTTAGACGGATCGGGAGTATTTAGACAACTTTTAGAAACATTGCTTTAGTGTAAAAACAAAATCATCAAAATCATGATAAAACCATTTATCTAACATGCAAGTCCATGGAGAGTATGAGTCTAAGGAAAAGACCATGATAGCTTATCTGGAGCGAGTAAAACAATTAATCAAAGGCTTCGAGCAATTTCAGCTTCACCAGGTCCCAAGGGCGGAAAACGGACAAGCCGATGCATTAGCAAAATTTGCAAGCAATATCACGGGGGTCAGCTCCAGAAAAGTGGTCATCTTAACCGCCGAAGAACCCAAGGTCAGATCTGAAAAAGACCCAATTGGCTTGTGCCCCACAGCGGGTCTTCTGCTCAAGATCTCATGTCCCGAGACCTGGATGGAAGACATCAAAAACTACCTCCTGCAGGGTCACTTACCAGACGACCAACTAGAGGCGAAGCGCCTCCGGATAAAAGCATCCCGCTTTTGCATGTATGATGGGAACCTTTATTTTAAAAAATCAGTAACAGGGGTCATGCTCAAATGCTTAGCTCCAGAAAGGGTTGTGTACGTGATGCAAGAGATACATGAAGGGTGTTGCGGGAATCATTCGGGTGGAAGGTCACTAGCTTTGAAGGTCCTACGCCAAGGTTATTTTTGGCCAACATTAGCCCAAGACGCCATCGAATATGTCAAAAAATGTGAGAAGTGCCAATTGTACTCAAACCTGTCGCGTCAACCAGTTGTGCCGATGACCTCAATACTCATAACATGCCCATTCGACCAGTGGGGGATCGACATTTTGGGTCCATTCCCACTAGCCCAAGCACAAAAAAAGTTTATCATCGTCGCTGTTGAGTATTTCTCTAAGTGGATAGAAGCGGATGCCTTGGTAAAGATCACAGAAACCGAAGTCATGAACTTCATGTGGAAGAATATACTGTGTAGATTCGGAGTACCTCGGATCTTGATCTCATATAATGGAACCCAGTTTCAAGGAAAGAAGATAGTGGCATGGTGCAAAGAAATTAAGATCTAGCAGAACTTCACCTCAGTGGGAAACCAGCAAGCCAATGGGCAAACGGAGGTCGCGAACCGCATAATCTTACAGCACCTAAAGACGCGCCTGGAACAAATGAAGACCTATTGGGTTGATGAGCTCCCTGGAGTGCTATAGGCTTATAGAACAAACCCCGAAGACGGATATAGGAGAAACACCTTTCTGCTTACTATATGGCTCCGAGGCGGTGATCCTGGCTGAAATCGGGGAACCCACTCACAAATTTGAAAATTTTGATGGAGGCCAAAATCAAGAGAACATGGCAGCTGATCTAGACCTCATAGAGGAAAGGAGAGAGCGCGCCTATGGAAGGATCCTACTGGCTAAAGCAATAATGATGAATGAGTATAACAGGAGAGTGAAGAAAGTGACCCCCCACCTCGCAAGTGAGATCTCAAGATCTCAATAACTTGTGCAAAAATAAAAAGGAGGGATCCAAGTGATCTCCCACCTCGCAAGTGAGATCTCAAGATCTCAATAACTTGTGCAAAAATAAAAATGAGGGATCCCAAAGGATTCCCCAGCTCACAACTGAGACCTCGAAAACCCCAAGGGAACTAACCTCAAAGGTTCTCGAAACCCAGAGGCTGGGTAAAAACTCCCTAGGGCCCCAAAGACCTCAAATCCATCGACCTCAAGGGTCCCCAACACCCCGAGAGGAGAATCTCAGGGACCCATAAAACATGCATGCTCGGAGGGACCTCGAGACCTCGTGAGATCTAGAACTTGAGCAGGACCTCGAATGGCCTCTAAAGATCATTAAGGAGCCCTAAAGAAACAAAAGGCACGGGGATTAAAAGGACCCCAATTACTTGTTAACATAATAAAGCAATAAAGAGGAAAGTAAAAGAAGCTATGAAATAAAAGCGCAAGTGTTCATAAATGAGCAAAAGATAATTTTCCATGTACAAATTATCATGGTAAAACATAGTTGTAGCAAAAGTTGAGGCTTATGCCTCTTACAAAATGAGCCCAAAAAGATGCTAACAAAGTCCTAGCAAATGAAACCCTAGGAAGAAGGACCTAGAAGCGTGGAGACATCAAGGATATCATTCACCTCTTCGTCTGTGTTTACTTGTGTTTCAACACCCAAGGCTTCTTCAAGCACGGGATCCGGATCCTGGAGCAAAAACCCAAATTCATGTCCTTCAAAATTGTCCTCCTTCTCCTCTTCAAGAGAGGCCTTCTCACTATTTCCATCCAATTCTGGGTCTAACTTGCTCGGATCAAAGTCAGGCTTGAAACCCCCAAACTTTTGGAGCTGAGACTGGCACTTGTAGAAGCCCATAACCTCGAACTCAGCCGCCTTCTCAACAACGAGCCTATTAAAGACAGGAGAATTTTTGAAGTCCTTCGCCCCATTTAGGGGAGCTTCCTAAAGACGTCCCATGAACTCTGGCGAGTTAAGAGCCTCTTGTTTCCCAGCTTCTTGCCTTGCTCTGAAGCTCTCTTGACCCTCATGGGTCAAACGAGCGACCTCATCGTTAGTTGCCTGCAGGGACGCCTCGGAATTGTTCGGACGGGTCTCAAGCTCAAGTAGCTTAGTTTCCACCAACTTAATACAATACTCGTACTCAGTCTTGGTTTTGGTTTCAATAGCTCTCTTTTCTTGCTCAAGACGTTTCACCTAAGCTTCGGCTTCCAGTCAAAGGACCCGCTAGTGGTGGCTGCGGAGCGTTAAGTTGTGAGCTACGTTGGCGGCCTATAAAGAAGAGACAGATGTTAGGAGTGGATAGTTAAAATGAAAAAATAAAAAAGAGGTTATGGCAAGCACATAAAAAGAATGAGTAGAAGGTTATCGAGTTACCCTCATGAGATCGTGAGCTGCGATCTCCTCCAACTTAGTGTCTGGCATGGACCCTAAAGCAACTTGATCCAAAGGCAAAATGCAGGCCTGGTAGAGCTCCAACGAGTCCTTGCCTGCCCGGGTATTCACGATTGAGCTCTCGGGTGAAATATTCCAGCGGGGGATAATGCAAGTACCAAAGAAACCCCTCGTAACCCGAGAACTCTCAGCCCAAAACTGCTCATGAGCTGCAGACAACTGCTTTTTGGCGATCGACAATCTGGCTCAAAGCCAATGAGATCTCCTCCTCGGTAGGTTTCTCTTTCTCGACACGAGCTTTCTTCTTCTTCTGTTTACTACCCCCGGAGCCCTTGCTCTTGCTTTTACTACCACTACGGCTTCGACTCTTGCTTTTTTCTGCTTACTCTTTCCCTTGTCCTTGGGATCGGAAGTGGCTCCCACCTCGATAGCAAGAAGGGATGAAGGATCACCAGTGGCTAACTCACCGGACCGGGCAACAGTCTACCCTCTACCTCGCCCACTTGAGCCACCACCGGGGCAGTGGAGCTCGGGTCACTCGAGTGTACAGATGGTGGGGGGGATGTTCAACCCAGATGATCGTGCAGCCGCGATAAGTCTCTCTTTACGCTCCTTTATAACTTTAGCAACTTGCGAAGATCGTATAGCCATACCTGAAAAATAAAATGAACTTGATTAGACAAGAAAATACGGTACATGGACGAAAATTTTCAAAACTTAAATTACCAAGCGACTGGGTCCTGGGAGATACAGCAGAGCTAAGACCCGCCAAGGATAGGATCGCTTCCTTAATAAGCTCACGTATATCATAGTAGTGGGTAGTGAGATTCTGGGAGATGAAGTCCTCATCCCATGTACATTCACCTAAGAAAGGGGTGCAAACCCGGGGCTTAGAGAACCACAACCTTCTGGGAATTTTCCAAGGGCGATTAGAAGGAGCCTCAATGAAAATGAACCGTTTCCGCCAGTCGCCATAAGAGGAAGGTAAATGCGTAAGGAACTTGCAGTTGGCTCTTGGGGTCAAATAGAGGAAACCACGATCATTGGTCTTGGCTGAGGTAGTAATGTAATATAAGGCCCAAAAATGAGCCACGGAAGGCTCTACCTTAAATTACTTCGCAAGTATAATAAAACCGATAATATGCCTGACGGCATTAGGTGCAAACTGGGTAAGACACACTCCTAAACGAACAAGAATGTCCTTTATAATGGGGCTCAAAGGGAAACATAACCCGGCCTCTAGGGACGCAAGGTGGAAGGTAAAATAATTCGGAGGGGGGTTATGCATGCGATCTTGAGGTCCCGGGACAATGACCTTATAATCGGAAGGAATAAAAGACCTATGTTTTATTTGCGAGGCTTCATCACGGTGAACCGTGGATTTTATTATCTCTCACGTATCCCGCATCGGGGGATTGTATGGGGCCTGGTCGGAGCTAGACCCGAGGCACCACCAGGACTATGTACTAAGGCTGAAGGCATGGAGTTCAAGGGGTCCGACTGCAGTAGGTCGTGACCCGAGCAAAATGGGTCGGTCACGTCCTCACTAGCCGAACTCGAACTAGACCCCAAGTCTGAGCTAGAGGAACTCAAACGGGCCATGTTTATTGGGTTACTACGGGTTTGTTCATAAGTGGTTCTAGAGTTCATCTAATCCCTAAAAGAATGAGCAAAGAAAAAGGCAAAGTGTAGAGAAGAAAAATAAGAGCTACCTGAGTAACCGGAGATTACCCGAAGAAAAGTAAATTCTAAGGGCTGGAGATCGAGGTCCCTTGGTCATTTGTATAGCAGCTATGAAGGTCTAGAGGTCTTCATGAACCTAGATTTTTACAGAGGAATGTGAAAGTGAAAGTTGTTTTTACCTAATGAAAGCCCTATTTATAAGGGGGCGGCCGCCTGTCATTAATTGACAAGACATAAATGTCAGGGCACGATAACCTAGAGGACGCGACCCCTCAAAGAAAATTATAAATAAATAATATTAATAATAATAAATAATAATAATAATAATAATAAATATATTATAGTAATAATATAATATAAGAAGCAAAGAAGAGTCCTGGCACGCGGGATCGAGCTCGAGGAGTTCGGGCTATCACGTGACCTCGACCTTGAACTCAAAGAAGACCTTAAGGCTCCCGGCAATTAAGAACCAAGGTTCACGTGCTTGTCCTTGGCCTCGAGCCCCTCCGAAACGACCTCGAGTCCTCAACAACCCCGTGAACCGGGGGAATAATGATAAGACAGTGAGGTCTTAAGGCTTATACACAGTGATGTCTCGAAAGTGGGCCTGGAGCCTTTTATCCGATCCGGACTGGGGGAATGGGCATGACCCAAAAAGGTGAACCATTGATCTCCCTGACAACATAGTACAACTCCACCCTCCAGATGATGGCACTTGGCGCAACCACATTAGTCAGGGATATCTATAAATATCATGCTACAGTAATTTGATGGTAACTATTCATTCTGTCACTTTTATTACTTACTTTTACATTTACTGTCTTCATACCCCCATACCTCACGAACTCGATCTGACTTAAGCATCAGAGGGTCTTAGTCTGGACCACCCCCGGCTAGCCTGACATGTATTAATCTATTTCTGGTCACTTAAGAACTCGAACCCGATTACCCGAAAGTCCGCGACCCGATGGTAACTCACTGATATAAATCACTTGGTTTGATTGCACTATGACTCCTGGAAAGTAAAGAAGATCATTCCTTGTCGTATATATCCATAATTTTGGGACATAACCTTAATTTCATAAGGTTGGAGAATGTTCCTAACTCTACTACTTTGTCAGGCTAAATATGATTTATTTTTTATGCATATTTATGAGATTATACATGTTTTGAACTATTGAGCTTCCGAACTCTTACTGGGGTTATTTTTCAGATTGTGGCAAATGCCACAAAAATTTGCAAATATGGGGTGAAAACTCGACACGTTGAAAATATATGTGTAGCGCCCAGGTTGGCGCACGCTGGCGGGCGCGCCCTACCAAAGGCGCCTTCGCTAAAGCCAAAGCTTTTTTTTTTTTTAAGTTTTCTCGCACAGACGGTCAAAGGGGCGCTGTCGCTCGCTCTCTCTTGACGCCATTAGGGAGGGCGCCTACCCTCTATAAAGGCGTCCTCCCTTCTTCCTCCTCCATAAACCAAAGAACAACCTTCTTCGTGGGTTATTTTTCTGGAATAAGAAGTTACACATTCAAAAACTGGAATAAGAAACGCCATCCCCATTATTCGAATATATAAGAATCAATTCGAATAATCGTACTTAAAATTCTAATATATCTTTATTGTTGATTCTTTTCTTGATATATTTCTTAGTAGGGAGTAAATGTGTTTTCTTGATTCTTTTCAACTTTGTCTGAGTGCAAAGTGATGACCCTAATTTATACTAAAACAACTCTCTAATCAATGACTAGGATTTATTTGATCTAATGACTACATTTCATTTATTAGAATAGTTTAACAAAATAAATAATCCTCTAAAATTTTGTACAACTTTTCATCTTCAAATAAGTTCACTAGATTGATCTAATGACTACATTTCATTTATTAGATTGATCGTGCAGTGTTCCTGTTGTTTGCGTGCTGATTTCGCGTACTTATGTTATAATGACATGCCGTATCTTATTTCAGTATTTTAATATGTAATTTTCTTGCTGTTTTTTTAATTATGTTTACTTTATTATGTAATCGTGTTTCGATTAAGTGATATTTCGATTCAGTAATATCCAAAAATTGTGTGTTTTTTTATTTAAACTTTCAATTTTGAAAATAATTAAAAAAAAATTCGAGTTGTAGGCGCCGGTCAAAGCGGCGCCTACGTGGCAGAGAGAGAGAAATAACCCCTCCCATTTTCACCACACTTTTACAAATGTTTGTGGCAAACACCACAAACAGAAAAATAACCCCTCTTACTGGCTTGAGCATTGGACATAGTTTTCGACACTCCTAGTGCTTTACAGGTCGGACCCACCCAAAAATATTTCTTGTAAACAAAATAGCTGATTCGAATTCTTGATTATGGCCTAAGTTTTGAGCACATTGGTACTGAGGGAAGAATTCCCTATTTGGGCCATTCTAATAAAGACTCACACATTAATTATATAAAATAAAGTCAAAAATTCAATTTTCAAAAATTTTCACAGAAACTTTAAAGAGCCAATAAGCATCACCATTAATGGACACAAGCTAAAGATTGTGCTATCCTCGTCCAATCAAATCCAAATGAAAGTGTAAGAACTAGACACCACAAAACCATAAATCTCAAATTAAACTATAAATCATTGGACGGTTAAAGAAGTTTAAGAGAACACATACTACATTTAAAATTGTAGAAGAATTGCAGCATAACAAGCTGGTGCATAACAAGCTGGTTAGATAGTTAAAAGAGTAACAAATAGGACAAATAAAATGCAACATTTGGCACTGTGACAAAAACGAAAAAAGAAAAAAAGGAAAGCAAGAAAAGGGGAAAAGGATCACGGGTTAAGCAATGCGAACACGAAGTTGGACAAAAGATATACTATTATTATTATTATTATTATTATTATTATTATTATTATATTATTTATTTATTTTATTTTATTTATTTATTATATTTATATATATTAATATTATATATATTTATTTATTTTTATTTTTATTATATTTATATATATATATTATAAAAAGTGTGAATGTATTTGAAGGTTTCTTGAAAAAACTGATTTGCCAAAAATATCCTTATAGTAAAGTTAGCTTTAAGGGAAATTAATAAGTAATTTTCTATAATGAATTTTGTTTTTTATTTATTAATAATATTATTAGAGTCTTTTTGTATTCTAAAGTATTCTCATGTGCTTTGTTTCAATTGTAATTCTTATAATATTTTGGATTTTTAAATAATATTCATTTCGTATTAAACTAGATATCAAGAGCATTTGAACCATATATCATAAGCATATATAAATGACTTCATATGAGATGATTTTAGCCGTTTAAAGTTGAATTTTATGTAAATATATACATTTATAATATTTTTCCTTAATTTCTCAATAACTAAATACACCTACAAAAAGAAAAAAGATTGAAGTTATAACAAAATGAAGAATAAAATTAAATAAATAAAATTAGTCCACTTAATTTGATTCAAATAAATAGGAGGACAAAATATATTTTCTAAATTCACTTTTGGTTGCATTTACCATAAAATAATAAATTATCATCTATCATCCTTCCTAAATTGTGAAATAATTTTTTCTTTTAAAGTGAAGTAAATGACACAAGTTTTAGGTACAAGGAGATGGGGGTTTGAGTCCATGCAGAATTGTAGGGAAGTATATGCATTTCCAATAAAAAATAATTATCAGTTTTAAGGTTAGTGAAATATATGTTTTCACTAAAATTTTGAACAAAAAAATAATTTTGTTATCCAAGTTTTATTCATTAAATATATTTTTTTGTAATTATGGATATACAATTTGGCATGATTTATATTCAATTATTTTTTTATTAATGCAAAAATATGTGATTTATCAAATTTTAGCATGTAAAATTACTCAATTAATTATTTGTAATGCATCTAATTCAAAAAAATCTTAAAAGTAATTTAAAAAAAGACGTCTCCAACCATCAAAACTAAATAAGAGAAAAAAATGATCGTAAACTGAACATAAAAATCTATTTACTATTATATTATTTTCAAAATTTTCTTTAATTGAGTTGTATAAAACAATTAGTTAATAATCTATTTCGATCTATACTTACTGAAAATAAATTATATATTGAAAACAATATTGAAAATGTATAGCCATATCAACAATGTTATATAACAATATATCGTTAAGTTATATAGTGTACTAAGTAATTTCTATTTACAGGATATGTATTATTGTTTGATAAAGCGGAAAATAAATCATACATCTTCATGTATTTGCATCATTTCTGGAAAATAAAGAAAATATCAGTTACAATAAATGTAATGAGGAAGATATTGAAACAACACCAATGTATTAATAATATTTGAAGTACTTAAATATTTTATTCATCCATCAAATACTAATTAATCATTATTTCATGAATTTTAAATATTGAATACAATTTATTGTCTGTCATACAAGGTGCTTTCAATATGTTTGATGAGACAGTAACTATATATGTCGGATGTGCAATAAGTGAATACTCAACATTGACTAAATATGTGACAATATTATGTTATAGATTACTTATCTTTCTTCATATTTTTATTTTTTCCTTTTCTTTGATATATAGTTTGCATGGTAGATGAAAATGGATCGTTGTTCAATAATTTATATGATATAAAACATGTGACTTTCCTTTCAATTTAAATTCATTTATTAATCATTTTCAATCATAATTGATTAATTTATTTTATCTTAATTTCTAATATATAAATATTTAATTTAGTCAGAGAGAATATGAGTCAAAATATTAAATGGACACTATTGAGAATTTTCATTTTCCCAATTTTCATTCTGTGCTTGTTGATTTTCGCATGAGAAATGAAAATATGTTTGGTTGAATGTAATTTAAGAATAAATATGTGTTTAGAAATGAATTGATTTTTAATGGTATTTTTAAGACTTCTTTTACATGCAAATACTGATACAAATAAAAATATATTTTTATGTATTTGAAATAATTTTTAAATTTTCTTTATTATTTAAAATTATTATTGGTAAATTAGTGGTGGACCCAACAATTAGTTTTTTCAGTAAGAGTGGGAGATGGTGAAGATGTGATTGAATGACAAGGTAGGAAAATATTAAACTAAAGTAACTTTGAAAATTAGATGAAAATAAGTTGTTTTTAATCAAACACTTGATACCAAACACTTTCGATATAAATAGTATAAAAATAAATATAGGTGTAGAGATGTAAACGGGCTGGGCCCAGCGGGCCAGCCCATTTAAACCGCAAAAAAAAATAGGGTTAGGGCCTTTAAATGCTGGCCCGTTTAAATCCAGGCTTTTTTGGCCCGGACCGGTCCAGCCCGCGGGCTAAACGGGCCAGCCCGGTTTTTTTTTTTTTAATTTTGGTATTTTGAATTTTTGTTTTTTCAAAATAGAGGATTGGTAAATAAAGGGATAACAAAATTTACGTAACATTTTCTAAGAACTATATTTTTATAGTGACTTAAAATGTAATCAATTAGGATGATTTAAAATGTTATATAATGTATTGTTTGATAAATAGTTTTATCATGATTTTGATGATTTTGTTTTTATACCAAAACAATATTTTTAAAGGTTGTCCAAATACTCTTAAATGATTTAAAATAGTTTTAATATTTTCCGGAGTATTTCTTCAAGTTTATTTTCGACAAAATTGGACAACACATTTAATGATATTGCGTCAATGGGTTTTTACATCGAAACTATATTTCTAATGTTGTCCAAAATACTCCCGATCGATTTAAAATATTTTTACTAATTTTTCGGAGTATTTCTTGAGGTTTATTTTTGACAAAAATCGGACAACATTTCATTGCGGAGGTCGACCGGTCGACCAAAGAGGCGACCGGTACCTGGGAACGAGTTTCTTGAAACAGAACTCGCAGAACCCTCAAAACAGGTCAGGGTGACCGGTCCACATAGGGGGCGACCGGTCGCACACAAGGGCGACCGGTCGACCACCCCCTGGACCGGTCTTCCCGTGTAATTTTGCTGAGTATTCTTTCAAATCTTATTTGTGCGCGACCGGTCGCCCTAATGTTTGATAGCAAAATTCTAACCATTGTGCAGCAGACAACTTTTCCCTAAATTGTGGGATTGATTTCTAACAGCTATAATCTTGAAAAATGTTAGAAACCTTGAAAAAGAAAATAGTACTCTTGTGCTTACACCACCACACTTGAAAAAGGATAGTTTATTTAATTCCTATGAATCACTATCATGTGCTCACACCACCACACTTGATAAGGTTAGAAACCTTGAAAAAGAAAATAGTACTCTTGTTGAGGATATTAATTGCATGAAAAAGGATTTATCAAAATCCAACTTGAGTACCGATAAAAGGACCAATATTGTTGATAGTTGTGATAAATTGAAACAAAGACTTGATCATAAGCCTAGTATTGATAATTATGTGAAAAGAAATCAAGTACCTATGTATGTTGGTCATTATGCTCCTAAAATTGTTACTTGATTTTATTGCGGTAAAAAAGGTCATACGGTAAATACTTGTCGAGCTAGAAATAGCTCTAATTATTTTTGGAGACCTAAAAGTCTCAAGACTAATCCCAAAGGACCCAAACACTTGAGGGTACCACAAAACAATGTCATTTTAGGTACCCAACGGAACAATAATCAAGGAAAATTCATACCGCCTAGAAGACATCAAATAACCATCTCATTTGATCAAAGAAGAAGACACCACCAAAATGAATTTCCAAGAAGGAAATATTATCAACAAAGGGAAGGATATAATCCTTGGAGATGGAGCAATTGGAGAAGTCATCATCAACAAGATGATTTTCAAAGGGGAAGATATTATCAACAATGGGAACGACACAACCCATGGAAATGGCGAAATTGGTAAATCGTATCTCCCTATTTAAATATGCATTTTATCTTTTTATGCATGTTTTTATTTGTGTCTAAATTGCAAAACGAGTTTTCATAATTTTAAAATTAAGGTCTTCAATATATATATTTGTGGTTTTAAATTTTTTTGAAAAGAAGACCTTGCATGATATTTTTAAAACTCTTGAGTATTTGCTTAGACTAAATTGTTTTATAATCTCTTATGGGTTTTTAAGACATAAGCATACTCGTGATATATCTTATTGTTCTTAGCCTACACTTGTATTATATTCGTTTTGTGCTATACTTGTTTAAGATATGTGTAGGATATATATTTCCTCATCCTCTTCTAGAGATGCTTAAACTATCGAGGTATGCTCATCATTGGTATTCATCCTATAGACTCGATATATTTTTGTCATATGCCTATGTGCTTGTTTTTCAAGTTATTTCAAAGTATTTCACATAAGTGCCATTAAGAGGATTTTTCACCACACTTTTACAAATGTTTGTGGCAAACACCACAAACAGAAAAATAACCCCTCTTACTGGCTTGAGCATTGGACATAGTTTTCGACACTCCTAGTGCTTTACAGGTCGGACCCACCCAAAAATATTTCTTGTAAACAAAATAGCTGATTCGAATTCTTGATTATGGCCTAAGTTTTGAGCACATTGGTACTGAGGGAAGAATTCCCTATTTGGGCCATTCTAATAAAGACTCACACATTAATTATATAAAATAAAGTCAAAAATTCAATTTTCAAAAATTTTCACAGAAACTTTAAAGAGCCAATAAGCATCACCATTAATGGACACAAGCTAAAGATTGTGCTATCCTCGTCCAATCAAATCCAAATGAAAGTGTAAGAACTAGACACCACAAAACCATAAATCTCAAATTAAACTATAAATCATTGGACGGTTAAAGAAGTTTAAGAGAACACATACTACATTTAAAATTGTAGAAGAATTGCAGCATAACAAGCTGGTGCATAACAAGCTGGTTAGATAGTTAAAAGAGTAACAAATAGGACAAATAAAATGCAACATTTGGCACTGTGACAAAAACGAAAAAAAAAAAAAAAGGAAAGCAAGAAAAGGGGAAAAGGATCACGGGTTAAGCAATGCGAACACGAAGTTGGACAAAAGATATACTATTATTATTATTATTATTATTATTATTATTATTATTATTATTATTATTATTATTATTATTATTATTATTATTATTATATTATTTATTTATTTTATTTTATTTATTTATTATATTTATATATATATTAATATTATATATATTTATTTATTTTTATTTTTATTATATTTATATATATATATTATAAAAAGTGTGAATGTATTTGAAGGTTTCTTGAAAAAACTGATTTGCCAAAAATATCCTTATAGTAAAGTTAGCTTTAAGGGAAATTAATAAGTAATTTTCTATAATGAATTTTGTTTTTTATTTATTAATAATATTATTAGAGTCTTTTTGTATTCTAAAGTATTCTCATGTGCTTTGTTTCAATTGTAATTCTTATAATATTTTGGATTTTTAAATAATATTCATTTCGTATTAAACTAGATATCAAGAGCATTTGAACCATATATCATAAGCATATATAAATGACTTCATATGAGATGATTTTAGCCGTTTAAAGTTGAATTTTATGTAAAATCAAGAGGATTAGAATAATCATTTTAGTTACTATGTGGATTAACAGAAATCAGTTGAGGTGGGGATATTTCTATTAAAGTATTGTTTGTCATTATTAAATATTTCATATATGTGTTTTCGTTTATGTGCAATGTGGAAAGAGGAAATCATGTTAGTCAGGGACCGTAAATAGGTCAAAAGAATCCTCGGGGTAGCCCGTAGTACTATAAAGTAACTGGCCAGTTAGAGGAAAATTATAGAGGAAAAATTACATGTTGAATATTTATGATTACGCCTATTGATGTATTTAATTATGACAAACGTGTCCCCACGAGCGAGTTGAAAGCTCACCCCATTTTTATTAAAACTTTTCAGGTTGAGGAGCCCGAGCGAGGATTGGAGGCGGTGGATGCAAAGTCAACGATTTTTATTTAATTTGAATTTTTAGGAACCCTTATTTGTTAATTAATTTGAGTACTTACTGTTAATAGTTAGTATTTTTTTTTATAAATGTTATGGTTTGAATTAAAGTACTTTTGTTTATTTGGAAATTCTTTTTGAATTATAGGCAATGTTTTATAAAATATGTTTTTTTATAATTCTTTTATTGAATTACTTGTATTTTTGAAAACCGGGTCGTTACATATTGATTTTGATGAAACATTTGCACTCATAGCACATTTAGAAGTTATTTGCACTTTACTTGCCCATTCTTGTTTTAAGAAAATTTCAAGCTTTACCAAATGGATGTTAAATCCAATTTTCGAAATGGTTTTATTCAAATAGAAGTCTATCGGAGTTTAAAAATTTTAGGCCAAATGATTTTTATAAAAGGCCTTATACGGTTGATACAAGTACCCCGTATATGGTTTAATAGACTTAGCTATTTTTGCAAAATGATTTTACAAGAGGTAAAGTTGATACTACACTCCTTGTTTTTGAAAAAGGACAAGATTGTTTACTTGTGCAAATTTATGTTGATAATATTTTTGGTGCTACTAATGAATATATGTGCAAGATATTTTTCAAGTCAATGCAAGGTGAACTTAAGATGATCATGATGAGGGGAGCTCAATTTCTTCATTGGAATTCAAGTTCAACAATGCCAAGAAGGTGGTTATATTCCACACTCAAAGTATACAAAAAGAAGAAGTGAGACATTGAAGAAGAAAGAACCATCTCAACCACTATGACTACTATGTAAAGATTGACAAAGGTTGAGGAAGGCATGTCGGTTGATAAACAAATTCGAGGTATGTTCATTCATTTTTATTACACCCATAGACTCGACATTTTCTATTCCTTATGTCAATATGCTCGAGCTCAAAAACAATTCCAACGAATCTCATTAAAAATGTCGTTAAAAGAAATTTTCAAATATTTGAAAGGCACTTTCTCTTATGACTTGTTGTATCCAAAGTCTTAAAACGTTCTTATTTACGGGATAACAAGTCCGGTGATTATAATTTTTCAAAATATGGTTCGTCATAATCGAACTAAACATATTGAGATTCGATATTTTTTTTAAGGGATTGCATGTTTTAACAAAAACTTGAGATGTATTTAATTCCACCTCAAGGATAACTCGCGGACTTTTTAATCGCTCACCGCCGAGTATTTTACCTCATTTCGAGCTTGATTATGACATAATGTATATTGAATGAGGTCTAAGTTTGCATTTTGCACGTTCTCAAAACTTAGGGGCGAAAAATCGGATTTTTGGATCAAATTTCGGACTTTCAAAACAGAATCAACGGTGGGCTGCCGGGCGGGAAAGGCCGACCGGCCGCCCATACCCTGGACCGGTCGCCCTTAAGATGTTTTGGTTTAAATTGCGTCTGTTTTCCAGACTTAGCCATTTTTGGCTCTTTTGGCCATTTTTCGTCCCCTTCGCCAATTGAACACAAATTTCACTCCAAATTTGTTTTGTTGCATACATTTCATATCTTGGACTTATTTAGGCTCGATTATCATCATTATTGCTCGTCTTTACCGATTGAATGGTAAGAATTCTACTCCTTTATCTCAATTGGGTTGAACCCTTGAGAACTTGACTTATATGTTTATTTCTTGATGCAATTCTTATACATTTGTGTTGAGCATGATGATTGTTGATGGATGATATTTGTTAAATTGCTTTTGGTGATGAAAAACTTGGTTTGATTACATTTACAAGGGCTATATATATCTTCTTCAATTTTTTACGCCCGCCAAGTGTTCGATAATATGTCTCAATGAAAAATTCATCACCTACATGATTCTCTTGTTTTCAAATGTCTTATATATTTATAGAGATCATGTTTTTGCAAATCAAATGAGTTCTCATAAGCTTCTACAAGTTGTATGATCAACTTTTTCCTCCTATTTGGTCCATAAGCTTAAATGTTCAAATAGCTCGATACATCGGTTTAGTTTAAGCACTTTGATATGATGTTTTTATTGTGCTAACATTCTTTTTGATGATTCCAAAGGGGGAGAAACAGGTTATAAGCTTATTAGCTCATAGAAGCTAAACTAAGCTCGAGAAAGAAGCTATAAGCTATGGCTCCTCCAATTGTTGTTTGATGAACTTATATACTTGTCTAATGATGTTTTGTTGACAGGGGGAGCTTATAAGCTCTTGTACTTAAGATCAATATGTAAAAGCTAAGCTTTTAGCTTGTGGTTGATTGCTTTTACATTACACTTGTTGTGCATATTGATAGGGGGAGCTTTTGCTATATATGTTTGAATATCTTTACTCCCATCCTTGTGATTATATTGTGTGGAATGTTGTCGCTCACAACGGATAGTTCTTTTTAACCGGTAAAATTGTTTTGTCTTCAAAATCGACCTCGTTAAAATTGTTTTGGTTTGTAATCATCAAAAAGTGGGAGATTGTTTGATAAATGGTTTTATCATGATTTTGATGATTTTGTTTTTATACCAAAATAATGTTTTTAAAGGTTGTCCAAATACTCTTAAATGATTTAAAATGGTTTTAATATTTTCCAGAGTATTTCTTCAAGTTTATTTTCGACAAAATTGGACAACACATTTAATGATATTGCGTCAATGGGTTTTTACATCAAAACTATATTTCTAATGTTGTCCAAAATACTTCCGATCGATTTAAAATATTTTTACAAATTTTTCGGAGTATTTCTTGAGGTTTATTTTCGACAAAAATCGGACAACATTTCATTGCGGAGGTCGACCGGTCGACCAAAGAGGCGACCGGTACCTGGGAACGAGTTTCTTGAAACAGAACTCGCAGAACCCTCAAAACAGGTCAGGGTGACCGGTCCACATAGGGGGCGACCAGTCGCACCCAAGGGCGACCGGTCGACCACCCCCTGGACCAGTCTCCCCGTGTAATTTTGCTGAGTATTCTTTCAAATCTTATTTGTGCGCGACCGGTCGCCCTAATGTTTGACAGCAAAATTCTAACCATTGTGCAGCAGACAGTTTTTCCCTAAATTGTGGGATTGATTTCTAACAGCTATAATCTTGATTTTAATTGCAATTTTTTTGTAGATATCAGATTCTAAGAGAAGCCTATCAAGTATCAATCATCTCCTATAAATAGAGGAAGATTTGAAGCACAACAACAGGAGAGAACAATACAACACAACAAGAAACACTCAAGCAAACACTTGGTCTTATATTGTCATTATTCTTGTTGTAATTTGCCTAGCTTATCACTTTCACATTCTTGAGGTCTTGGCTATTCTTGATTACACTTACACTCAATTGTATAATTTATTATCGAGTTGTAATCTTGAATTTTTGGGTAATCATTCAACACAAGATATCCTTGTGAGTGTTCTTGTGGTAAGAACACACTTGGGTGATCTAGGTGTTAGGTGTAAGAAGATTGTGGTAATCTTCTTGTTGAGGTGTTGAAGAATTTGGTATTCTTCAAGGTTGAAGATTGTGGTAATCTTCACAAGGTGTCGTTGGAGATTGTGGTAATCTCAAAGGTGGTGTTGAAGAAGAGTGTGGTGCTCTTCAAGGTGTTGTTGTAAGTTGGTGTTGTATTAATTTTGGTAATTAATAAAATCTTTTTTCTTTTTGAAATCCATCTCGCATATACTGGGGTGGTAGAGCACGTAGTCCCTAGGTGGGGTGAAGCTCTATAAATCGACGCGTGTTGTTTACATTCCGCACCTTTATTATTATCTTGGCTTATTTTGTTCAAAAAATGGCATAATCGAAAAGATGGAGATAATCTATTCACCCCCCCTCTAAATTATCGTAGCCGCTTGGACTTACATTTATATCTCTCTAATAAATACAATACTATAATTTAAAAAATTTAAAATTTTCGTGACTTAAATGTGACAAATAATTGAAACTTTATGCAAATAATTATAAAGATGAATTTGTTGTATTTTGAGATTCCAACTTATCTCACTCACAAACATTGAACATCAAATCGCGTTTTATCATTATTTATATTTATTTAATTTGTTTGACAAAAATCAAAAGGTATTAAGAAAATATTCATTATATAGTATTTATCATTCTACATTGTAGTTTGTTGTTTCTATTTTCATTTTAGAAATGAGTTTTTGCACATATTTTTGTTTTAACTCTTATTGCAGTAAGTATGTTCTTAACGTTTCAAAGCCTTTGACGATAATGATGATGTTTGATTATATTTGAATTTTAAGACTTTTATCCTTGTAATGCAACATAAAAAAATTGTGTAATTTAGTTTTGCATATTTAGTTTGATTGTTATATTGTTATACATGCTTTAGTATAAAAATTAGATTTAAATAAAAAAAAAGATTGGCTTGTAGCCCGTTAGTGGCCCGTTTAGCCCGAAGCCTGCTAGGGTTAGGGTTAGGTTCGCAAAATACTAGCCCGCATAGTAGTGGCCCGTTTAGTCCGAAGCCCGTTAGGGCCATCCCGTTTAACATCTCTATATAGGTGTTTGGAATGAGATCATAAGAAATAGGATTTCACTTTCTCATCGCTCTCAATAAAAAGATAGTGAATGAAAATCTGAATGTTGTAGCTGATTTGATTCAAGAGATAACACTCATTCCGGAGATGGAGAAAAAGACTAAGACATCCATACATCAATCAATCATGTTCGGGCTAAGAATATACTAAAAACGTTGCAAAAAAGTGTCAAAGCCAAATATGAAGAAGAATGAGACACTCAAAAAGTAAAACAAGAGTTAAATTGATGCAAAAATAAGTTCTTAGAATACCGTTATTTCTAATCATTAGTCTTTAGTTTGTTAATATCGATTGTACTTTGTTCAATGATAATATGATGTAAGTATCGTGTTTTTAGTTCAAAATGTCCTAACCATATTTCACCTACTAAAAAATTTAATTTTAATGTTGCAAATTTTATTTTAGAATCAAATATACGAGTGAAATTTACCATATATACAAAACAATTTAATAAAAAAAATTCCAATTTTAAGATTTAATTTAATTAAATTAATAAATTATCTGGATTACGTGCAACGCACGTGCACTTTACTAGTAAACTTAAATGTCCTAAAGGCTAAAATAATAAGTGCATAAAGTGAAAACAACAAAAATAAAATAAAATAATAAATCTGATACATCAGCCATTAAAACCTTAGTGCAATGACGATTTATGCTCCTCTCATGGTTTCGAAGTTGTGCATAAAATTTTTAACATCTGAAGCTGGTGAAGAAAATCATAAAACCAATCTCCCCAGGAACATGCAGTCAACCAACGAAATAAAACTAACAGAAATACACTTAAGAAAAATTAAGCAATGTTCGGTTGTGGTGCTTCAGGATCACACAAAATAGCACGCGCATTAGCAAGTAAACCATATACTAGTACAATATAAACACCTAAAATTAGTATTGTCGCTAAAACTCTAAAGAGTTACATCGTTAATCAAAGAAAAAAAAAATGGAAAATAAAGAAGAGCGAATTGTGGGAAATATTTACTTAGGATAGGACAAAGACTTTTTCAACATGTGAGATAAAAACTAAGTTTTCTACTCACTTTTGTGGTTCTTTTACCCAAATACCCTTGATACTTTAAATGCAAAAATAGGTGGGGTCCTATTTTTTTCTCTCTCTACTCCCTTTTTGGATTTTATAAAAAAATCTATTTTTTCGGTAAAATTTTTCGAAAGCCTTCAACAATTTTCGTTTTTTAATCCATTTTTCAGATTTTTAAATAATTTTTTAGAATTTTAAACAAATTTCATATTGTAAATAAATGGCAAATGTTTAAAAAAAAGTGTATAATTTTTTTTAATTTTCATATTAAATTTTTTGTAATTTTTTATTTTAAAATATCGATTCTTTTTTTAAAACAAATTATCGTGTTTTTTATATTCTAATATTTAGACTGTAAAATAATTTTGTGGATTTTTTTAATATTTTTTAATAAATTACAAATACTTTTAAATTTTATTGAAATAATTTTCAAAATTAATAAATATTTTTTTTAGATTTTTAAACAATTGGGGGTTGACACGATATATAACATGATATGTATATGCGTATGTACATAAGGGTTGACACGATATGCACGATATGTGCACAATATGTGCACGATATTGGCACAATAAAGATTGGCACGATATATGGCACGATATTGGCACGATATCGATACGATATGGCGCAATATATATCATAGGGATGTCTGTATTTGGGGTGGAGTATACACTATTTTCAAGAAAAATAATAATTACATCGGTTTCAAAATTCAAAATCCTCAAATTAAAGGAGGGGCAATTTAGTCAAATTGAGTAAAAAAATATTTTTTTAAGTAGTTGGGTAGAAAAGAAACCCACTATCCATAGTGGGTAGTTTTTTTAAGTTGGTTTCCCGCTCATTTTTCTTTTTCTAAAAACAAGTAATAAAAATTCTTTAAGAAAAAAGGTAATAAAAATCTGTGAAAAATAAGAATTTATAAATATTTGTGATTTTATTATTTTTTGTAGTCAACTTTCTTTCAATAAATCACTTTTTAAAGTTACATATTAAATTGTTCAAAAAAAGGTTATACATTATAAATAAAGTTACTTAAATCAGGTTTTCAAATCTGTGGGTGTGCTGCATAATTATTATATACATATATATATAGTTTAAAAATTTAATACCTTTTCATTTTAGATCCGTTTTTGACGTATAATATATAAATCATTTTTTTTACGATCTTCGGTTTGACATAGATATTGCATATATACAATAAGAAATAAAAAATAAAAAATAAAAATATATAAGATGTATTTTCTCATTATTTTATAAAGTGCTTTAAAAATTAAGTATTCGGGCTATTAGACATCAATTTTGTATATTCATGAGTTTTGGTTATTTATCATATATGTATAGTTGTTAATTGGACTTATCCAATCTCTTCATAATTATATGGAATTATATTTAAGTTGATTAAATTCAATCAAAAAAATACTTATTTTAATCGAAGAAAAATATCTCAAACCATGTATCCAAATATTATATTATATATCCATACATAGCATTTGATATATTCATGTAAGAAGAAATTATATTTTTATTTATAATAATTTTGTATATATGAAAATTTAATTTTTTATATTTTTAATGTACTTTTTATGTTAATAGAAATTATTTTTTATATTTATCAGTGTATTTTGATATTCTTTTTTTTATTTCAAAAATTCGGCCATGTCGTTGCAGAGACTCGAACCCCGACCTCTTCACTAGAGAGCAATATCTGTGGCCACTAGCTAACCCCAATGGTGCATTGTATTTTGATATTAAATTTTTAAAGTTGTACATTAAGTCTATTAGATATGAATTTGTCTGTTTGATATTTTTTTGATATATGTGCATATATAAAAATAAAATAGTTTTTATTTTTGAATATTTTATTTTCCCATAAAATTATGTTGTTATATATAAATATTATTTTTGGTTAATTTCTTTAATAATTCTAACAACGATTCAACTTTCTATACTCTAAAAAGATATTGGAATTTGAAATGACTTTATTATTGATTGCATTAAACAACAATACATCAAATATTGAACATTGGAAATTAATTTTTTTTCAAACTTTTACTTTCTTATAGATAAACATGTTCAATATAAAGATACAATTCACATTCACAAATTTTTTAATATCAACCGAATATATTGTATTTAAAAATTCTTTTTCTTAGTTTATAATAATTTATTTTTATATTATTTAAGTATGATTTATAATAAAATTAATTATTTTTTATTTTAATTATTTATTGAAATTCTAAACTTTTTGCAGTCACTAAAAATTATAAAAATACAGTTTGTGCATCACATGATCTGAAAATACTAAATATGAGAAAACAAATAGAACATAATAATTGAAAAATCCAAATAATACAATACAAACCACCCCCAAAAAAAAAAAATTCAAAAGTTTAAAATCGGCTTAACAATGTGAATAAATAAAATACATAACAAAATCCTTAAAAAAGTAAAAATATCCCCAAAATAATCAATATAATAAAATCAGTAACATTACCAAAACTATTTATTGTGTCCTATTTATTAACTAATATACTTGGTTCTCCTACACATACGAGACGACTTTGGAAAATAATTTTGCATCCGAATTTAACGCTACAACCTTTGAAAAAAAGTATGACACATAATTTCACACTTATTAGGAATTTAAATATGACTAAATTGAAATGAGTGTTGAATGTGCACTTGTGCAGTTTTATGAAAAAATAGTTTCCAAAGATTAAACACAAATACAAAAGCTTGAATGTATTTTTTTTATGATTCTGTGGTATGATAAGTTTTTCATTTTTGATTTTATCTATAAAAAAACATTAATACTATTTCCAGTTTATTGTTTGATGCTATATTGAAATTATCACAATGCAGGAGATAGAATTCGTAGAACTATTAGGAAAATCCACATGTCACAGTACAAAATGGACGCATCACAGATATACAAACGTGCATCGCACGGGCAAAAGATTAGTTATTATTAATATTTTAGTAAATATCTTAGAAGGAGAAGTAGTGATGAGAATAGAACTCCATACATATGGTCTAGGCATGAAAATCTTACCCACTATACTTCTTTCTGATTCCCGGAATACGAATATTATTGATAATTATAGAAATAGAGAGCATATTTTTATATATGGAAACAATGTTATTTATTAAATCGAAACACGAAAAAATCATGTGCTCAAAATTTTTTCATATAGTAAATGTTGATATTATAGTAATTTGATTACGAAAATCCAAGACGCGTATTCACAATACAGTATTATAGAACTTCGATTATGAAAATGTCGAACACATTCACAACTCAACATTTATGGTTCAAGACGCATATTCACGATATAATAAATATTGATGCTAAAATTCTATTACAAAAATCATAGTGATGCATTCACAAATCAGCAAATGAAGTGTTCGCAAATTCTTATAGCTTTCGCAACTCAACATCTCTCAGATATCATAAATTCTAATGGTTTCTAAGTGTTTTTTCATCAATCAAAAAACACTGCACAAAAATGGCTATGATATTGGCCCTCTCATGATTGCACAGTGGTGTAAGGCGTATTCCTAAAACCAAATGTAATAAGTTAGAATATTTTTTCTATATGAGTACAAATCCTGGGATGGGAAGGGTGATGGGAATCGAACCCCAAATCTCTAGCCAGACTTGACAGTCTTTAACTACTTGACCACTATTTGATTCTCAAGTTTGAATCTTCACTTCTACACCATTTGGCCGAGTCTGTCACATGAGATAATGTCTATGGATTCCTATTATATATGTATATATATATATATATATACTTATACATATATAAAAAATGGATATAATATTTAATAATCTATCTACTACTATTTGGTTAAATATCTTTTTTCTAAATCTTAGTGCAAATTCTGTGAAGGAATTTGATTGATCATCACTTGAGAATGTAACATGGTAAATATTTATCCAATGAAACGAGGAAATTTTAATATATCCCTAATTATGCGCGATTTTTTACATCACCCACTAAACTATTTCTATTTTTACTTATCCCTTAAATTACACAAAAAAAAATTACAGTCCCATTTCCTTAGCCCTGCTAGTAGAATATTTCTATCAGGTCTGTTGACGGGAAGGGTGAGATGAGACTGTAGAAATTTTCGTAAAGTTTAGAGAAATTTTCTATTAGATGATTTTCGTAAAGTTCACAATATATTATTATAGAAATTCGATTACAAAAATCGTCGAATACATTCACAACTCAATATTTATGGTTCAAGACACACATTCATGATATAATAAGTATTGATGCTAAAATTCTATTACAAAAATCATAATGATGCATTCACAAATCAACATCTCAAGTGTTCGCAAATTCTTATAGCCTTCGCAACTCAGCATCTCCCAGGTATCATAAATTCTAGTGGTTTCTAGTGTTTTATCATCAATCAAAAAAAAAATGCACAAAAATGGCTACAATATTAGCCCTCTCATGATTGCATAGTGGTGTAGGGCGGATTCTTAAAACCAAAAGTTTGAAGTTCTAATCTTTTTTTATTTATATATGAGTACAAATCATGGGATGGGAAAGGTGATGGGTATCGAACCCCAGATCTCTAGCCTGATTTGGCAGTCTTTAACTACTCGACCACTATCTGATTCTCAATTTCGAATCTCCGCTTCTATACCATTTGGTCGAGTCTATCACACAAGATAATGTCTATGGATTCCTATTATATATATATATATATATATAAGGTTAGGATCAAATGTGGTAGGAGGCTTGCCGTGTGGCAGTGTGGATTAATCAAATTCATCCACACCTTTTATTCAATGGTCCAGATTGATATTAAAAGTAACTGATTTATCAATTAATTAATGGGTTTGATTTTACAATTGTTCCCGCTTTTCATTCAATTGTAGTTTACTCACAATGATGTACAATTAGTTATACAATGATGCACTGTTAGATATAAAATGGTGCACAAATTAGTTATTAAATAGTGCACAGTTCAACTATTAAAATGGTGCATAATTCACATATGGACACGTGATCTTTATCACATCCATGATTGTAGGGCGTCATTATGGGAAGGTGGTTACACCATTTTGTCTTTATATGATTTTTAGATGATGTACAATTAGTTATACAATGATGCAGTGTTAGATATAAAATGGTGCACAGTTAAGTTATTAAATGGGAAGATGGTTACACCATTTTGTCTTTATAGTTCATTTAGATGATGTACAATTAGTTATACAATGATGCACTGTTAGATATAAAATGGTGTACAGTCAGTTATTAAATGGTGTACAGTTCAGCTATTAAAATAGTGCACAATTTCAGTTATGAAAACGTGATATTAATCAATCCCTTGATTGTAGGGGCGTGATTTATGACATTTTGCTAGATACTGTTATGTCCTTTCCACCTATTAATTAATTGATAAATCAGTTATTTTTAATAGCAATCTGGACCATTGAATAAAATGTGTGAATGGATGGGATCAATCCACACTAGGGGTGTCAATTTCAAACCCGACACGCAAACCCGACACGAACCTAACACGAAATTAATGGGTATGGGTCCAGGCTTTGTGAGTCCCGGTCGAAAATGGGTCGAACCCGAATAACTCCGCCAATTAAACAAGGTCGGGTTGGTCAACCTCTTGTGACCCATTTAACCCGTCTAACCCGTTTGTGAATTTAAAAGAAAATTAAATAAATAATTAATTGTAAGAAAAAACAACAAACAAGACATGTCATTAAAACTTAAATGATAAAACCTCCTTAATTATGTATTCGTTATTATTATGCATGTCTTTCTGAATATTGTCCTTAAAATATGATTAGCATATTATGTTATTTATGCAATTATGTTATTTCTTTTTGTATATTGTGAATTGTAATATTTTTTATTGATTGAATAGTGTATGACGGTGATTGATTTTCAAAAAAATAAATTTATTGATTAAAACTATTAAATTTATATAAATATAATTTTATTAAACTAAGCTACACGTGGGTGGTCCAGGGTTACAGCGTGAAATAAGTAGGTCGGGTCCAGGGTTCAAGATTCGACACGAATAATTAAAACGGGTCCGGTCGGCCATTTCGACACGCCAACCTCGCGAACCCGGACCAACCCGAATTGACACCCCTAATCCACACCGCCACATGGTAAAAGGTCGTCACACGAGATCTCATCATATATATATATATATATATATATATATGTATATATAGATCCAGTGAGACAAGGACCTTAGGTGAGACCGTATGGACTAATTTTAGCCATTATTGAATCATTGAGTGGTTGTGATTAGATGGACAAATAATATAATTAAATAATTAATTTAATCTAAGAAATGATAATAAAATAAAATCGACGTTAATTGACAACTAATCCCATAAAACACGGATACACAATTGGAAAGAAAATCTCTCATTATCTTCCACAATCCCATAAATAACGAATGCACAATTGGAAAGAGAATTTGTTATTAAAGTTATGCAACAAAAATCAACTAACTATGCATTGCCTAGAACTATAAATGCATCAAAATCAACTAATTATGCATTGTCTAGAAACTATCTATGCAATGTAAAAAAATTAAATATGCAGTAAATTATACTCAACTATGCAATAAGTGTCATAAACCAAGCAGCATTGCAACAATCAACTAATTTTGACCCAGTGAGAAGTCATTGTTGGACATGATTTTAAGATATGTTTTTCTAGGTAATTATATTGTAGTTCCCTTTATCATTAATATGTTGAATGTTTATTTAGTTCTTATGAACCATAGATGCAAGCACCTTGTTTATAATTTATAAGTAATAAAAGCAATGAACACAATTTACCTATTTTTCACAAATTTATATTGGACAATGAGTTTTTTTAATTTAATCCAGAAAATATCATACATATACATTGTATTATAGTGATATAGACAATATTTTGTTTATAATTAAATTAGTATTCGTCGAACCAAGAAAACACTCATCAAAATTAATAAATTAATCCCAATTAACCAATAACCTTTAAATTAATAAAATTTCACCGTCTCAATACTACTAATTTATAGAGGTATTACTTAGAGCCGTCAAAATAGGCCAGGCTTGACGGGCTAGCCCACCCTGCCAACCTGCAAGCTGCAGGCAGGGTCATATCAGCGGCATTGCTTACAAATATATCTGCTAACTTGGTATAGAGACTGGTTTTTAATGTTTTTTTAATAAGTTGGGAGTACTTGTTGGAGGGGAAGAGATAAATTCCAAATAAACTGAAAGATACAAGGTTCGAACCCTGGTTGACACCCTTATAAAGGGTTAGTGAAACAACTAAAATTTCAGTATCATGTGAAGTCGTCAAAGGCAAACATATAGAATTTCCATAGGCATTTTACCTTACAACATGACTAATCCAGTGAGAACATTGTTTGTTGCACATCAAAAAGAGAAAAGTATGTATCTTCACCTTGCCACATTTAAAGTGGCTCATTGGCTGAATAACATAATGGCACAGGTAACTAATTAGACTCCATACATGTATGATTTGGATTTGTGCTAACCTCCAGACTTTTTTAACATGATGACAAACAAAACATCAGATGATCAATGAGTAACACAGGTCACCATATCTGAAGTCTCACCTTAGAAACAAGACTACACTTTTTTCTGCTGTGTCCCCAATATCATTTGGTCAAACTGCTACCACTGCTCTAGCTTTGCCTCGTATAAATTCTGCTATGTATGTCGTTTTTTTAACTATTGGCCTCGCGCAATTTGTTTTCTTGGTATGACAGCAGCTCAGAAAAAAAAAACCACCAAGAAAAAAAAAAAAAAAAAAAAAAAAAAAAAGAGAGCATCGAATCTCATGAATTCAGGTAATCTTCCCAGCCACCTTTTTCCAGCTTATCATCCTTCACTAAAACTTCATCTCTTCTATCTTCTTGGTATTGGGCCATCCTATACAATGAAGGATGGAACAGGCCACTTCACTAGTAAATTACATGAAAAAAGGAGGAAAAAAAAAAAGAAACAGCGAAGAGCATATTGTTCTAAGAGGAAAGATAGCCTCACCTAGCTTGCAAGTCGATGTCACTAATTCCTAACAACCTTACTGCCAGCAGACCTGCATTTGTGGCATTATTTATTGCTACTGTCGCAACTGGGACTCCCCTTGGCATCTATTAAACCACAGACAAGCACAAGCTTATAATTCAGAATACATATCTGAAAGCTCATAATATTTCTTGATAAGAGCAGTGAAGTCAAATAATGGAAATGGTAGAATAAAATATCAATGGACAAATTCTGATGCAGCAGCATACTAGAAAAGAAAGCATGCTATGGTAAATCACATCTTTATTGCTCTCGCCTGTCTAGACAGAAGCCTGATTTGATTTTTAAGAAGTTATGATTTTCGTTACTCTGTCTTATTACATCCAGCATTTCCCAAGCTCACAAACATCAGTCAGACTCTGAAAAAAGAAAGAAAGAGGATGTAGGACAAGTACCTGAACAATAGACAAGAGCGAATCAAGTCCGTCTAATGTAGATGCACGAACAGGAACACCAATCACAGGCAAGGGGGTCAATGCAGCTACCATGCCTAATCAAGTGAGCAATGTCACCAAGTTTTCTTTCCAATAAATCTGATGAAATAAAAATATCACGTTACTAATATAAGAGACCTGGCAAGTGAGCGGCACCTCCAGCACCCGCAATGATAACCTGGATACCACGCTCCCGAGCAGATGAAGCATAAGAAAACATCATTTCAGGGGTCCGGTGAGCTGAGACTATTCTTACCTGTAAGACAATGTTCATAAAAGGCTAATGCGTCACGTCACGTGACCAATCATCTCTATGCTGAGGTTCCCACATGATTTTAATCACAAAATGCAGTGTATGTAAATAACCTCTGCAGGCACATTGAACTCTCTTAAAATCTTTGCAGCATCCTTCATAACAGGAAGGTCCGAGTCAGAGCCCATTATGATTCCAACACGTGGCGCAGCTGCAGTAGGAAGAACGCCAATTATACCCAAAAGTGATCCAAAGAAAAAATGCAGACTAAGCAAAGATTTGATATTGCAAGAAAACACAATGCCACTGCCACATTTTCATTTAGGTCATCCACGACTAAGCAAGGATTTGTGATCGCAAAAGAACACAGTGCCACCAACAATTTCATTTATGCCCTCCAAAGTCCAGATTTGTGCCCCATTTCAACAAAATCTTAGGCAAAGAAGTCCATGTTTTCCATAAGAAGTTGCATACAGATCAGGAAATGGTAAGTTTGAACACCTGATAACAAACACAGAGAGTGGGACGGTGTATAATTACACTATTGGTGTATAGCACAGGCAAGCATACTCTCCTGCCCGCTCGCTCTCTCTTAATGAAAGAAACAATCACTTTAGTTAAGAGCATGAACTCAATCCACCGACGCTGCAGTTTATCCCTTTCTCATGGTGGATGTGGTGGTTGGCTACGGAAGGAAGAAGGGGGGAAATAGAAAGAAAGTGTGAAGAAGGAGAATATTATGTATAATTATAGAACGGTCCAGCAAAAATGATATAAAAACATAATTTATTCAAGTAAACTAAAACACTTCGTTTTACTAAACAAAGTAAAACTGTCTAGTTATAAATATTATTTATCAAAGAGAAATTTAAGATATTATATACACACTATTATAAATATAAAAAATTATAAATTATTATAAATACTTAAGATATCTATTATATCCATATAAGTATTATTCTATATGGATCATGGATATTTAGATTTTAAAAAGTATTTTTATTACTTAATATTTGTTATTATTTAGTTCGGTTGAATGTATTTATTTTAAAAAAAGGAATAAAACTAATTAGTAGTTGAAGTATACAGCTCAAAGGAAGTCAAAAGTAATAGATAATATGTAATTTTCCTATTTTGAAAAAAGGGAAAATTTTAAATTATAAATATATTTTTTGAATTAGATTTAAAAACTGATTTTAATTATTTATTTAACAAATGGATGAAAAATTTATAGAGAAAAATACTTTTTATTTCACATTAAATAGGGATGGTGAGCTATGCCTAATTGTGTGTAGCACTAGGGGGCAATAATGTGATTTCACATTTAAAAAGTGTCCAAAAGTACGAAAACCTATCACTTTCGCGCAATCTGCGCGTGCAGTACAAACCCTAATAAGTAGTGACGGAATGGGAGTATTTACAGCGTTTTTATTAACATAGGAGGTACTTAGGCTATTTTCTTAACTTAGGGGTTTATTGCATTTTTGGCAAAACACAGGCGGGATTTATGCAATTAACCAATAACATAACTGACCTGCAGGCTGGTCTTCATTTATTTCTTCTCTCAACATGGATTTCAATCGAGTTTCAACAATGCCCATAGAAGAGCCAACAAGTGTGATATGACCCACCTTTCTTTGTTTCCTCATCTCTGCAAAGTTTTAATAATGACTGTCATCAAAAGATGTAAGTGTAAACACGAATATATTATATGCAAAAGATCGCCCAATTAACCAACCTGGTTTGTCATACCAATGAACTGTTGCCCCAGGAATCCTCAATGCTCTTCCAATAAGTTGATTAGCAACACGGAAACCAGGCTCTCCCTGTATCCAGAAAAGTGAAGCACAATATGTGAAGACTACTCTGGACAAGTTAAGGATCTAACAATTTTGATTATAACAAGTAGGAGGAGTCCAGGCCCTATTTCCACCAATGAAAGCTAAGAAACGTAATACATAGGTCTTTCCTGATATATCAGCTATATTTTACCCTTCACCACCAATATATTTATTGAAAAAAAAATCATATCTTTTTTATCTAATTCTTTAAGATTTTATTAAGTATCATGAATCATCCTTCATATTGAGGTAAGCCCAGCCACATAGTATACAAATAGTAGCAACCAATAGGGTCTTTAATAATATTGGTGAGCTAATTATCTCACTCACCAGACTAGAATTTTGAACTGAACATACTTCTTTGCACTGAAGACTGATTATACGGGTGAAATAAATGTTCCATTAATTTGGCACAAAGATAATCTTCTATTTGTTGTGAGTTTCACATATACCGATTCTTCAAAATGTTTCATTCACTCATGCTACTTTAGAGATGACAAATCGTGGAATAATAAATTTACCTCTTCTTCACCAAGTATATTATACATGATAGCAGCTGGAGTCTTCATTGATGGATCACCAAGTGGAAGCCCAACAACAGCCCTTAAATGCTGCTCAAATTGTGAAGTAAAACAAGCCTCAATTGTTTGATGTCCACTATTGTGAGGTCTAGGGGCCACTTCGTTTAGTAAGACCTGAGAGAATAATTGCATAAGTACACTACACTGGATGCAAAACTGCAAAAGCTATTTATGTAGACTCATCAGATAGATGTTTACATCAAGATATATCAAATACAGATGAAACATCAGTGTACTACCTGACCATCAGCTGTTAAAAACAACTCAACTGCGAACACACCAGCACCTTCCAACGAACTCACAGCCTTATATGCAACATCTGTTGCAAGTTTCTGAATCTTCCAAGACACATTGGCAGGTGACTTCACAATGTGACAAATGTTCTCCCTGCACATAAAGAAGATTTAAAAAGGGTTTAAGTTATAATGAAGCTCCGAAAACAATGAAAACGCAAATAGCAAAATGCCTATTCAATTCTGATAAAATTCAAATTATTTAAAAGAAAAACAGAAATAGAAAATCATATACACAAAAGAAGAAGCATCTTGCCTGTGGATAGTTTCTACAACAGGATAGCATAACATACTATTATCTTTTCCTCTTGCCACAATGACAGAAAGCTCCTGCATTAAATGAAAATAGAGAATCTATATCATTTGCCCCCCTTAAAGACCAAACCTCTTAAAACCCTCTAATATCCGTATAATTTTTTTAAAAAGAAAAACATTTTACACGAATGCATAAAGAATACATTTAGATCAATGCATGTATGTCTCCAAACAAATTTGTGGTTGTCTCAAACTTTAACTTGACATACATAGTATGTCCACTGTCAAATTTCTATCCTGGGAATGCTAGTTCAATTTGGCACTCATCAAATGTGCATTTGATGAGTGGTTTTTATCCTATAAATTGAATAATCCATGTTTTTTAATTCTTACTTTTTATTCTTCCAAGTTTCGGAATGCTACTTTTTCAGTATAAACTAGTTTTCCTTTCTAGGGTCAAAATGTAGCCTAATTAATACATTATAAATATTTCTATTAATATTCGTTCAAGATTTACTTTTTATTGAGTATATATGTATTTAATGCTTATGATTAACTCACCACTAATTAGATATTTTGCTGATCATAATGGATTCGCTATGCGTTTCATGAAAAGCATGAGTTAGGAATACACTTGCATGATTGAGTAGTCATTACATAAAAGAATTAATTACAAAAAATACCCATGAGGTTTGGGATGATTACAAAAACAAACAAAAAAATAAAATAAAAAACAGCTAAATTTCAAAATACAAAAAGTATCCTGAGGTTTAATTCGTCTAAAATTTTACTTAAAAAGTTGGTTGACCTAACGGAATTTGCTGATGTCATCCAAAAGTTGACCTAAAAATCCAAAAATGCCCCCGCACTGGTCACAAATTTTCCTCAAATTACATAACATAAAAAAAAAACCTCCCCAAAATCTTACAAATACCCCCACTATGGTTGGTGGTTACGAAGAAGAAACAATTTTCACCCCTATGGTTTCCATAAACTATAAAAAAGGTCCATAAACTAATATCATGAAGCAAGTGTGGTACCAAGTAACCATGGGATAACAAGACAATACCAAGCCAATAAAAGGTCAAAAGTAAAAACAGCCTAGTCTTGACGGCCACTAAATTCTTAATAATCCACTCTTTCAAATTCATTTCAGTATGGAGGATGATTAAGGAACAACTCTCTCTGTTGCGCTAGCATAATTGGGATTCAACAATTTTTTGTCCCTCGATAGAAACTTAATACGTATTTATCTCAATAAACAAGTTGTTAGCACTAACATAAACTCAGCAATCAAGTAAATACTTGAGATTCCAAGCCTGAAAACGGTACACAGTGTTCTGTATGTTAGATTAATAAAGATCAACAACGATATACACTATAGTATATGATATAGTCCAAGTTTCGTCTTACTTATGGGAATCAAGGAATTGGTAGATCTAGTCCGATGAAAAAAGGGAATGGTCAAGGTTATGAGTTATGAATTTTTAAGATGATGGTCGACTCAATTCCATGATTGCAAGCTCATTCCATACCTGACAAGGCCGGTGGATTGTATGTTTAGACTAAATGATAAAATCCAATGGTGATTTTAATAGTCATGACTGTATTAGATTAGATTATAGTAAACACAGAATTTTTGTTGTACAAGGAAAAATCAACATATGACCATTAATGTTCAACCGGAACTACACAGAAGTCATCATAAAGGTAGGTAGTCCAAAAGATGCTAACCTTAACAAATGGTGCCCATTTTTCGACATATAAACCACGAGCATATCCTCCAAGGGCTGCAGATAGGTACAGTTTAAATAACAATTGTCAACCCAAAAAAAAAAATACATCAAAGTTCCGAGATGAAAATCCTAATTTAAATAATTGTCCAAACAGCATGCAGTATATTAAGTAAAAGATCTGCAATATAGTGAATAGAAGATGATCTTCCCATTATATACAGTACAAGCCACAAGGCCACAAAATAGTCTGGTTTCAGTTTCATCTCAGTTTGAATACCTAAATAAGTAGAATTATTTTTTATAAAATTTACTCAATCTGTGCAACATTATAAATTCAATAAATAACTCAAACTTAAAATTGCATCTAAAAGGATAAGAAACTGACTGCTAAAGCATTCCTGTCACCAGTCAAATCATCAGGATCTGGTCTTTGATCCTTTTCTCGTATGACAATATATAAGCTCCATACTAAGCAGAAAATTTGATATTAGACTATAAAAGCCAAATCTGCATACAATAAAATCGAAACATCGAGGCTATAATACCATGTGTGGGCACACATGGATAGCCAATTTGAACAAAATTTTGCCATTTGTTATTGTTGTTAATAACAATAATTTTTCCCCTCAAAAAAAAAAAAAAAAAAAAAAAAAAAAAATAACAATAATTTTATTGAGTTTATTGACACAGCACTTTTTTGTATAATTCATTTCTTTGCATACCCTTTATATTGTCCATTAAATTTAACTATATACAGGAAATTTGATCGAGTCCATTAACACAACACCTTTTCATATAATTCATTTATTTGACATTTGCACATCCTTTTTAACTATGAGGTCCTACAGTTTTCATATTTGTTATTGGATGTTCAGAAAGTACTTCCATTATTGCTCTACAGATTCACAATAATGTTTCTTTGTTTATTCATATTAATTATACTAATTATATCATACCAGCTTTTTGCTTTTTTTCCTTGCATCAAGTTCTTGATGTTTAAATTCACCATGCCAAATTGGCAAATATTATCAGTAAAAACAGTCATGCTCCAATATTCATACAAGTTAGCACTCCAAATTTAGAATCACACATTATTAGCATATATTCTTATTAGTGGGCTATATGTGACATTCTTATAAAGGACCAAATCATCTTAAACCCAAAATTATTACTTTTTTATTATAAAAATCACAGCACCTTGTACCATGGGATGGTGCAGAACTAGATATATTTATGGACAATTAAAATTATTAAATTTTGTATATATACTGTTATGCATCTTTATCGAAAAAAATTCAAATTTGTTTAGAATATATAGTTCATTCTGTATATTTAATTCAAATAGGTGAACCAAAAAAAATAAACTCATGTTTATATTTTTCCTTTATCAGAGTTATATATATCTTTTAATGAAAAATCAATTTCCATGCCTTGGCACAATAAATGCTAGTTTATGGATTATGAAAAACTCAAAAATCAAAATCAAAGATTAAGGCTATATACACACAAGGTATTAATTCGTCACGGAACAGGAGCACACAAGGTAATCCGTACAGCCTAAACCACATAAACTGATATGAAAGATGAGCAAAGAGAAGTTATGAATACAAAAAAAATTTGCAGGAAATTTTACCATTTACCGCCAAAGAAATCTCATCTTCATTTTTAGCAACAGCATTGCCTCGTCCATCATAAGCCAGCCTTTTGCTCTTTATCATGAGAGGATAACCAAATAGGTCTCCTGCATTTTTAGCACCTTCAAGATCATCTATCTGTCACAGATAATTTCCATGGGACATATTAAAAAAATTGTGAGATAAGAACAAAGTCAAAAGTTAATTTAAAATTCAAATTTACCATTTTAAAGTTCAACATCAACTCCAATACGTAATTTACCTGCATAAATTTAGGCAGTGGAATCGCATGTCGAGAAAAATGGACCTTCTGAAGGTACTTATCCTGTTCACAAACATGTCACTCAAAGTATAAGTTAGCATACAAGTAGTAAGATCTGCAAAGTAAAGTCCATAGTGTATGCCTTTTTATTGAACCAAATCATACAAATAGCATTTTGTATACTTTGTCACAACTAGCATTGTAATTGAATAGCACCCAGAAAACAATGTTGAAAGAAAATAAGGCGACCCCATTTTGCAGGCTAATAACTTGAAACATTATGGACGATTATCGTTTCAACATAATTTTGTGCCTATCACTACCTGGGATATTGGATGATTATCGTTTTATCAATCACAGCTGCGGCTCTTATCAGGCATACATATCTAAAGAATTTTGAGTGACTTCAATAATTTCTAAAACTACATGATATTTGAGGGTTATTGTTTTACAAACCCTGATAATGTTCATTGTTCTTCACTACACAGGATACACATATCTAAAGGAATGAGTGATCTCAATAATTTCTTCAACTACAATAGACTTATGTACATATCAGAAAGTTTCCTCTAAAACTCTTCCCTGAACATAAATTAAGAATTTGTCAATATGCAGCGTAATATAATGATAAGGTGATGTCAGAGATCCAAATCCAATTAATGGACTGATTATTAGAACTGTTGTCTGGAAAAGGCCAGGAGCTAGGAAGCACTCACTCATACTGATCGTAACCCACAAATAACCATAACACACTGAAAAAGGAAAGTTCTGATAACTAGGTTATAAGTTACTAGGTGAAATTGCCAAAAAAAAAAATAAGAATGTTTCTTCACTTTTGGGAATTCCAGATATATTTATTCTCCCACAATATACAATAAACCACTGACAAGTTTTAAAAAAAACGAACAATATTGGGAGTTAAACAAAACTCCTTTGATGTACAAGAGTGAGCGTCTGAATAGCAATGAGTCTGAATTGTTTGGTGTTGGTTTACCCTTGAAAAATGCAAAATGGTGAAGCATAAAGAACTCAATGAATATTATACTAGCCAAATAATTCCAATGAGGAATCTGAACTAGAAAATCATCTTACTTTCTCATACGCACCAACTAGAAAAGGAAATAAAGCTTTCTAAAGCAGCTAGGTAACATGATATTGATCAACATAGCAAGATGGATATTGTTGGATCAGAAAATAGCTACTTCAACATGTCATTGCGTACTGCATCAATGCCTCTAGAAAGAAATAAAAACCTGAATGATTCGGATCGTCGAAGCTTTAGGTTGGCAATCCACCCCTTGTTGTTCAAGTTTCTCAAGAGTTGCAGCATCAACATGCTCAATTTCGACAGTTAACACTCCACATCTACAATCCCAATCATCCCAATCCAAATAAGTATACAAATTTTTTAACTCCGAAAGCAAAACAAATGTGTAATCCAACCTTTTGCAAATTTTTCAACTGTGGCACTATCATCATAGCTTCCCACCATATGATAATGACATAGGTTACTTGCCGGACAGTTCTCCATTGGGTCCAAAATTATCACCTTTATTGCCATCTGTGAAGCTGCTTCACATAACATACGACCAAGTTGCCCTCCACCAAGAACACCCACAACTGTTTGTGATACCCCATGGACCTGTAAATCGGTGCCCCTGTAATAAAATATTATACAAAATGAGAGGCACTTTGAAAAGTAAAAGCCAGTATTCCATCAATTTCTAGTAGTATTACATGTTGCTGGTATATAACATATAGCAGAATACAACAAGAATGCACATTTAAATTTAAACTATTTCATAAGAAGTAATTCAAGTAATCAAGATTGTCTCAGGCCACAAACCAGTAATATAATCAAGATTTTCAAGAGCACAATTACAAGTCAGCAAACTAACCTACTGACATGAATATCAATATCATAACCACTTACATAATTATGCTGATAATGAAAAAATCAGTATTGTAGAATAAACTAAATATTACATGAAAAGAGTGTCATAGCTTTCTATTTTACAGAGAAAAATCCAGGGAATAACCACGTTACAAAAACAAATAAAAAAACAAAAAAATCATTCCAACTATATCAAATAAAACCCAATGGCCTCTGTTTCTTTCTTCTTATTTCAGAAATAAAACATTAGGCGAAAAGGCATTCAACTTCCACAATACTAGTCAAAATAGGAATATATGAAGAACATATAGATACCCTCGGCTGTCGCGTAACACATACTTCAGAAAAACAAAAGGACAAGGAAAGCAAGAGTAAAAGAAATATTGATTTGTAATACCTGGGAGAAGCATCTTGAACTTCCAAAGAAGCTCTGCAATACGTTTGGGGAACTTTGAGCAAATTATTATTAGAGGATTTCATGTTCCGGTTCATTGGGATAAAAGCACTCCTGTAAACGGTAGACCTATTAAGATTGAAGAAAGCCAATGAAGTTGTAGCGGATGTGATTGCTGGTGGGCTTTGAGAAAAACCCTTCAGGCTATGCATTCTTTATCTCCCTCAAACTCAATACGCGGCTGCAGCTGTGTGGCAGGAACTAGTGGAGAAAATGTTCACTTTCTGTTGTTCCTTTTCCTCTTACCTGCATAAATAATTACCTAGAATTTGATTAACTTCTCAAAATAAAAATAAATTCAGTTTTGATGAAATAAGGAAAAGATATTATACACGGGTAATTAATTTCGAGCTGAGGCGCAAGCCGCACTGGTAATTAATTAATTTCGAGTTGAGACGCCGGCGGGGGCGATTGTATAGAGCGTCAAACGGCAAAGAAATCAACCTCTTGGCCGCCGGAAGTGATGGCCGTGGTGCGGAGGCGGCGAGTGGATTGTTTGGAAGAGAGGTTTCCGCAGGATGCCCTCAGTCAAACCTATTTTACTAAACAGTAAACGGCTAATTTATTAAACTAAGTAGTCCACCCGTGCGATGCACGGATTATATATTAATTAAATATAATTTTAATATTTTAGTTATATTAATTAATTAAATTTATTTGATTATAAAGCCAAATAACCACCCATGAATCAAAAAATAAATGATTCAGTAATAATGGAACATTAAAAAGCATAATGAATGAACATGAATACAAAATTTAAAAAATATGAATAATCGTTTAGAATCTCCATCACTCTTGGAGCTATAAATATGAAAATCGAGGCAAATGGTAGTTTCTTCTAATCTGTAATGATGTGCCTGTAAAAAGATCATTGTTATTCAAATTTACTGTTATTCAAGTTTTATACAAATAAAAATATATAAATGAAATTTACTTTAATAAATACAAAGTATCATGCCAAACTGAGAAAAGAGAATTTGAATTCAGATATAACATTCTCTCATAGAATTTTCAACACCACACTTAACAATATTGTCTGCAAAATAATTTATACACCATAGTTCAATTATAAAAACAAACAATTAAAAAACAATAACAAAATAACATTAAAAAAAATAATTTATTCTATTCCAACCATTAACAAAATAACATTAACAAAAATAATTTATTCTATTCCAACCATTAACATATCCTAATTCCTATAGAATGATGTAAGCAAGCAATACAATGATGAAAGTAACATAGGGTTTTATCAGCCCATAGGCATCAAAAAATCGATAATAGCTTTAAAATCTCAGTTTTCTTCAATTTTGTAAACCACCGCTTTGATCACTATGATACCAAATTGGAAGATACCCAAAATCCCAGTTTTACTCTCTACAATTCTCATTGCCCTTAAAATAATTAATTGCAAACATATTCAAGAAAGAAACATTATTGAATGATGAATCGCAATGGAACATCTTCCTCAATACAAAATTTTGGCTTCTCATTTTATATTTTGAATTCTCGTTCTTTTTATTAATTTGTTAAATCGCCAAAATTTATTTAGAATTATAGAAGGATTATAAGAATTATATTTTATATCGATTATTATAAATGAGAATATGTAAATGCTTTTCACTTCCCAAGATAAATGAACCAATTTTTAAATATTAATCTGCATTTTAATTAATATAAATTTAGTTGTAATATATATTTTTGAGTTTCTACATAATGAGTTATTAATTATGTTTTTGAAGCCCAATGAATATATATTTAATTGTGGTTCAATTTTCTATGCAAACATTTGAATTTTAATCAAGTAAGCTACATCCGAAAAACTAAGAGCATGTCTATAAATATATAAAAGCTAAATAGTGTTATTTTGGGAAAGTTCCCGCCTAAAATCTGTATCTAAATATGGTAAGTCTTCTTTGTTTATTAAGTTTGGTTTTTAATGTTGCAATTTGACGTTTCTTTTTGGTAATAATGATTGTGAGCTTTATAATTAAGTTTGGTATTCAATGTTGATTGTTGCACTGATGGTGTATCTTCTTGGCAATAAGGATTGTCGCATTGTGTCTGTGTACTCTAATTAATACGTGTCACATTTAAAAACTCAATTTGATTTATTTGTTTTATAATTATTAATGATTCCAACTAATCTGCATTTGTCTATTCATTTTATTTATATTTTCACTTAATCGTTGATTTAATAAAAAATTATTTGATTAAAGTATAATACAAATATGATTAAAACTTATGCACCATAAAAAGATTCTTCCATATTAATTCATCTATTAAATAAACAATAAATTTACACATCATAGTATCAACATCTGATTATTATTTTTTTGCTACATTAATATTTGAGCTAAAATACAAAAACAATACTATCGATTTCGATTTTGAGGCAAGTTGATTTCATCCATGATCAACTCCAACTAAGACCAACTAATAAAATAAATATAATTGGTGGTAATATAAATCTGATTTCACTATGTAAAAAAAATAGAGCATAAGATTTAGCAAAGCAACAATTATTCAAATGGAATTCACATTCAAATAACAGATTTATTTCGTATATATATATATATATATATATATGTATATATATACATTAATTTAATATTAACATAATTGAATTTTGAGTTCAAAAGCAGATATAGTTATAGCATGCAAAAATTTCGTATATTTATATTTTAAATATAAATATAGAAGCAGTAACTAGAAAATCCTTTGGACTTTATCTTCGGTTTTGATGCAAATAAACCAACTAACTCCAACTAATACATTAAATAGGATTGCTCTGAAAACATAATTAAGCATTTAATAATTTAATTTAAAACTGATATAAAAACAACGGTGGTAGGTTTAATCCCTTGCATATTCTGCAAATTCCTCCCATTAGTTGCACATTGAATTTAAAAAAAAAAAACAGAAATGACTCTCTTATTCATGTTTATTAAAGATATCAATCCTAGCAAAATTGAGTTGCCAATAAAGCTTTGTTTGGTATGCATTTATAGTTTATCATCATTTGCAGATAAATTAAGTGCCTACAACCTAGCTAGAGTGCATTTTTCACGATTTGGAGGTTGGTGAATCTTATTTTTCAGTTTAATTAATTTTATTTAGATTTGTGATAAATAAAACAAATATCTAAATAAATAAATTTTACAATGTCTTTCTTTATGTGCAAAGATCGAGGGTTCATGCAACCCTGAAGAAAATCCATGTTGAGAAGTTTAAACTTACGATTTGAAAGCAATCACTCATGAGAGGTAATTATATTTTATTTGAAAATTATTTTTTATTTTATTATTGATTCATTATTAAACATTGATACTCTATATAATATGCTATGTATTATGTATTTTTATAAACATTATGTAATTTTTATTTCAAATAAAAATCCTATAAATAAATATGATTTTTTTGTAAAAACAAAACTGTTGGATCCGATTAAAAAATAGTTCAGCTCTAGATAAATTTTCAATGAATCTTATATTTTCGACAATATTTTATTTGAAAAAAATATTTTGAATATTATTTAGTTATATTTCTTCAGCTCTATAAATATAATTCGTATTTAATATCATATAAAATCAGAAAAAGTATATAATATTAAAAAAAATGTATATAATATTTCGTCAGATCCCATTACAAATACTAGATGAATTTTCAACGAATTAAACCATTTATTTCTACAATAACTAATATGAAAAAAAAATCAATATTATTAATTAGATTTCATCAGATCCACTCATCAACAAGACTTCCTTCATATACATAAATATAACTAGTACGCGACTCGTGCGATGCACGGGATGTGATGAAATGTGTTGTTGAATGTAAAGTACTTGTATATACAAAGATTAAAATAAATAAGAACGTATAATTGAAAAATACAAACTTGAGAAAAATAAATCAAATTAATAAAGACATCCAATATTTACACATTCCTCTCAAAACAAAAATAATTACACATTTTGGAATACTTCCTTGTACACAACATTATTAAATCATTTGTTTTTCGAATTATCTTCTCCACAAACTAATATTTTCATTTCTTAGGATTCGTAACTCGAGATACAAAGAACGTATATAATTGACCATCAAAACCGGATTTTTCAAATAGAGACCCACATTGGATAGAGATTGTCCGCTCTTGTTAATGGTTATTGCGTCATTTAAACAATTAGAGGAAATTGTCTACGTTTGAAACTTGAATGGAATCCTAAGGTCAGAAGGGGTTAGTGTCATTCGGGAATCAACACCTTATGACCAAAGATTGGCACCGATTAAGATTTTAGACTCAAGTACATGTTTGCCAAGTCTCGTAATCACTAATCTTGATCTTGTTGCACAATCCAATCGAATAGTCGATGTTCTCGATAGCATAACAGAGTCCCAACCTTCGATGCAATTCATGATTCGGCACACGGAGCATTTTATACCATTTAGGAATTCGGCGCGTGCGCAGATCATGCAAGAAATCAACATTAGAATCGACTTACACGTGCTATCGAACTCAAAAACGTGTGTCCTTCGGAAGAGTTTAAAGACGCGTCATATATTGATTAATTGACTCGACAACATCAAGTGTAGGTGCAAAATAACTCTTTCCTTCAAATATGTCGGATCATCAATGGCATCTCTAAACATTAGATAGGTATCTTCAACAATAGTTCCAATCGGATCATCGATTGCCTCGAGCAAAATATCCTCAGGAATATCAATAGTGGAGTAACCATCACTTTCTTCTCCGATTGTTCCGTCTCCAATGCTTGCTATCCATTCGTAAAACTTAACCAACTCGAATAATCATCGTTTGTCCAAGACTTTGAAGACGCATATTCTTGGTGGTCCCGAGGATCAGAACATAATCCCACAAGTGGGAAGAATTTATTGTGGCATTAACAATGTCTGTCGTGTTCCCTTGGGTACAACATGTAAGATTTGTCGGAAATCCCCACCGAAAAGCGCGGTTTACCTCCAAAAGGGACATGGAGATTTTGTGGGTTCTCGAGTGCATAATATCTCGCATGATTGGTCCACCGACTCAAAACAAGATACTTATTCATCATTGGCGCTTCGTCCCAAATTATAAGTTTACAACGAACAATCAATTCGAGGGGTTCCTTGTTTGATATTGCACGTTGATTGTTCATTTGGATTTAACGGAATCACAAATCGAGAATGCGCGGTCCTTCCACCGGGTAAGAGAAGGGCTGCTATGCCGCTCGATGCCACGTTTAGAACAATTTGTCCCTCAGATCTCAACCTAGAAGATAAAGCCCTCTGAGAAATGTTTTTCCAAAAGTACCTCCGTATCCATATACAAAGAACATACGACCTTTGTTGCATTCAACGGCACGTATAATTTTGGAATACACTTGATGTTGTTCGTCCGTCATCTTCGAAAGAAGGCTTTGGTGCTCCGCAAGCAACAAATTACGATCATACCTTAACTCATCATATATCAATCTATTCTGATTAATTTCAAAACCATCAAAATCTGGGAATGGCATTGTATCAAATTCACGTATAGTTTCTCAATTTCCACCAATGCCAGATTCTTGATTTCATTCTCACTCAATATCAGCTCTATACAAAAGAATAAAATGGAAAAATTTTACTAAAACAAATATGGATCCATATTTTTAGTATCAACAAATAGGGATAAATAAAAGTTTAATTAAATATATTGGAAAATCATTGTAATGTTTGATACATGTTTTTATCTTAATTTTGATGATTTTATTTTATCACCAAAACAATGTTTTTAAAGGGTTGTCCAAATACTCCTAAATGATTTAAAATGATTTTAATATTTTCAGGAGTATTTTCTCAAAGTTTATTTTCGTCTAAATTGGACAACGCTTTTAATGATTTTACGTTATTGGGTTTTCACTCTCAAACGATGTTTCTAAATGTTGTCCTAATACTTCCGATCGGTTTAAAATGTTTTTACTATATTTTCGGAGTATTTCTTGAGTTTTATTTTCGACAAAAATTGGACAACATTTTGCCTCGTGGTCGACCGGCCGCTATCTATAGGGCAACCCATACCGAAGATGTTTTTAGAAACGAGAAAATGAGACGGAAAGAAAAAGCAGGTCGGCCGCGGTCGCTGGCGTCGCCGTCCCGGTCGTCGGCCGTCGCCGTCGATGGTCGACCGTACACTGCAAGTTTTTTTTGAAAGCGTAACGTTTTATCCTTGCAAAATCCAGGGGGACCGGTTGGGGTGATGGTCGACCGGCCGAGGTAGACGCCGACGACGGCCTCGCCGTGTTATTTTCTTTGTGTACTTTTTCCAACGTCTATTTCGTGCGACACGGTCGCCCTATGTTTTGACAAAGAAATTTCGACCGTTTGACAATGACAGACAAACTTTCCTTAAATTGTGGGATTGATTTCTAACAACTATATTCTTGATTTTAATTGTATTTTTCAGTAGATTTTCAATCCCCAAGAGGAGCCTATGCTTGATCAATCATCTCCTATAAATAGAGGAAGTTTTGGAGCAACCAACATAACAATTGAGATACAACACAACAAGATACACTTCAAGCAAACACTTGGTCTTTCATTGTCATTATTCTTGTTGTAAAATTGCCTAGCTTATCACTTTCACATCTTTGAGGTCTAGGCTATTCTTGATTACACTTGCACTCTATTGTATTATCAATTATCGAGTTGTAATCTTGAATTTGTGGTCGTCATTCAAACACAAGATATCCTTGTGAGTGTTCTTGTGGTAAGAACACACTTGGGTGATCTAGGTGTTAGGTGTAAGAAGATTGTGGTAATCTTCTTGTTGAGGTGTTGAAGAATTTGGTATTCTTCAAGGTTGAAGATTGTGGTAATCTTCACAAGGTGCCGTTGGAGATTGTGGTAATCTTCAAGAAGAGATTGTGGTAATCTCAAAGGTGGTGTTGAAGAAGAGTGTGGTGCTCTTCAAGGTGTTGTAAGTTGAATTTGTATTAATTTTGGTAATTAATAAAATTCTTTTTTTTTTTCGAAATCCATCCCGGATATACTGGGGTGGTAGAGGATTAGGCCCTAGGTGGGTTGAACCTCTTTAAATCGACGTGTGTTGTTTACATTCCGCACCTTCATTATTTTGTTTGAGCATTCGATTGTTAAAAGAGGGCGAAATTGAAAAGATGGAGATAATCTATTCACCCCCTCTAGATTATCGTAGCCGCTTGGACTTACAAGTGGTATCAAAGCCAAACTCTTTGGCAAGCTCGTTTCACATCGAGTGAAGAGAAACGATCAACGGCTACGAACGAAGATCATCTATCCAAGCACTTCCACCACCAAGCCACCACTATTTGATTCCAAGAATTTTAATTTTTGGAAAGAAAGAATGGAATGCTATCTACAAGGTTGCGGGTTCGACATTTGGAACACCGTCATTAATGGAGAATCCATTCGACGAAAAAGATACACTATACACCTCAAAAGGCTTCAAAAAGCTCAATGATGAAGAAAAGAAAATCATCTCCTTAAACGGTAAGGCTTTAAATATTTTATATTGTTCATTTACTAATTTAGAATATGAACATATTGTAGGAATAAAGTCGGCACATGGAGTATGGCAAAAATTAGAAGCCATCTATGGAGTATTTGCAAATGAAAGGAGTCAAACAAAAGCATCTACTTCTCAAGATCATACAAGCTCAAATTTAAGGAATAAGCCTCCTACAACTTCCAATTATGAAGAAGTTGAATATTGTTTTATGGGCATCAATGAAGAAAATGAGGTATGTCTTAAACCCTCTACTTCTTATGATATTGTTATTCAAAATGATTATAGTGATTTGCAAAATGATTTTGATGAACTACAAGATGAATTCCAAAACTTACTTGTTAAATACAAAAATTTGAAAAAGGAATTCATTGTTTTGAAAAATGATAAGGATAGTTTATTTACTTCCTATGAATCACTATCATGTGCTCACACCACCACACTTGACAAGGTTAGAAACCTTGAAAAAGAAAATAGTACTCTTGTTGAGAATATTGATTGCATGAAAAAGGATTTATTAAAATCCAACTTGAGTACCAATGAAATGTCCAATATTGTTGATATTAATAATTGTGATAAAGAACTTGATCATAAGCCTAAAATTGTTAATCATATGAAAAAGGATCAAGTCACTATGCATATTGGTCATTATGCTCCTAGAATTATTACATGCTTTTATTGCGGTAAAAAGGGCCATACGGCTTATTCTTGTCGGGCTAGAAATAGCTCTAAATATTGTTGGAGACCTAAAAGTCTCAAAGCTAATCTTAAAGGACCCAAACACATGAGGGTACCACAAAATAATGTGTTATTAGGTACCCGCAAAACAAAAATCGGAGAAAATTCATGCCACCAAGAAAACATCAAATGAACGTTTCATTTGATCAAAGAAGAACTACTCTCAACAAAGCAAATTTCCAAGAAGAGCGTATAATCAAAAATGGGAAGAACACAATCCTTGAAATGGCAAAGACATCATCAACAAGATGATTTTCAAAGAAGAAGAAACCATCAACCATGGGAAGGTAACAAACCTTGGAAATGGAGTAATCAAGGAAGTCATCATCAACAAAGTGACTTCCAAATGGGAAGATATCATCATCAACAATGGGAAAGACACAACCCATGGAAATGGCGTAATTGGTAACTCGTATCTCCTATTTAAATATGCATTTTATTTTGTTATTATGCATGCTCTTATTTGTGTCTTAATTGCAAAATGAGTTTTCAAATATTTATTTTTTAATTAAGGTCTTCAATATATACTTGTGCTTTTAAAATTTTTTTAAAAAAGAAGACCTTATATGATCTTTTAAAACTCTTGTGCATTTTTTTGACTATAGTGTGTTATCATCCTTTATGGATTTTTATGGCATGAGCTTACATGTGATATCTCTTAGCCTACACTTTTATCATTAAAATTTGTGCTAGATATGTTTTAAGAATTGTGTATGATTTACATATTTTCACAAATGGCCATTTATGTCATTATTTGTCAAGAAAGGCATAAATTATCGAGGTACGTTTACTTGTGTTATTCTTACTCTTATAAACTCGATTTTATGCTTATGCACATATCTTTCAAGATATTTCATTTTGACCCCTTTTTAGTGCCCCTAATTGATCTTGCAAATATTTTCTCTTAAAAGGCACTACGTGTTTAGTCTCGATTTTATCATTTATATGTTTTTCCCAAAACCCATATTTGTTGGATATAGTCCAAACTTATATTTTTGCAAAGTTTTAAAAACTTTTGGGGTGGAAAATCGAATTTTGGAAAACTATGGGAGAAAGAAAAATCACCTGGGACGGTCACAGCAGGGGCGGCCGCCGCCTGCGCACCTCGGCCGGTCGCCCTACCTCGGACCGGTCGCCCAGGCCAATTTTTCAGGTTATAACTTTCTGTCTTCGTTTCAAAACAGAACACACAAAAAATCCCCAAACCCTTGCTGCGCGCTAACATCCCCTTTCTCCTACAATCTTCAATTCTTCATCATTTTTCACGATTCTTGTTGCTAATCTTCTTATTTTCTCAAGAATCTTTCACATATGGCACCTCCAAAGAATTCCACGGTCGAAATCCCATCTCCAAGCGTAGAAGGGACGGAGAGGGTTTCAAGAAATCGGCAAGCAAGAAGCCGAACAAAGGGATATTCGAGCCGCTCAAAGAAACGTGGCTCAAGAAGGTGATGATGTTCAAAATCCCATTCTCTCTCGGGCCCAAATCACCGAGCTCCATGGAACAATTTCGCTCGAAAATTGCCGTTGGGCGAAAGGTAAAAAATCTTTTGTTACTCAAGCTCTAATTCCCGCAATGCTATTAATTTCATCAATAAGTATGCGGAATGGTACTATGAGGATACGGGGATGAAAGGTAAATCTATTGCGAGGACTAAAATGTGTCGTTTTAGTTCTTTTGCGAATGAGTATCCTACGATTAGAGGTTTTTTTGAGGAGCAAGGTTGGATGTATTTATGGGAGCATGCTTATGTGTTGTATGATGATGATATTATCCAACATTTTTTTGCTAATATGTGGGTGCAATTTGATAATGATAGAAAGCCGATTGCCGTTAATTCACTTATAAAGGGTCGTCATTTTAGATGGACTCCCAATGATATTTGCGGCTTTTACATGTTAGAGAAGGTGGTTGGGATTATTTCTCTTGCGGGACTTGGAATGATGAAATGTTGGGGTATCAATGAAAGAAGTCAAGACGTATTTGGGAGTATGGCCTAAGTATTCTTTGTTGGCAATGACACTTGAGCATCGCATTTTATCGGTCATTGTCGCATATTGCATTTGTGGTAAGTCGGGAAAGATGCCTAGCAATATGGATTACTTTTTGACTTATAAGATTGCTAGGAGGGAACCACTTAACTTTGGTGCCATACTCATTCAATGTCTAATCGAGTCCATTACTCGAGGTAATAAGAAGTTGGTTATGGGAAATTGGATTTGTAAACTTCTTATTCAATCGGGACTCCCTTCGTCGGAGTTTAACTCGGAAGTTTTTCAAAATGACTTCGACATTGACAATATCTCCCAAATAGTCACGATCGCAAGAATATGGACATCCGACCAACCAAAATGGCAAGAGGAAGAGGTCAAGAGTCTCCCGATCCTAATGACATCTTTGACGCCGGGGCCGCAAGATTGGTGGAAGAAGGCGAACCGAGCAATCCGGAGGGTAATAGGTGCTCAACCACCTAGGAGGTATACTCAAGCCGAATTTGATGAGATGAGGGCTTTTCATGAGACGAGGTATGAGGCTTTGGAGCAAAAGACCTCTAAAATGCAAAAGTCTATCGGCAAGTTAAAGAAATTCATCAAGGACTTTATTCCCGGATCTTGCTTCTCCTCGGATGAGGAATGATGTTACCCCACCCCTTTACTTTCTAGCATTTTCATTAATGATGTTTTGTATTTTGATGAATTTTTGTAAAACTCATTTGTACTAATGATATTTGCTTGTTTTTCTTAAAAGGGTTAATATTGCAAGTTGATAATGACTTGTGGATGATCATGATTTTTGATGGAGTATTTGATGGTAAAAATACTCTAAAGCATTGTTTGATCATTGGTATGAAGTACTTGATGGTAAAAGTGCTTCTTTTATTGCTTTATTATGCTTAGTTGAATATGTTGGGACTTTTGATACATGTATTGTTGAAAGCATGACTTATTACTTGATGGTTGCTCTAATTTTTGGCATTTGTAATGCCTTGATCATTCTTAGCTTATCTCAATTGGGTTGAACCCTTGAGAATCTACTTTGAGCTTCTTTATTGATGAACAATTTATTGCATATGGTGCATATGATTGAGCTTTGAAATGAGGTTGATTAATGATATGAAATTTTTTTGGCTTGAACCATTTACAAAGGTTATATACAACCTCTTCTATTTTTCACACACACAAGGTGTTTGTTAAAATGTCGCAATGAAAATTTCAACTTCTACATGATTCTCTCGCTTCAAAAAGTCCCCAATACTCATTGAGATCATGTTTTGAGAAACAAAACGAGCGTATGAACTTTTCATGATACATTTCTCCCATTTTCCTTGGTTTTTAAGCTAAATTGCTCAATGGTTGATAAACCATTTCTTCGTGCACTTTGATATACTTCTATGATGTTTCTATCATACTAACATTCTTTTTGATGATTCCAAAGGGGAGAAACAGAAATTGGCTCGTTAGCTCAAAGAAGCTAATTAAAGCTTGTCATAAAAGCTATAAGCTATGGCTCATAAAAGCCATAAGTTGTGATTTATTGTTAGTCCATTTGTTGCTTGATGGACCTATATTATTGTTTAATGTTGTTTTGTGACAGGGGAGCTTATAAGCTCTAAGCAAATTGTAAAAGCTTAAGTTTTTAGCTTATGGATAATTGCTTTTACATTATTCTTGATGTGCTTGTGGATAGGGGAGCTTGAGCTTATTTTTGAAAATATTTACTCCTACTTGGTTGCTTTAATATTTTTGGAAATTTTGGTTGCTTCCAAACGGTCAAATGTTTTTACCGGAAAATCATTTCTAAAATTGCTCTCTTAGTTTGGGATAAAATTGTTTTGGTTTGTAATCATCAAAAAGGGGAGATTGTTTGATATATGTTTTTATCTTAATTTTGATGATTTTATTTTATCACCAAAACAATGTTTTTAAAGGGTTGTCCAAATACTCCTAAATGATTTAAAATGATTTTAATATTTTAGGAGTATTTTCTCAAAGTTTATTTTCGTCTAAATTGGACAACGCTTTTAATGATTTTACGTTATTGGGTTTTCACTCTCAAACGATGTTTCTAAATGTTGTCCTAATACTTCCGATCGGTTTAAAATGTTTTTACTATATTTTTGGAGTATTTCTTGAGTTTTATTTTCGACAAAAATTGGACAACATTTGCCTCAAGTGGTCGACCGCCGCCCATAGGGCAACCCATACCTCGAAGATGTTTTTAGAAAGAGAAAATGAGACGGAAAAGAAAAAAAGCGGTCGGTCGGCCGGTGCATCGGGCGTCGGCCGATCGATCGGCCGACGGCCGCCCGATGGTCGACCGGTACACCTGCAAGTTTCGTTTTTTGAAAATGTAACGCGTTTTATCCTTGCAAAATCCATGAGGGGACCGGTTGGGGTGATGGTCGACGGTCGAGGTAGGCGTCGGCCGGTCGCCTGTGTTATTTTTTCTGTGTACTTTTTCCAACGTCTATTTTAAATGCGACCCGCCTCTATGTTTTTGACAAACAAATTTCTCGACCGTTTGAATGAGACAAACTTTCCTTAAATTGTGGGATTGATTTCTAATGACTATATTCTTGATTTTAATTGTATTTTTCTCAGTAGATTTTCAATCCCCCAAGAGAGCCTATGCTTGATCAATCATCTCCTATAAATAGAGGAAGTTTTGGAGCAACCAACATAACAATTGAGATACAACACAACAAGATACACTTCAAGCAAACACTTGGTCTTTCATTGTCATTATTCTTGTTGTAAAATTGCCTAGCTTATCACTTTCACATCTTTGAGGTCTAGGCTATTCTTGATTACACTTGCACTCTATTGTATTATCAATTATCGAGTTGTAATCTTGAATTTGTGGTCGTCATTCAAACACAAGATATCCTTGTGAGTGTTCTTGTGGTAAGAACACACTTGGGTGATCTAGGTGTTAGGTGTAAGAAGATTGTGGTAATCTTCTTGTTGAGGTGTTGAAGAATTTGGTATTCTTCAAGGTTGAAGATTGTGGTAATCTTCACAAGGTGCCGTTGGAGATTGTGGTAATCTTCAAGAAGAGATTGTGGTAATCTCAAAGGTGGTGTTGAAGAAGAGTGTGGTGCTCTTCAAGGTGTTGTAAGTTGAATTTGTATTAATTTTGGTAATTAATAAAATTCTTTTCTTTTCGAAATCCATCCCGGATATCTTTGGGGTGGTAGAGGATTAGGCCCAGGTGGGTTGAACCTCTTTAAATCGCGTGTGTTGTTTACATTCCGCACCTTCATTATTTTGTTTGAGCATTCGATTGTTAAAAGAGGCGAAATTGAAAAGATGGAGATAATCTATTCACCCCCCCCTCTAGATTATCGTAGCCGCTTGGACTTACATGTAATACCTTGATGTTGCATAAGAGCTCGTCGTCTATATAGAATATCATCGAGAAAGATGTTCCCAAAGATTTATCCCACACCATGTGTGGCATGCTCAAAGAATCACCCGACAATAATGAGACAAACATAATCCGTAGAGATTCTGCGCAGGCGCTTGATGACTCGCTTCAGTGATGCCATCAACGTACTCTCTATCATCCTCCAACAAACCGAGAGCATAGCAAGCGTCGCGATATGAAGAGTGTTGAACCCCTTTAACCTTCTTATAATCATCATGACACGTGGCACCACGTACTACATTGATGAGGCACCTCAAATAATACATATCACCAAAGAGGGAGGCACATAAAAGACTCGTCCTATAGATTTTCCAGCTTTTCTTGGCACCCACTTCCTGATTGGCTGTTTCCATGTAAACTTTGTCGGAGCTTCGGCATAAGTCAGCTCTCTTGCTTTAGGATATATCTTATTGGCTTCCATCCATGCCAAGAACATGCTTTCCTTGATACTCTTATTTAGGGCGTCATCTATTCGTTCAATCATGAAAAATAATGCTCTGCTTTCGTTTTCAAGATGAAAACTAAGGCGTTCAACGGAAGGATATTTATATCGAAGTTCAAATCCCAACAATCTCGTGATCGCCTCGCATGACGAAACATATCCGCAATCGTAGTACATGTTGACTTCATCGACAGTTTCTCGATTCGTCATTATTTGTACTACGATAGAATGAAGTTGTCACACGATCGTGCCCCTTATTCACATATTTAAACAAATATTTAATCGATCTTGATTGATTGCACCACTCCCACATTAATGTGAGCACCGTACTTGAGTAGCAATCGGCGATTATGAGGAACAACATATCTATTGTCAAGAGGTACACCGTTCTTCTCAACTATTCTCCCATTATCCCTACGCTTATAACGTGGATAACCTTCTTCATCAATAGTAGTAGCATCAACAAATTTTTTCGGAAAATGCTTTGTACAACGACCTTGGACATGCGGGGTGAGTTTTTCTTACATCACCACATGGACCATGAATCATAAAGTCTCTCACCGCCGCATAATAGCATGGATCGGATGCCAAATCGGCATTTGCTGATATAATTCTATCTATTTCATTTGCGGTTGGAAACTTGTCTTTCCTTAGCCGTAAATAGTAATATATGAGCATGAGGCAATCCACGTTTACGAAATTCTATCGTGTATACAACTGCAATGAATAAAATCAGGAAATCAAATATTTATATAATGATTAATAATATTTAATCTGTAATGATCATAATAATGATAATAATAATAATATATATATATATATATAATAATAATATAAAAATAATAACTCATAACCTGCTACTACTTTCCCAAATATTTCATTTTGGCGAAGATCTTTGATTAAAGCATCCAGCTTAACTTTGAAGATTCTACAAACAATATCGGTCGATCCTCGGGATTCAGATTCTTATTCTCAAGGAAACGAACAATCTCTGGCCACTTTGGGTTGGAAGTAAATGTTATAAATAAATCCGGATATCCAGCCCAACGACAAATAGCCATTGCATCCTGATAGCTTTGTATCATGAATCGTGCACCGCCGGTGAAACTAGAGGGTAATATAATACGTTTTCCTTGAGTACTTGGATTGATGTCTCCATTCAACACAGCATCCGACAGGCCTTTATATATATCGCAGCGCAACTTTTTTTGATGCAAGCGAATATATTTCAATCGTGACGATTCTACCATTGTATAAGCGTCAACTACAAATTGTTGAAACAATCTACGCGATGATAGAATTATTGAAGATTCTATTAATCTGTCGTGTAATCTATATGCAAAGAATTCACTTAACGCTTATTGTTTTCTCCCCTAGACTTGATTTCTTCAATTCGAGAACGGGATGTCTTCTCTGTACCCATATTCACCGTAAGGTAATAGCAAAGGATATTGCAAGGCCAGAAAAGAGGCATTCAACTCATTTATGCGTTTCAGATATCCTGCTTTCGTTTCAACCACAATATCCCTTTCACCTAGAGCATGATCAAAATCACCAACGATCAAAGCAGCAATTTCGGAACTTGAAGGCAAATTGTACCTCCTTGCATCAGTATTTCGGGCTCCTATTAGACGCAATCGAACATCAGAATTTGAAGATTGCTGGATTTTTTCTTTGGCCATTCTAAAAGTCTTCATCAGAACATTATTTTCATCCAACCTTTTTTTTAGTTCAACAACAATATCTTGATGCAAATTATTAGTTTCGCTTCCTTGTCTACAGAACAATATTAAAAAATTTGGAGTGAATAGAGTACAAAGTAACAAAATATTATCCAAATTAAGTTTAAAAATAAATCTTACCTCACACAATTTAGCCTATTTGAGATTTCATTATCCGTATCATATATATACATCTGTGCAAATTTTGGAATGGAACCATCCAAGGGCAACAAACTACCAATAAGATGATAATTTTGTCCATGCAAGCGAAAAATTGGAGGGCCTTGACCCTTATTTATATCAGTATCGATTTTGTCTCCCATTGATGTGAAACAAAACATATTATTATACGATCTTATATTTTCTTGGAAATGCCTGCTCTTATCACTAACTCCAAATAATAATTCATGAAGCACAAGAGGTGGTTGTTTGATAGAAGGAAGCTGAATAATTCCATGAACACAACACAGGGAATATTGAGGATTTTTGGATTTTACGTGGGATCGTAGCCTTTCTTCGTACCAAAATAACGCACCACAAAATTGGCAAGTGTATGTTGCGTCACCGACATCCCAGTAATCTGTAAATTAACTAATGATTTATTAATTATCTCAAAAATATTTAAATTAATTAAATAAATTAAAAAATATAAAATAATTATAATTACCAATTGTAGTCAAGGACACATGCTCAAACAAATTTATTTGATTTACATCAGTCGTTAAATTTTCAGTGATTAGAGTATTTGCATTAATGGTATCAGTTTGAACATTATCATCGAGCGTAAGATCGATGACCAGTGCTGTATTGTAGGTGCTCTTGATAGATGTTACAACTCCATCACCAAATGAATTGCTAACATTCTTGAGATTTTTTCGAGGCTGAGTTTTTAAGCTGGGAACAACCACTGCAACAAATTCAATTACACGTATTAAAAAATTAAAAAAAAAAATGAATAAATAATATGAACTATTTATTATTTTAAAGACTGAATGAATAAATAAAATATTGAATATACCATTTGTGATGTCACTAAGCGGTGAACCCGACAATTGATAAATAGTACTGCTTGACGAAGCTCGAAATTCAATTCCATTTTCCATATTAGAAAGGGTGCCTGCTAAACCTGTACAATTTTCTAAAAAAAAATAATAAATGAGCTTATAAAAAAATATTAAATTTATAAACATATTTAAAAATATAATACAAAACATTAAGGAAAAATCATTATTCATAAACCATTAGTTTAATTTATATAATTAATAAATTTTTGAAATAAACCAAAAATATAAAAAAATGCATAGTATATAAATAATGAATTTCATGTAATATTTGATTTTTTTAATAAATTACAAAATTACCGAATTTAATTAAAATTAGCGATTTTAAATACAATAAAATAAAATATTAAATATAAAAAATAGATTAAATGAAATTAAATATAAAAAACTTTTAATATTTTAATTATAAATAAATTTCGATTTTAAAAAAATTTAATTTATATAATTAATAAATTTTCGATATAAACCAAAAATTTAAAAAAATGAATAGTATATAAATAATGAATTTCATGTAATATTTGAATTTTTTAATAAATTACAAAATTACCGAACTTAATTAAAATTAGCGATTTTAATTACAATAAAATGAAATATTAAATATAAAAAATAGATTAAATGAAATTAAATATAAAAAACGTTTAATATTTTAATTATAAATAAATTTCGATTTTAAAAAAATTTAATTTATATAATTAATAAATTTTCGATATAAACCAAAAATTTAAAAAAATGAATAGTATATAAATAATGAATTTCATGTAATATTTGATTTTTTTAATAAATTACAAAATTACCGAACTTAATTAAAATTAGCGATTTTAATTACAATAAAATGAAATATTAAATATAAAAAATAGATTAAATGAAATTAAATATAAAAAATGTTTAATATTTTAATTATAAATAAATTTCGATTTTAAAAAAAATCTAAAATTTTAAAATACAATTTTATAAACAATCACAAAATTTTTTAAATAAAAAAACACATCATAATTTTCTAAATTCAAATTAAAATAGGTGCAAATTCATAGCCCAAAACACAAACAATTGATATAAAAACTTAAAAAATCCCAGCCCATTTTTTACACAAAATATATCTTGTTGGACCCTAATTTTATATGGGCTTGAAATTATTTTATCACATTAACCCATTTATAAAACATAAAAAGCCCATCCACAAAATTACATTCTTTTATTTAAAATATATCAAAAATACACATCAGATTTTTAAAATTGACACAATCGCGACACGTGTCCAAATTTTTGAGTAAAGGACGGTGAGGATTTAGAGGATTCTTCACTCTATGTACAAACACATCTTAACCCTTAAAATTCACACGATCGCGACACGTGTCCAAATTTTTGAGTAATGGACGGTAAGGATTTAGAGGATCTTCACTCTATGAACAAACACATCTTAACCCTTCCCAAAACCACCCACCCCCACCCCCAAGAAACCGCCCAGTCGCCCACTGAAACCCCTTTTCCCCCAAACCATTTGTCTCTCTCTCTGCCTCACCGATTCAACTCTCTCTCTCTCTGCCTCATTTCTGTCACCTTCACAACTCTTCCATTTCGATTATTTGTTTTTTTTGTGGATTCACCATTTTTTTCTGAGAGAGAATAAGCACAGAGATGTTTCTTTGATTCTTGCCCACTATTTTCTCTCTCGAAAAAATGTTTTGTTGGTTAAGGTTTATCCATCTTTTTTTTGTGCGAGAACATTCACATTTTTATGTGATATTTTACGGATGAGGCCATATAAATTTTCGATTAAGTTCGAAAAAATGAGGTTTTCGAGTATATATCCTCATTTTTCGATTTTTTTGTTTTTTGATCGAACATTTATTAATATTTTTTTATCTGTAATTTTCGAGTAAAATTTATTTGTTTGAAGCTGAATTTTTTTTTTTTGTTTAAGAACTGGTATTTACTTGCCGAATTTTTTGTTTAAGATTTATATCATTTATTCTGTGATAATACCTTTGAATCGAAAAAATTTCTGTAGAAATATTTGGAAAAAACCTAGATCTGAAAAAAAAAAAAGATCTACGGTGTAAAAATATTTCGAAATGAATTTTCGATGATGTTTTAATGATTTTAACCGATGAAGTATAGAAAATCAGGATTTGTTTTTAATATAGGATATTTTTATATTTATTCAAAGTTTTGTGGATTATTAATCTTTTATTTTAATAGATCAAACTCTATGGTGTACCTTGAGGTTCGAAAATACATCTCATTCGAAATATACATAAACCTCGATGATGTTTAGCTCCATATTTTGAGATTTCTTTGGATTCTAACAAATCTTGAGCAACCAAAAGGTAAGATATACAAATTTTTATTTAATATTATTTTTACATTAGAATATTTTTCTAACGATTTTTTCCGTGAATTTTTGCGGATGTATAAAAAATTTAATCGAAAATTGGAATAACACAATTTAGGTAAATTTCCGTGCATTTTTATACTACAGTTATATAGTAAAAACATATTTCAATTTATATACAATTTCTGTAATTGTCGAGGATTTTTTTTCTGTTCATTATAATTATTTTTTAAAAAAAATTATAATATTCATTTAAAATTGTTGTTGTGTTTATACTGAGAATGAAATAGTGACTATTTTTAAAAAATATTTATTCATGTTATTAGTAATAAAATATTTTCGTTAATAAAAAAATATCCAAATTAAAACAATATTTGAAGTTATAGTGCTAAATTTTACAACAAAATTGTAAACGACTGTTGTTGCGTGAGAATTAAATATATCGATATTAATACTAAATTTGTAATAAATTATAGCATAATAAAAAATTAAAATGGTTTTGGAAAACAGACATCTTTCATATATTTCTAATATTGTTTTTAAACATGTCACAGGTTACTAATATAAAAACATATTGGTTCACAATTTTGAAAAAAAGATAAGTCTCAAAACCCCTTCTTTTAATTGATTCATTTTCAAATGTTAATAATCTGAATATGTATATATTTTTGTTTACATTGTGTTAGCATACTATTATAAGTCTGTTAATTTTTTTTTCAGGGTTATTCAAAAGGGTGCTAACTCAGTAAAACGGATAATCAATAGCACCCAAACAGATAAGTATTTCAAATTTTGTTCCTTTAATTTATATATAGATTACATATTGTGTGATTTGTTTGAAATATAAAACTAATCAATATGTTTAATGTATTTCAGGATGCACAGAACAATCCGAATAACAAAACAAACAACAAAAGAAAAACTCAGCACAGATAAGTCAAATTCTAATCTACTTTTGTGCACATTTAATCGTTCATGATTAACTATAAAAATTCATAATACAGTTTAATAAAAAAAATTAATATAATATGAATTTTAAACGAAAATACCTTCTTGATTGATGATATTTCTCTTGCGTTTGCTGCCCAAAACTACAGAACTTGTAAGCTTTCTCATGATTCTTTAAAAGTTATGTGATTTTATCCTGCTTCTGCTTGAGTTTGTGTATTTGGCGGCTGTTTCTGTCAATTGCTTCTTATGCCTACCTGTTATGTGTATTGTGAAATCAGTGTTGATCGATGAGAGATGTGTTTAAGTATTTATACTGGAAAAAAAGGATGATTTTGAAAAGGAAATTTTTATAAAAGTGAATAAATTATCTTGATATTTATATTCTTATATATATCTATATATGAACACGATATATTTAATTAGTTAAGCATATTTTGGACAAAGATTTTTCAAAACATTATTTTTGGGGTAGATGAGGTAACTCATGATTTTCTGTACATATATGCATTCATCTGTTTAATGAGACAAAAATGGTATAGATATTGATCTATTATTTTAATTTAATAAACAACAATAGACAATTATCAGAAAATATACCCGTGTGGAATTTGCTTGTAGTTTTGGAAAGATATATATGGTAGTGAATAATATAATTTTAATAAGTACACTAAATAATAATTTGTTTTGAATAGTTCTATACCTATATATATTTTTATACACTCACTAATAATATACCTAGGTATAAAAATGGCTATTTTAAATTTTAAATCAAATAATTGGTGTTTTAGATATTTGGATTTATTTACAATTTGTTAGCCCGAAATAGTATACTTTTCATATCATTTATCATACTTAATACATGTTAAATATATTATATATTAAACCACAAAGCCCATTATTTTATTATGGTATGTAAAAAGCCCAAACCAATTAAAAAATCATTCTTTATAACTACAATAAATAAATGTGTGTATAATCCAATTAGAATAATAATGTTAACTATTCTTGTTGTGTACTTAACATAAATTTTGTTTTTGCTAATAATTGCAATATTGTCGAATTGATATTGTTGGCGGTAATGTTGTGATTAATGTTTTTTATTATGCATCATTCTATTGCTTATTATTGTATCATCTATTGTGTTATCGAAAAAAAAAGATCATATGTAAAAAAGCCACTTGACCCTACACCTTGAGTGTAGTGGAATCTGTTGGTTCTTAGGTTCTTAACTACATTTTTTAAAATGTCAATCTAACTTTTATGCTAGAGTTATTTAGTAGTATGTTGTATAATATATTTTTTGGAATATAAGAGATGTATCAAATACAAATATCTCAGCACTTCATAAATAATGCAAAACTACAAACACAAATCCATTTCATAATATTTAATTTTTAATTAATTTAATTAATTTATTTGAAAATAATATAAAAAAACAAAATTTAAAATATAACATAAATAACCTTCACGATAATATGACTTTTTGATGAAATCAAAAACTTTGAAATAGCCTTGTCTAAAAATCCTAAAAATTCATTACGAAGCACACTATACAAATCAAATCTATATTAAAAAATAAGGTTTCGATTTATTAATTTTTAATAAACAATTAGCCCCTAATATCAAAATAACCAATTCATAAATGAGCATGTGATCAGATTATTCAACACATTACAGAAAAATGCAGGAAATCAAAATCCAACAATAAATAAAAGCGATATTTTATATAAAATCAGAAGGCCCATCTTGGGCTAAAAATCCATAAAAATCCTCTAAAACCCCCGAGGATGATAAATACTGTTATTCAATGCAAAACTAAAATATCCATAATAAATAATGAAAAAAAAATGGCCCCCGTCTTCCACAAAACTAAGATTTCTTTTCATCTTCAACCTTAATCTTGATCTCTTTCTTCTGATTCTTGATATTGTTTGATGATGAAAAGTCATCCAACAATTTACGTTTAATCGACGAACCTCCAACAGCAGCTTCAGAATTCTTTAACAGCTTATCGGGTGTGCTAACTTCATCTTCAGAAGAAGCGTCATCCTTGACGTTTTCGCTATTCTCTGCCAAAAGCTTTGAAAGATAATCCGATTCCTAAAAAAATATATTAAATTAAAAATATTATTCAAAACAGCATATATTCAAATAATACCAAGGTGTGAAAAATCATATTTAATGATGTTATTCGAAAAACATAGTTTTTAAATGATATCAAAGTGCTAGAAATCATATTTAATGAATTTATTTAAAAGAACAGAATTTTTCCTTTAGTTACATATCAAATTGCATAATATATTTTTTGATAAAATTATTATAAAAATCAGATTTATAAATATTTTTCGAAAACAGATATTTTAAATGATATTAAACTGAAAGACATAATATTTAAGGAAATTATTACAAAAACAGAATTTTTTAATGATATCAAAGTGCAAAAAAACATATTTAATGAGATTATTCGTAAAAAAACATATTTAAACGATTTTAAAAATATAATATTTATATACCTGACTTTCTATAGCAAAAGTAGAATATTGATTGAGCAATTCAGGATCTGCCGTCAGTCTCATGACCGAAAAAGCCCCGGTAAAATGCCTAATCTGATCAGACTTGACTTGAACCTTAAAAAGAACCTTCTTATCAACTAAAGCTACTAACTCATCTGGAATGTCTACCAAATCATCTCTCTGATTTGCATTCAAAAGAACAAATCAATTAATAAATTTTATTATTAATATTATTAAAATTTAAATATTTGCACCTCCGTAAAATATAAAAATAGAAAACAAACCTCAGCCAACTCATTTTTTAAAGTAGCACATGGTTTTCCAATCAAAGCTTCACACTCCCTATCCCAACACAACAAAGGTGTGTTCGCACTATCATCCCCAACCTCAAGTTGAATCCGATACCCTCAAAAATTTTAAATATAGAGAAATATTAGCCATTATTCTAATACAAAGAAATAAAATATTTAATTTTAATACTTGAAATTTCCAGAATGCGAGAATTTATCGCAACGCTCACAATAAAACTTGTCTCCAACTTGCGTAAGTTTCTTAGGACATTTTTTGCACGATAGATACCACCAATCTCCAATAAAGGAAAAGATTGTGGCACTAATCCAAAAACTCCCAACCTATTTTTAAAATAATAGTATCAATAACCAAATGAAATACATCACAAAAAATTAAAAATAAATATGATTTTTTAAACATTCAAAACCATTACCTCTTCATTAGCATAGAGTTGATCAATCAACCGAAATGGTGATTCCCCTGAAGCTAAATCATCTGGAATAGACCTTGCAACCGGATAAGATACATAACTTATGGAGCGAGTTGGGTTCAGTATCTCTAATTAATTTTAAAGATAATTGATGTGATTACACAAATTTATAAATAACTGGAGATAAATTATTGTTATCTAACCTCTTTTTAAAATCAAGCAATCTCCTCAACATCGTCACTCAAAATCATTTGAGTAACATGATACGTGTTGGAAATTTTAACTTCCTCCGAAAGAAAATAAGAAAAATATAAAACAAATTGTATTTAATTACGAGAAAAATGAAAAACAAAATATTTATATTTTTCTTAATTAAAAATTAATCTTACCTCGGTATACCTTCGCCTACACATTTGAAGAATTACAACCAATGGCTCCAAACTATGTTGATTTAGATATGGTAGAATTCCATCAACATACTCCTCCCATAAGGTGCAACATATCCGATTATTCCTACTCAAAAAATAAATTTATTCATTTTATCTATATATTATAACATATATTAATATTTTAAAAACTGATTTTGTAAACTAAATAAAATGGACTTTTGAAATTGTATTCTAAATATCACATATATTAAAACAGAAGGTGACAATAAGCAAAGTTTAATGAACAATGAAAATTGAATACAATATAATTCCAAAAATTTGAGTTTAATGAAAACCGAAAATTGAATACAATATAAAACGAGTTGAATACAATATAATTCCAAAAATTTGAATTTAATGATCACTGAAAGTTGAATACAATATAAAACAGTTGAATACAATATAATTCCAAAAATTTGAGTAATAAAGAATTCTTACTCCAAGTCTTCAAGAGTAATATCAATAAAACGCGTTAGCTTGCCACCAAATTCTTTTGTTTGAAGCAGTTGCATAGCGATCACTTTCCCTATTACATCTGTTTAACAATAAACCAAAAAATAAGTTGAAGTACTATATTTAAATTTCGAGTACAAATATATAAAACATACCAAACAGCATGGTCCCATCAACCCCATCGGCGATTGACAGTTCTCTGAAGGTTTTAAAATTGTACATAAACCTTGGAAGTGAGTTTTCATCAAGCTGATATATATAAGTCTTGCCATGAAACATAAACTTATATTTCGTGGATGTTGTTTTATATCCATCAGTGTAGTGAGAAACAACAAAGTCTTTGAGGACATAAACATGCCCTTCATTCAACTTATTTCGAAATTGTGCTATGCATCTTGCGAATTGTGCCATGCACCCCATCTCCCGCAAAAAAATAAATTAAATTTAGAATCGTTTTATAAATCAAATCTTGTCACACTGCGAAAAAAATAAAAATACGAATAATAGTTCATTACCTCAAAGATCATGGAACACACATTCAAAGCTTTGAATTTGGTTTTTGTCATTATACATCGGCTTCTCATAGAGGCGGACCAATCTCAATTTCAGAGCCCAAGCGCTTTTGCTCATGTTGATATCCTTTATCAAAGAGAATAGTGGTGCCATCTTTTGCGATCCGGTTTGGGAAATTTCTTAATTTTTTCGCAGAGAATTTTTTTCCGGAGTATGAAAGAATGCAATGAAAAAAATCAACCGAGATGTCATATTTATAAGAGGACGTAGAGAATAATTTGGGTAATAAATCTGTATGATTTTTTATGAGATGTGATCGTTTATTTTTAATGTAACACTGGGAAATAATTGTCTTTCTCTAAATAATTGTTTTTCCCTTAATTGAATTTAAGGATACATATGGAATGCCAAAAAAAAGAATGCTGGGAAATATAGTATGGCGTGAATACAAAAATATATTAGATTTGATTTGCTGCCAAATATATTTACAGGCTTGAATGCAAAAATATATTGGATTTGATCTACCGGGCGTACATGTACGGGAGTTAATGCCAAAAATATTGAATTTGTTTTAATTAGAACATGTAAAGTTATCTTACCATATTATCTATTTGAATAATATAAAATTCAGATTTATTTCCATGAATAAATTATTAATGAATTTTTTGGTCAATCAGAATAATATAAAAATATTGAATGATTATAAGATTCAGATTTGTTTCCATTAGTTAGTCCCCATTAGCCGAAAATAGTTCGATTTTAGCCGAAATTAATTCAATTCGATTCCACAAAAATTTTTTTGCCAAAAACCGGATCCATTCATTCCCAAAAAATTGCCAAAAACCGGAACAAATTTGTACTAATTGAGGAAGGTGCGTTTAGGCGGGAAAAAGGCTTTTTTACTATTTATAAGTTATTTGGTTATTATATATATATATATATATATATATATATAGATTAGTATGTAATATCATAGAAAATTTCAAAAACAATCATAGTAAAGAAAATGCATCTGATGATTAATTACATCTGAAAATGCAACTTTTCAAAGAGCATTTTATTTTCGTCATGAACTTATTTGGAAAACAAATTTCAGAATTTTAGTGATTAGATTTCATCGGATCCACACGAAATCCATCAGGTCCACAAATATAATGGTTATTTGATGTCATAAAAATTTGTATAAAATACATATCCAAATAAAATTTTATATTTACAGAAAATATCATCAGATTCATGTAAAATTTTTAAAAACTTACAACAACCTTTTATTTTTGTCATTAATTAATTTTGTTATATGAAAAAAATTACATATTTAATGAAGATACAATTATTTTATGATGTCGTAGGACCCGAAACAAAAAAATGATATAATTTTTTTTAGAGTTTTTTTCTATTTTTTTTATTCAAACTCTGAGTTTGCCCGACTTTTGGCCCGACCTAATAATTTAAGTGTACAAAATACACACATGGATTGGATTGGAAATATTGCATTTTCACGATCGGGCCAGTCCAACTTGGCCCAATTTTTTTCAAAAATCCAATGGATTTGGCCCGATCCAATTCATTGCTAACTCTACATATGATAAATAACAAGTTTGGGCCCTTTATCAAATCCAATTTTTATAATTTTTATGTATTTATATTTATATTCATTCAATTTCATTTGTAATGTTTCATTATTATTCAATCACTTATTATTTAATACATAGTTATTTGGCCTTACATTTAAATAATATATTAATATTAATTAATTAAAACTAATCAAATTAAAATTATCTTACTTTAATATATAAACCGTGCATCGCACGGGTGGACTGCTAGTTATATTTTATATCAGATTATTATAAACAGAATATGTAAATGCTTTTCACTTCCCAAGATAAATGAACCAATTTTTAAATATTAATCTGCATTTTAATTAATATAAATTTAGTTGTAATATATATTTTTGAGTTTCTACATGATGAGTTATTAATTATGTTTTTGAAGCCCAATGAATATATATTTAATCGTGGTTCAATTTTCTATGCAAACATTTGAATTTTAATAAAGTAAGCTACATCCGAAAAACTAAGAGCCTGTTTAGAAATATAAAATAAAATTAAAATTAACATAAATGTGTATTTTCAAGGCATTGCAAGCTTTGTAATTAATGAACTCTACATGTCATATTTGGAAACAGATTTTTTGGCGGAAAATTACTATAAATATCACTATCCTGCTTTTATATATATATAGATATAGATGTTATTTAAAAATCTAATTAACCAAATAATGCCAAAATCATAAAAATTAATGAACTCTGTTTTCTCAATTTTTTTGTTATTTATAAAATTTTGAGAAAACAGAGTTATGAAATCTGTTTTCTCAGTTTTTCATTTTTTTTTCAAAAAATTTTAAAAAAACAGATTCTTTAATTGAATTAATTTTCAGGAATAATTTTGTATTTAAAAAAATTAGTTTAACTAAATTTTTACTTTACAAATTTGAAAATATATATACCATTTTTCGGATAAGTGTAACTGTTTTTTGCTCAAAATTTAAAAAAATATTTGAATTTGGAATGAATTTAAAACACAACTGGAATTAGGGGTGAGCAAACGACCGGTTATGTGCAAAATCGAACCGAACCGCAAAAAGCTGAAAACCGAATCTATATATTTTTCAAACTGAAACCGAACCGCAATGCTAAAAAAATCGAACCAAACCAAATCAAATTATTTCGTTTTGGTTCGGTTCGGTTTTTTGGTTTGGACTTTATTTTGGGCCTTTACTTTTTTTGCTAAAAATATATATATATATTTATGTTTATATGACAACCTAACAATAAAATAAAGTAAATAAATTAAATAATAATATAAAAATATAGAGATCAATATATTTGGTTCGGTTCGGTGCAAACCGATATTTTATGGACCAAAAGCGAATCGAATCGAAAATTAATTCGGTTTATTAGATTGAAAACCGAACCAAACCGTTTAACCAAAAAAAACGAGTTTGGGCGGGTTTAAACTTTAAAAAATGAATGATTCTCGTCTCTCTCGAAAAAAGAAAGAAAAAAACACAATCGGTCAGAATTCACACACTGACACACAATATCAATGAGTAAAATTTGGCGGCGTGACGAAGCGATGTAAAATGTGGCAAATGAATAGGAAGGGTTTCAACTTTCACCGTTCGTCTTTTTTTTTTTTGATAACTCAGCTTCCGAAAGCTGACTATGCTCGAGGACAACGACTCCGAAACTCTCATTCCGCGCCAAGGTAAACCGCGGATGTGCATGACGGCCATTGCGGCCATTGTTACGGCGGGTGTGGCGACGTACAACCAGATCCTCCCACGTAAAGAGAACAATTATGTTCGAACCACCAATCTACTAATAACGATCTCTCCCCGAATCGAACCCACACGGATGCTATTCAGTATGAGTTCCCACCAAATCTTCACCAGCTCGCATATGCCCCGAGGAGCAATTTGATGGAGCAAGGATAAGAACCTCTGACCTCCACCCCACAAACAATTTGATGGAGCAGGGATTTGAACCCCTGACCTCCACCTCACAATTGCTTGTGATGGCCAGGTGGGCTAAGCCACCTGGTTACCGTTCGTCTTTTTCAAAGTGGTGGTAGGGTGTCTGTAATGCTTTTGACTTTCCTACTATAACAAAATAAAAAAAGATACACTGGCCCGTGGGCCAGCCCATTAGCCTAGTGGCCGCCCATTTAGCCCGCGGTTTAAGCGGTCCGGGCCAATAACGCCCAGATTTAAACGGGCTAGCATTTCTTAGACCCAACCCTATTATTTTTCGGTTTAAACGAGCTAGCCTAACGGGCCCGGACCCGTTTAACATTGGTATTTGTTGGGGCCAAAAATAGTATTTCATTAATTAAATATATAATTCATTTTATATATGTTTATTTAATATTAATTATCTAATTGCCTCTTAATAATATTATTTTATAAAATATAATATTATTAAAGTAGTGTTATAAATAAAAATTATTTTATTTATGATTTAATTATTTTTAAATAAGTATAAATTATATTTAATATTTAATAATTCATAGTCGAGTTTTTATCAAATTTTCAACATTTAAATTAAAAACTTGATATAAAATTCTTTCGTTGATTTCTACATTTTTTTTAAAGTATATTGTATAAAATATAGTTGATATCATAAATATAAATATATATACTATTTAATACATATTAAAACAATCACATATCCATTTATGCATAATACATTTAATAAAAAATTTAAAAACTCTTATTTAAGAGTAAATTATTTTCCTTCATTATTATTTCTCATTTATAATTGCCAATCAAAATATTTAAATCAAGTAATGAAATTATCATTCATTCCTTTATCAAATCCTTGTACATACCTAGCATAGAAATAGTATCATCATATTATTCTTTTCATACTGTTATCCAATTCATAATTTTATTTCATTCCTAACTAATTCCATTCATTCATAGAGATAAACTTTCATTCCATGCGTACTCTCAAATATACGTGATGATAGTTATTTCTTAAGGACTTTGAGAATAACTTGTTTTTTTGCAAAAAGTCCATTTTAAAAAAGTTCAATTTTGTGAACCTTGAATTTATTTTGTGGCACTAGTACTCAAGATAACGTCAACCTTGAGATCAATGAAGCGGCTCTCCAGAGCCCCAAAATTAGTGAACTTATGCTTAAGGCCCCCCTAATTTAATGAACATAACAGTCCAATTAATTTAGTTGTGTGTGTGTGTGTGTTTATTCAACATTGAACTGGTAATTACAAAACTAAAGTTTGATTGGGAAATTGATTTTTTTAACCTGCGAAAAGTTTCATATTATTAAAAATAAAAGACTTGAAAGATCATCAATCTAAAAATACCTATCAATTTAAAATAAGGATTAACAATATCCTAAGTTTCATATAATTTCATTTAGAGTCTAGAGATGCCAATATTATTTGGAGGGGCTTTTGCAAGGGAAAAGAGTATAGTTGGCAATGACAACAATTTCACAGGAACTGAGGGACCGATGCATGCAAGATGACACGTGGCTTATGCGCCCCTGTTTTCCCACAATTTTTTTAATCATTTTTTGGCGGGCACTCAATTCAGTCCCTTTTCCGTCATTTCCCCCAATTCCCAATTAGGGTTTAATTTTTTTGCTCGGTGCCACCCCTGACATGTCGGTTGCTTCTACGATCTCTCTCTGATCATCACAGTGCTCAAATCGCCATTTTTTTTTTCTCTGTTTCCCCAGAGAGTTTATCAACTCTTTAGCGAAATAATGCAACCCTTTTGCGCAAAAAGTGCCGATTTGTAGTTCCCAGCATTCACTCTTCTTTAATCGTCTCTATCCGACAGAGGAAATTTTTGTTTTTGAAATAGTAAATGGAGATCGTAAAGGATATGGAATCTAGCCAAAAGGTGGACGAAATCTACCTTTTTTTAATCCTTTTCTCACAATCGTCGATTTTAAGTGACTAAAAAACTCCGTTTTTTGCTGATCTATTTATTTGGGTTTGTTTTTGTGTGTTTTTTATAGGAAGAGGGTTTGTCACCAGAAGGGTCGATCGGAGTAGAAACAAAGAGGTGTTGCTCCGATTGCAAAACCACAAAGACACCCTTGTGGAGAAGCGGCCCTACAGGCCCCAAGGTTTTTAATTTCCATTAATAAAAACTTTTGGGATTTTTTGATTCTCAATTGTATTGATTTGTTGTTTGCCTTTTTTCAGTCGCTGTGTAATGCTTGTGGGATCAGATACAGAAAGAAGCGGCCCAACCCCTCCACCGGCGCCACCACCACCACCAGCGCCGCGACTGCCAAGAATGATGGGAGAAAGGGTAAAATTGGGAAAACAAGGAATTTGAAGCTAAGGGATGGTTTGAAAGTGAAGTTGATGGGTTTTGGAAAAGAAGTGGAAGTGATGGAAGGGGAGAGATCAGGTTTGAAGAGGGTGAGGAGTCCAAGGCAATGGGGTGAGGTTGAGAGAGCTGCTCTGCTTTTGATGGCTTTGTCTTGTGGTGCTGTGTTTGCTTGATTATGAGAATGCTTCATGGTTAGGAAATCAATTATTATATTTGTCCATGAATGAACCCCACATTTTTCTATGTTAGGAATGTGAAAAGTTTTTCTATTAGCTTTTAGGAGTTGGTAGTTTAGTTTAGGGGGAAATGGTTGGTAGGTAGGTAGCCCATGGTTTAGAATTTAGATTCCTTTCTTCCTTTTTTGGTTAGGAATAGGAAAAAGGAAGTGTAAATATGATATATGATATAATAATGAAATGGGATTTTGTTATGTTGCTCTCTTTTTTTCAACATTTGCAGCCTCACTTTTGAATGGGATATTTAATTTGCATAGTTGTAGTCAACTTTTAGTGCTCCTTTAATGATTCTATCAATTTGTTAATAATGTAGTCAACTGAGGGGAAATTCAATTCATATGTGACTAGGGGTAGTCCTAATGTACTTGTACTTGGATATCACTACGGGTCTAGATATACAATCAACAAGATTAATTTAATTTCCAACTCTTACCAAAACAGATTTTAAAGAACAAATGGCAACTAAGTATAATATTCAACACGATTCTAATCTTGTTTTACCAAACTTCTGACAACAGTTCATATAAAACTCAAGTCCTAATAACCAAGAGGATTAGATCTCCGTCCCAAAAAAAATTAAAAAGAAATAAAATAAAAGAAGAAGAAGAAGAAGAAGAAGAGGATTAGATCTATTTATTGAAGTGTATCAGCATTTGGGCAGTCGCTCATAAGATAAGTAACTTTGTATGATTGCAGTTCCACATGAAAACCTAGCCAACCACGTCCGGGGAGTGTTGCAAACTCTAAACGAAAAAACGTTTTTCGCATCTAGAAGTTAGTTGAGAATCACTTTTTTTAGTAGAGTTGCAGACACTCCCATAACTTAAAAGCATCGGATTCACGGGATCAAAAATGGACCCAGCAAGAGTTTGCAAGGTTTCCCAACTTAAACAATCCCGCCTCCTCCTTTATCTCAACCACACCAGGTAAATGACTCAAGGAAATTGTTTAAGTAGGAACATAGCAAGAATGCCTCCTCAAAAGTTGGACTGAACAAAATCAAGCAAATAGCAAAACAATTACACCATTGAAAAAGCAGCAGCAGCTGATCATCATACAATCAAGAACTAATAACAAAATGATGTCAACAGACTTCAGATAAACTAACTGGCTAGTATTGAGTCCATCTCCTTTAAAAGCTATTATTATTGCAACAGAGAATTTTGTGTGCAAGGCATCTACTAAACACCACTTACCACATGTTAGAGATGAAAACTTGTATGGACCACATGAAAGCCAAAGTTTCAGTTCAGTCAATAGTCAATTCCCAAATACATCCATGTCACGCTGTGCAAATTGCTAGTAATACAGTCACAGGTTTGGATCCAATGACATAGTTTTACATCACATATAAATTATGCAAACACTAACCCAATTGTGTCACTTCCTTCAGCAAAAGGGCCATGCAACAATTTCCATTACAAACTAAGCAGAGTAGCAGACACAGGAAGTTAATGTTTGCTAGTTGGGTACACGTTACAAAGTTTCCAATATCACATGAGAATCAAGGAAACTTAGGAAGTGCTTCTGAATGAAGTCTACTCATACAAGGGAATAACCACAAAGCAAATTGCATTTTAAAGTATTAATCAAATCATTAATCAAATCTATTACGATTAAGGAAAAATAACAAAAAATAAAGCACGATTGCATATATTATATAATACAGCAAAATGTAGAAAATAGATGGCAGTAACAAAGTGAATCTTATCATTGTTGTCATAAACGCGACTTATTACAAGCTGTGCACCCAATCTAATTCATTTGGAAAAGAGAAAGTTCCTTCATTCTCCATTCCAAACGATCTATATCTAAAAGTTAGCACAAATATTTCAAAGGATGCTCGTGAAATATCTAGTACTAAAGAGTAGATGAAAGCACACATTCTATAAAACAATAAAAATCAACTGTCCACTATATGCCACCACTTGAAACATATATCTTCTCACCAACCTCTTTTTCAGCTTAGACACACAGACACAAATATCAATTGGTTAGCACATTTACAGACAACTTACCACTTAACAATTTCTTCATTTAGTTCGGAAAGCAGACAACACCATACTAGCACATGAAACATGGGATTCCCAAAGCTTCTAGTTTTATTCTTTTGGTTAGAGATAAAAGATTTTGAATTCCAAACTACAGTCTCATTAACTGAAATAACTTTTCGCCCACTCCATCAGAAATAAATTTACTGCAAAAAGTGCAGAGGGAATTCGTTAAACAATGAGGGAAAACTGTATTATGTGGTGAAATGCCATCAGGTGCAACCTTCTATGCCTTCCCACTACTGCTAATTGCTAAATACCAGGTTAAAAGATTTAGATGATAGTACATGAGGAAAGTCGTTAAGAAGACACTTGCAATAGTTATTTGCATTCATTTAGTTTGTGATGCACCAAACAGATCATCTCACAACAAAAAGTTGAAACTCGTTTTCATTTTGTAAAAGTGCCCACTCAAAATGCGCGTTTTGAGCCATCTTCACCAACCTAAGGTTGCAATTTGCAGCTACGTTATATTCCTTTCCATAATAAGAACTGACCAAGTGATTTTCAATTCTAGGGTTTAGCAATGAAGCACCTGAAAGCAAGAGAAGCTGAATACTTGTCTCCAGAACATGATTAATTGTAAAAAATGTGCCAACTGTTAGGATATCAGCTAGTTTGCTATTATAAGCACCAATATATGCAATTCGGCATATCCATATATCACACACATTCAAATTTCCAAAACTTATTAGGAACTTAACGAAGGAGGAGTGAATTAAGATAACATAGGCCATTACCTGCCAATGTGCCTTTGGAAGAGGATTCACTAATTCAACAAGAAAGGCACATCTAGACAGGCAACACTGAAATAATGCAATAAACAGAAACCCGAAAGAAGGCAGCACCACTTGCCAGTATGGGTTTGAATTTCACCTAGACGGATAAACATAAACTCACGACAAATAAAGTTTTTACTGAACCTCAGCATAAATTCATTTGGCAAAATATTTGTCTATTACAAGTTAAAGCACATGGTGATCTTACATAGTAAATAAATGGCCAGGAAATAAAGCATTCCATACATATAAAATTCTGGGATTAATAGTGGAAAATAATGGGTCACTGGCCGTAATCACCATATTCAAATAAGGAGCATATCTGTGGATGATGTAAGAAAAATGCTCATACACCAGAAATTTTACCAGAAATGCCTTTTTCTTCATCCCTATCAGCTTCATCATCATTTTTACTGTCCACTTGCTTGGACAACGCCTGGTTTGAAGCATTACCAACTCCTCCAGTGACAGACTGCTGATAGAGAACCCTCCAGCAATAGTCAGGAGCAAACACATCAAACCAAAAGGAGTAGCATGCTTATCCCAAATCAACACATTGATGGCAACAGTCAAAAACTTGTTCACCACACCTGTAACAGTAAATGCAGTTGCGGAGATAGCCTTTCTGGCTGCAAAACCAAAGAAACTGATGAGCAACCCAAACACACAAGACAAAGACACGGCAAAAATGCAACAGGTTCAAATAAATCTCTTCCGCTTGAGGATGCCATTGCGGCAAACACATCCACATACTCCCCAGTTATAACCCAAAACAGGGGCGCCATCATCAACGACAACAGATTATTGTAAAACACAAATCCCCAAGTGTTCAACCCCAAATTAGTCACCATGTGCTTTATGTAAACCATCTCCGTTGTAATAGTCACCAAATATGCAAAAGCCCACGAATATGCAGTCAATGTAAACCCATTATCCGTAGCTACGTATCCAACCGCACCCGCCAAAATGACCACCAACGAGACGAACGTCAGTTTCAAGGGCACGGCTGTTTTCTAAACGCTGTATCGGCGATTGCCACTAGAAGCGGAGTCAACGATCTGAAGACTATAAATGTATCCACATTGGCGTGGCGAAGGAGATTCGTGTTTGTGAAAATCGCCAAGTAAAAGACTAATGCTGCAGGCAGGAACTTCTTCGCTGTTTCTACAGTGAAAGGATCGTGGTGCAAGAACCCAAATTTCCCAAGAACCCAAACACCAAGAGCTGAGGTTAAGTATTGAAGAGCAGTTAGTAGCCCAGGGTAATTAAAGTTGGTAATGGCAAATTTGTTGATTACCGCAAGTAAACTGGAACACAGAGCATATCCAATAACCAGACTGCTGGTTGCGTAGTATTGCTTAGACGCCTCCATTCGGATCGAGCCCATAAAGGTTTTTGAAATTCGGGTAACTTCTAAGAAATCCACTCGTATTTGAGCTGAATCTGAATAAAATCAAAGGGTTCGATGAGGAATTATGACTAGTAGAGTGAAATCGAAGGGGCAAACGACAGCCATTGCTTGAAAGGTTAATGGAGACGATCTCACGATTTGTGCAGAAATATAAAAGAAAAAAGCTCGGAGAGCACTGGATTCGGGTGAACTGCGTTCAACGGAAAACCCTACGATGAAATCAGCAAATCGAGGGGTAAATTGCAACAAAAAGGACCAACAAAAATTGGGGATTGCATTAAAATCTGGAAGAAAAAAAAAAAACTAACTATGACAGGTAAAAGCAAAATCAGAAAATGAATTAGAAAACGAAAGTGAAGGAAGAAATATATGAAGAAAAATATCTACAGGATTGCGACCGACACAAGAAACAGGAAAATGTCGGAGAAGTAAATGGGATTTGGAAGGGTTGGTGCTGGTGGAGTAAATGGGAATTAATGGTAAATATAATTCTCAATTTGCAATTCTATTTTTCTTTTTCCTTTCACAGTCAAAACGTGGAATTCATTCTTTGGATCTAACACGTTTCATTTTTTTTTAATAAATTCTTACGTTTAACTTTTTATGTAATTGAATGTTGTGAAGAAAGAAAAGAGCAAGTCTCTTGTAAGACGGTCCTTGGCGGGTGCGTCGGATTCTGATTTTAGTGTACAAAATGATATTTTTGGTGCAAAAATGGTATTTTTAGTGTAATAAGTGATATCTTGTCTTAATTTTAATGTATTGGGACAAAGTATCACTTACACTAAAAGTATCACTTTTTACATTAAAAGTATCATTTCGTCCGTCGCGCCGTCTTACACTGTGAATTTTTATCAAAAAAAAAAAAAAAAAAAGAAAAGATGCACAAACTTCACATGATTATATTGTTACGACTTACGAATATTTTAAATGAGTTTGTCACATAAAATATATAAAGAAAAGAAGTATAAAGTCTTGAATTATGACTATGCTTCCAAAACATGTCATTAATATGTGACTTATGAATCAACAAGATCACAACATGTGGATTATGTGATCGATTTTGTCTTTCAAATGGTTGAGATGTATCTATAATAAGGGCAAATGATTCGGGATTCGATCTCAAATACAGTGTGTATCCCTTCCCTATTTTCCTCGTTGTACTAGAAAACACGTGGATTATAAATTTGTACTCATTATGAACCTACTAATGTAAAAAAATACCCTTCAAATTAACTTTGAGTCTTGTTCGAACCGAAAGATACTCTGATTTGATTTCAAATCAAATGATATTATTTGCCTAACTAAATTCTACAATACAGTCAGAACCTGCCAGACAAAGTTATACTATATTAAAAGTATTAAATAAATTATTTTAATGGATTATATTGATATTTGTATATAAAGATTTAAATCCAACCAACAATGAGTCAAGCCACGCCTTGGCATGATTTCGACAAATAAAACTAGTTGGTTCATGCCAATAGGACACCCTTGCTAACTACATATCTTGTCATGTTCATCTGAGTGCCCGTTAAACCAGCAAAGAATTAAATTGTTGCGCAAGCTTTTATCATTTAAATTATTAATGATTTCACTTTTGATTTTGAACTAAGATATTAAATCAATTTTCATAATTGGACCCTATCAATTTTGGCCCAAAGGTTAGTAAAATCTATGAATACACATTTCTGCCATTAATTCATAAGATTTCTCAATGATGCATGTCTTAAGACCATCTCCAGCATGCTGCTAGAGCGGTGATTAATTTCATGTTCTGAAATCCTATTCCATTTCTTGTTCCATTTTATCGGATGATTGACACGTGTGCATGGTGATGTCATAATTGTACATATGTTAATTATCTAATACAATGTAACAATAAGTGGAATAGGATTCTGAAACAGGAGATCTGGTCTCGCCTAACACCAAATTGCATCTCCAAAAAGGTTGTGCACTTGTTTCAACGCCAAATCTCTTTTTTTCTTTAATTTGTTAATATATTTTAATTAATTTTATATTTCAATTAATATAATAGAAAATAATGTTAAAATTAATTCAATTATATGTTATAGTTTTTAAAAATAATATTATGTGTAATTTGAAAAATATACTATGAGATGTAAAATATTACACACAAAATTATAAATCTTACATAAAATCACATTACAAAATACTAGAACATAAAATTACAAAAATAATAAAAAATACATAGAATAGATAAAATTACATAAAATAACTAAATATAAAATTATTGAGAATACAAATAAAATCAGATGCAATATTTTTCCTAAGGGTATCAATTTGAGTTGGGTGCGGGTTCGCGGGTCAGAATCAGCCAACCTGAATCCTATATGTTTAGTTATTTGTATCAAAATCTTGAACCGAATCCACCTATTTATTTCAGGTAATCCAGGACCGAGCCAATTTAACCCATATAATAAATTTACTTTTATTTAAATTTAATAGTTTCAACTAAGTAAATTAATTTTTTAAATCAATCTATGACACACTATGCAACAATAAAAAATATCACAATTCACAACATGAAAAAAAATATAATTACATAAATAACATAACATACTAATCATGTTTTGAGGGCAACATATAAAATTATAACAACATACATAATTAATGAGGTTTTAGAATTTAAGTTTTGAGAACATGTGTTATTTTTTGTTTTTTCTTATAATTAATTATGTAGTTAATTTTTTAAAATTCACAAGTTCGGTGGGTTAAATGGGTCATAGAGTTGACTCGAACCCGACCTATTTAATTAGCGATTACTCGAGTTCGACCCAATTTTGACTTGGAACCTTGACGCCTTAACCCATATCCATCAATTTTGCGTTAGGTTCGTGTCGGGTCTGAAATTGACACCTCTAATTTTTTTATAGAAATCTGGAAGACCACATCTAGACTGTCCAAAATCTGGGGAAAAAAAATTCTCCAAACATATCAAATTTATTGCTAGAGTTTGGTTGTTGTGATTGTCTCTATTATGCATAATTTGTTGTTGCTTCAATCGGAAGAATTCACGTCATTCGAGATTATTGTATAAATTCATTATTTAAATGTTATATTCTCTCATAAATGCATTTATTTTAGATATAAGATTCTGCGCTTCGATTTTTTCCATTGTCCTCAACATCATGATCTTTTTCTTTTTCTTTTTTTTTTTGCAAATGAACTTAATAATAATTCCAGAAGTTTCACATTATATTTCTTGATCATGTTTGCAAAAATAGATGCATCTTCACTTGTTTCCTCTTTAATTTGGACTTTTTGACTCTCGGGTTGATGTGATGAAGAATGACCCTCTTTTGTTTTCATTACTTACATTGATAGAAACGAAGACAATGAATGATTAAAGCAAATAAGGGACTCAAATATTTTCTTCGAGGAAATAAAGAGACTCGATCGTGATTTCTATTTGCACACAATAATGCATAATATGATAATCGAGAATGAATGAGATATTGATGCTCAATGATAGAAGCAAAAGAAGTGCCATTTCCGCACATCGAATTTGTTGAAAATGGTTTAGACAAATCAAAAATGCGAGGCTCATTTTACACTTCAAAATACATTAATTGATCATTATGGAAAAAATATTATAATTTAGTAGTAATTATCATTATTGCAATTATTTTTTCTATAATATTATGGATCGTTATTTTAATTTTGCATTAAATTCTTTAAATTTTATATATTTTTGAATTTGAATTTTGAAAATATAAAATTTAATGAAATATTATATTAAATAAAATTAAATATGCAACATGTGTATCGATTGTATAAAAATAAAAATCAATATTAAATGGATAAAATAAAGAATCTTATGAAATATTCATTTTAGTGTAGAAAGTGGTGCAAGTTGTTGAAGATATAATGCATGTTACTGGATATGGTCTAAATTAGGGGTGCAAACAGTTCGGTTCACCATCCGAACCAAACGAAATCGGAAAACCGAACCACAAATTCCGGTTCGGTCTTCGATTTTAGTTTTTTTTAAAATTTGGTTATTTGGTTCAATTTTAATTAGGTGGTTCATTTAATCGAACCGAACCGAACCAGAAAATCAAACTTCTATTTTTTTGTTTGGCATTTTCTCCATTATTCTGTCTCAGTCCCATTAATCTCACTTTCACAATCATTTCTCTTTATCTCCCGTCTCTATACTCTCTTTTTCAATCTCCATTTTTTTTCAAACCAGCAACCACCACAACCCCACCATCCACCGGCCACCTCCGCCTCCATCCTCCTTACACTTAAGCTCCTTACTCATCAATTAGTATAGACAATTGAGCCATAATTCTTAAAAAATCATATATTATATAAGAGCAACCACAATGGGGGACATTAGGAAGATCTCTCCAAATGTCCCCGTAAAATGTCCTAGCGCCATTGTGAGAAGAAATTTGTTGCTCTGATGTGTAAATACTTGGGCACAAATTAACCACCAGAAATTTTGAGAAGCTAAAGAAAACGAAAAAGTTTGCAAGAGAAGCGTGAAAATCACGATGCATCAATTTCAGGGAGTGCACGTCACGCTCGCGTAGGAAGGGGAGAGAAGGTTGGGGCCACCACTTGCTAAAAAGATTTCGCGTGAAACATGGTTGTGTTGTTGAAACAATGTCTGGTTACCTTTTGTTTATTTTTTAGGATAAAATTTGTGGTTAGTTTATATATTTTGCTGAAAATATGGTTATCTGCAGTATATTGATACATTTTCAAAAAATCATGTTCATTTGCGTGTTTGCAAACTGTATTTGAAATGTAGTGGCACACACAACATTTTGCAGTAGTAAGATCTTCTATCCAGCAAGAGAAGTTAAAAGTATCAACGCATCATAAAAGTATTATGAATTATTGTTAGAGATTTTTCTAACCGCAAGTGTACGGTTGTCAAGTTTTAATATAGTGATATGAGTAGGGTTGTCGTATCCACAGGGAATGCGTGTATAAGTACCAAGTATAAATTACCTATGCTATATTTGACTGATTAATAACAGATGGATGTCTCAATTTATAAATAAAAACAACTAGATATAACTAATCAAAATATAAACATCTAAATCTATGGGAGAATGAATTCTAGAGGTGTGATGAATCTAGTTTTCCCTTATATTATCAATATGGTATACCAATCACAAATTACCAATTTATAAGTCTAGATTCCTACAATAATCATTTTCTCTCTCGAGTGCCAAATGATTTTAGATCACAATTGGGAAATCAATATCTCTATAAAAATCACCAATTTAAATCTCAATAAAAACTATGAATCTTGGTTGATGACTTCAAAGGATTCACAAATCTCTCAATTCTATGAAATCCTAGGTTATGCTATTTCAAGGCCATGTATTCAATTACCTCTCTCAAGTGTCAAATCAAATACACCAAACACTCTAAATAATTGATCAAGTAATTTAGAAGCAATAAATCCAAATAGCACAAATAGATTGGGAAATCTAGATTGACAAACCACAATATCAAAACATAAGTTCAAACATAGATTACATCATCCCTCTAGAATTATAAAGTTTAGCTCATGATGAAAATACAAATAATCATAATCAAATGAGAATGCATCTCAAATGATATACAAGAAACAACAAAGAAAGAATTAAAGAGATTAAAGAAGAATCTTATCTATTTCTAGATGATAAATGTCTTCAATCCTCTTCCCCAACTCTTCCCTTGTGTATTGGTGGTGTTGGTTTTCATCCCCAAGTGTCCTCCATGCCCTAGTTCAAGCCTACCATGTATCTATTTATAGTACCCTCCTTTTAGATCCAAAAATCGGACATTTCTTGTTTTGTCCGCCCCACAGCTATGCTGCGCCATTCGAAAATGGGCGATCTGCGCACAAAACAAAACCTGCATTTGCCCTTTTCTATGGCGAGCGCCACTTTTTCACGCTGTAGCGCCATCCAAACGTCCGAATTTGCTTTGGGTGTCTTCATAAGCATTGTAACTCTCTTTCTTAGCTTTCCATAGCCACTTGAATCAGCTCCATAGCAATTTTGTAGAGAAAGTTATGACCAAAATACTAAACCCTGCCAGTGCTAGAAATTCCAGACGCGTTTGGACGTTTCTTCAAATCAATCTTTCGTTGTTTGATCATACTTGCTTCTTTTGACACACGACTCATTAAAAATGACTCTAAACTCAATATAATTGGCCCTCAACATGGCTTGGCCTCTCAAATGACTCGAAACAATAGAAATTAATGCCTAACCTATGAGATATAACAAAAACGACTCAAAATACTCAAAAACAACACAAAACTCGAGTCTAGGAAGCCCTAATTAATGGTATAAAACCAAGTTAACAATTATTGCAAAAGTATTACTATTCCCACATAAAATATTACTTAAAATGAATGAATAATTTGGAAAGAATAGTCTATTTTCACTAAAATAAAGAGTGAATTTGTGTAAAATACATGTATGACTTATTCAATAACATTTTTGTTGTTTCTCCTTCAATTTCGGTAGACATTGTTTGTTAACATACAAAATATGCACACACATCAGGTTGCAGTAAGCAAAGTTAAAAGTATCAGTGTATCGTAAAAGTATTATGAATAATTACAAAAGTATTACATGCTGAAATGAAAAATATTACACATTTAAGTAAAAATTATTACATGTTGAACTTAAAAGTATTACAGTTTTCTGTGAAAAGTATTTCACGGTTAATATATTTAAGTGAAAAAGTATTATATTTTGAACTAAATAGTATCACATGTTGAACTAAAAACTATTACAGTTTGAAGTGAAAAGTATACATATTAAAGTAAAAATATGGATATTATTTATTTACAAAGTTATAATACAACCTTGTTTAAAAGTATGACATTTAATTACAAAAAGTATCATACTTTCTAAAAAGTACATGTTTACAAAAGTAACAAAATTGAATAAAAGTATACTTTTAATACGGAGTCACCGCCCATCTCCAACCTCATATATATTAACAAGTGTATCATTTTATTTATCAAAAGTATTACATTTTCTAGTTAAAGTATTACTTTTTGACTTAAAAGTATGACTTCTCTCAAAAGTATTACGTTTTGCTCAAAAAATATTACCGTGCGGATTTTGGTAGTCATTTTGTTTGATCCACATATTTTTTTATTTGACACGATCGACCCGTCTCACGAGGACATAGATCCGTAAGACGGTCTCACAAGAGACCTACTCTTTATTTTCTAAATAAGTGATTTTTTTACATAGATATGACTTATTTATTTGTTTTCTTATTTGTGATTTCGATGCATTACGACATTTGGATTGTCGTCGTCTTTGTGTGGTATTTTGTGTGGACAATTAGGACAAAGAAGGTTTCTCAGAACACAAATTTTTATTGTCTCGCAAATTAACAAACAAAAAAATAGTACAAATTAAATTTATATAAATCAAACTATCAAAAGGGTTACAATCTCTAAAATAAATCCTCTGATTCTTTTCTTCAAGAATATAATATGTAGAATTTGAGAATTTGGAGTTGAACTCTTCAGTTAGATCTTCTCCAAACTTGAACTTTGAACTTCAATAAACGTTAATTCGAGGGCTTGACAGCTTGATCTCGAATCAAACGTAATATATATGATGATATTTGACTTGAATATGAGAACTTCTTGGTAGATTTGACTCTTCGATCTTCCTCCAAGATGGATTTGACTTCTATAACGCTAACTCGAGGGCTTGGAAGCTTATTCCCGAATCAAACGCCGTGATTTGAGTGGACTCCGCGGTGAATGCCTTGACTTTCGCCTTGAACACCGTGGATCTCCTTGAATATATTCTTCTTGACTTGAGAGAATTTCCTCCATCGTCTTTTTGCGTGGATTTCTTTTCTTTTAATTGTGATTTAATTCCTTGAAAATGACCCCTATTTATACTTGTAGGAGAGGGGTTCTTGGATAACTCATATGGTGAAGGCTTTGATTTGATTGGCCCTTCAAGATCTAATATTATCTCTTTAACCACGAGATGTGATAATTATCAAAAGAGATATTTAATTAATCAAGATAATCTTGATCAATAAGAATTTGACATTTGGCAATCTTTAATCGACCAATAAAATATATATTAAAGTATCAAAAAATTAACTATTTAAAATAGGAATTAAATTTGATTAAATTCCCAAATATAAATATAAAATATAAAATTGATATTTAATATAGAATTTCACACGTGTCACCATTTGATTGATGGAAATTTTATTTGTCTACAAATGCCCCATCGAGACTTGTTCATGGACAAGTGTGTCTTTGAGTGAATAAGTCACGAAAACTACTCGAGTGGATTTTGAAGAAGCATACTTCAATTTATGGCTTGAAGCTAGTGAACCAAGAATTGAACATTCAATATATTGGTGAGAATTTCCAATTAGGCGGACCGGACCGTATAAACATCACATGAATCTTGGGTTGTAGTATACAAGTTTTGAAATTCTGGCCCATAATTGATTTTAAATTTCATGATCAATCAAAATGATGACATCTGTTTTCCATTAGCTTTTTTTTTCTTTTTTATTTTTTTAGCATAATTCCAAAACTAAAGTTGGCCCATTTGAAGATAGATGCCTTGAAGTAGAATTCCAACCTTATGATGTGATTCGAATGGCAGATTTGTGAATTTCTTGTTGCAAACTTCAAGACTTTCAATTGGAGCAATGTCATTGCTAGTAGGATTGTTTAGCAAATTCTTTTTCTGAGACTTCTTTAAAATTGCTCAACTATATCAGATTGTAATCAATGGATTTCATTCCAATTAAACCATAATTCAAACAATCGGATAATGGCGGACTTCTCATTCATTGGCCCGGGTCAAAGAATTACATAAACCTTAGCTCATTAGGATTCCTTCACCAAATTCGGAAACCAAGTTAGAAACACTTTTCTTGTTATACTCAAACTCTGCCTCAAATATTTGGATATCATCAAGCTCCTCGCCAACAACTATACAATGGTGCTTTGGTTCTTTGTTTTTCCACCATCTTAGACGAAACAAAATACTAGTTTGCAGCAATGCTTTTTAGTTTCTGTTGTGGCATCGTCTTTTCTCCACTTCACTAGATTTCCTCTTCAGCTGATTGCCGCTGCTATTGCTTGAGAATGTGAGTTCCATTATGCAATGTTAATTCAATTTCGCTTTTACAATTCCGCCAACCACGTGAAATCAACCAATATGAAATTGCTCTTTGTTTCATCTTTTCAAATCTTCAATATGTTCTTTCCATTCACGGGTGTTCCGATTTTAGGAGGACAAAAATTGAGACTTGGAAAATCAATAACTCGCAACTCTATTATATGTCGAACTGAAACTTAATATTCTTTATCATGCTCAAATATACTTATGTTCTTGAATTTTGATTTTCTATTTTTCGATTTTTTTGGGACAGAGATGACACGATGGTTTATCTCAAAGATATTTCTTCTTCGCCGGCGTGCAACACTTGATTATCTTATTTATGACAAGAAGTCACTCCATAGAAAAATATACTATATTGGCGGTTCATGATCCACTTTGGTCGATACGCGAAGCAATTGCCAAAATTAACGAATCAATTTTACCTAAGAAGGTATCATGAAATTCCATCAATCAATGAATCCTAGTAGTGGGCTTTGCAAGCAATTTATCATCGACAATAGGAGGAGCCAACTTTCTTGCTAATTTTGGAGCGTCGCATCATCAAAGCCACGTAGGAGATGCCAAGATGTACATATCGCAAATGATTTTCCACCATCAACGAGACTCGCCAGAGTGGGGGAAAAGCGTGAAGGATGTGGATTTCTTGACAAGAATCATTCAAAATTAAGCTAAGCAGAGACGCCATGTGGAAGCAACTCATCGAAATGGAAAAAATCCACGTAGATCTCGGAGCAACTCATCTAAGTAGGGAGCATCCATGTAGGCTTCAGAAGCAATTCATCGAATTGTGGAGATGCATTCAAGGATGTGAAATTCTCAAGTAAGCACCATTCAATACCAAACCAAGTGGAGAGGCGCCATGCAGATCTCGCATGCATCTCGCCAAATGGAGAAATGCCATCAAGGATATGAATTTTGCAAATAACTCGTCGCCACCGAAGGACTTGCCAAGTGGAGAAATGCCATCAAGGATGTGAAGTTTTCAAATAACTCATCGCCACCGAAGGACTTGCCAAGTGTAGAAACGCCATCAAGGATGTGAATTTCGCAAATAACTCATCGCCACCGAAGGACTCACCAAGTGGAGAAATATCATCAAGGATGTCGATTTTGCAAATAACTCGCCGCCACTGACGGACTCGCTAAGTGGAGAAACATTAGCAAGGATGTGAATTTTGCAAATAACTCATTACCACCGAAGGACTCACCAAGTGGAGAAATGCCATCAAGGATGTGAATTTTGCAAATAACTCGCCGCCACTGACGGACTCGCCAAGTGGAGAAACACCATCAAGCAACTGGCCATCGACAATAGACTCGCCAAATAGAGAGACATCATCAAGGGTATGCAACTTGTCACCAACAATATGCCCATCAGACGGGGAGACGCCATCAAGAGTGTGGATTTATCAAGCAATTCGACATCAACAATAGGCTCGTCCAACGAAGAGATGCCATCAAGGGCGTGGATTTAGCAAGCAACTCGTCACCAACAATATGCTCGCCAGGCGGGGAGACGTCATCAAGGGTGTGGATTTATCAAGCAATTCGACATCAACAATAGGCTCGTCCAATAGAGAGATGCCATTAAGACCGTGGATTTAGCAAGCAACTCGTTACCAACAATATGCTCGCCAGGCGGGGAGACGATGCCCTCAATGAAGCGTTATTAAAAGAGATTGAAAAGAGTCCCAAGTCTTCGGAGCTCATGTGGATGATGTTGCATACCACAACAGACAAAGAACATTTTTGAAGAGGTTGTTTCCTAACTCTCTTTTCTTTTCTACAATGAACATAATTTATCCCAATCGTATGACTGAACTTGGCAAAATTGCTTTTTTGGTCCGTTAAGTTGGCTCGATTTCGATTTTAGTCCTTTAATTTTTATGGGTTGCGTTTGGCAAACACTAAGTTTTCTAAACCTGCACATTTAGTCCGATTTTAAAATTTTGGGGATATCTTATCTCTAAAATGCTGAGTTGGGTCATTTTTTTCATGAAATGACTATTTTGTCCCCTTTTTTGGATGGAAACCTTGGTCATGTGCATATCACATGACTTGTGTAATATCTCAATAAAATTAAATAATAAAAATAAATATAAGATTAAATTAAATTAAAGAAAAAATATGAACACATATTTATAATTTTATATAAAATTGACAAATATAAATATATGTTGGACTTTATTTTAATTTTATTTAAATAAATAATACGAACATATATTTTTTTATTTTCAATTGTAAATAAAATTAAAAAAATGAAAACAAAATAGAAAAACATGTATTTAAAATTTTCTACTATATATAAAAATTAAAAAAAAACAAAAAAAACATATATATTTATAATTTACAACTGTAAATTAAAATTAAAGAAAATAGAAATAGAAGAAATAGAAAAACCAAAAGAAAAAGAAAATAATGTACTTTTTTATTTTTCTAGTTTTCCTTAATTTTTATTTCAAGTTGAAAAATATAAAATATATGTTCAAATTTTTTTAAATTAATTTAAAATAATAATATGAACATATATTTATAATTTTCAACTGTAAATAAAATTAAAAAAAATAGAAAACCAAAAAAATATATATTTGTAATTTTCAACCGTAAATTAAAATTAAAGAAAAATAGAAAACAAAAAAAAAGAAAAAATATAGACTTACAATTTTCAGTGTAAATTAAAATTAAAGAAAAATAAAAACAATAAAACAGGAAAAAAATATCTATTTACAATTTTCTACTATAAATAAAAATTAAAAAAATAGAAAACAAAAAGACGAAAAATGAAAAAAAAAAAGGAAAATAAATTTCTATTATTTTTATTTTCTATTTTTATTTAATGTTGAAAAATATAAAAATATATGTTCGACCATTTTATTTAATTTAATTTAAGTTTATTTATTTATTTAATTTATTATTATTTTTCTATTTTTCTTTAATTTTAATTTTCCAAAAACGGGGCAAAATAGTCATTTCAAGGAAAAAATGGTCAAACTCAGCATTTTAGGGATAAGATATCCTCGAAATTTTGAAATCGGACTAAATGTGCAGGTTTAGAAAAGTTAGTGTTTGCCAAACGCAACCCATAAAAATTAAAGGACTAAAAGCGAAATCGAGTCAACTTAACGGACCAAAAAAACAATTTTTCCGACTGAACTTATAAAATCTAAGTTGCCTACTTACCCTAACAAAGAGATCAAGTCAAAACGTAGTTCATAAAATATATTTTTTTTGGAGTGCCATAAACAGTTTATACTCATGTGGGCCAGAAGTATATATTTGATTTGAGATTTTTGATAGTTTATACTCGTATCAAGGAGTACTCATTTGAATTTCAGGCATGTTGATAGTTTATACTTGTATCAAGGAGTCTTAGAGATATATTGATAGTTTATACTCTTGCCAAGGAGTCTTCAATTTGAATTTGAGATTTGTTGATAATTTAAACTCGTATCAAGGAGTCTTTACTTAAATTTGAGATATGTTGATCGTTTATACTCGTGTCGAAGGAGTCTTCATTAAATTTGAGATATGGTGATAGTTTATACTCATATCAATGAGTCTTCATTTGAATTTGATATATATTGATAGTTTATACTCGTATCAAGGAGTCTTTACTTAAATTTGGGATATGGTGATAGTTTATACTCGTATCAAGGAGCATTTGAGCATATTTTATTTTGACAATTTTAGATGGTTTATGCTCGCATCTAGGAGCGTTGAAAAGTTGAAGATGACTCCATTTCATCATCATCATCATCACTAACATCACTTGGGCATTCTTGTTGGTCAAAGCATTTTTGTTGGTCAAAGTTCAAACTTATCTCAATGGTATGTGCTCGAGTTGTTAACTCTTCAAAAGTTTTCGTCTTTATTCCTTGAAGTATGTAGCATAGGATCAATGCATTCCTTGGATGCACATTTCAAGTGTTGAGGTCTCGACAATTGATCTTTGCGATTGAGGCATAAGTCCCTCCAACGATTGATATAGTCGATGGCGGACTCTCCATTCCACTGGCATGAATTTAAGAGTTCAATCATACTAACAGATTCATCGTGTGCTATAGAAGCGGTTAAGAAATTCTCGTTCAACTGTTCCCAGTGTGAATTGACTTTGCCCCCAAGTCGGTGTACCAATCAGCACTTCCTCTCGAGGATCGGACAAATTGCTTCACGAAGTGATTACCATAAGTCCCATCATCATTGCGTTTCAATAAAGTGAGCCACATCTTTGCTTTGGATTGCCAATGCCATCAAATTGTTGGAACTTCAGAGGTTGATAACCATCAGGCATCTTCAAGTTGTCAATTCTCTGTGTGTACGGCTTGGCGTAAGTCAAACACGATTTGGAATTCCATCAATCTTATCTTTGATAGTCCCCATGATGAACTCTTTGAGTTGGTCAACTAGAATCAGGCCATCAGATGAGACTTTCAACTCCTTTGCGGTAGCTCATCTTTTTCGTTTGGTTGTTGCCTTGTGGATGTTTCAACATCATCTTGAGCTTCGACTTCTTTGCACATCACACGACTTGAATCAACTTGGTCAACTTTGTCTATCAACTTCATGATTTGGGAGTCTCGCTCTTGAACATGTTTTGTAAGTCCTTCAATGGCTTTCGTCAAATTTGCAAGTTGCTCTTCAAGTGAAGTAGCTTGGACCACCATGGTTGCTACAGTTTCAAATCTTGAGCTTGTAGAATGTGCATGCACGTTGAGCGAGGCCAACGATTTTTATTTGAAGCTCCATACTTGCCACTTTGTTTCCATGCCCGCCCCGCATTGGAGGAGTAACTTCATGGTTCGATGACTCGCCATCTTTCCTTGTCCCCTTATGCTTGTATATTGAAGTAGTGGCTTCATAGTTCGGCATTGAATGGTTAACATTTATGGACTTGGAATGGTTGGTCATCTTCGTTGATATATGAACTTGGTTTGAAGAGATAGAGATTGTCCCAGCGGTGTGCCAAAAATTTGTAACACAAATTTTTATTGTCTACAAATTAACAAACAAGAAAAAATAGTACAAATTGAATTTATATAAATCAAACTATCAAAAGAGTTAGAATCTCTAAAATAAATCCTCCGATTCTTTTCTTCAAGAATATAATATGTAGAATTTGAGAATTTGGAGTTGAACTCTTGATTTGATCTTTCCAAACTTGAACTATGAACTTTAATAATGTTAATTCGAGGGCTTGACAACTTGATCTCTCGAATCAAAGCGTAATATATATGATGATATTTGACTTGAATATGAGAACTTCTTGGTGGATTTGACTATTCGATCTTCCTCCATGATGGATTTGACTTCTATAACGTTAACTTGAGGGCTTGAAAGCTTATTCCCGAATCAAACGCCACGATTTGAGTGGATTCCACGATGAACGTCTTGACTTTCGCCTTGAACACCGTGGATCTCCTTGAATATGTTCTTCTTGACTTGAGAGAATTTCCTCTACTGTCTTTTTGCTTGGATTTCTTCTCTTTTAATTGCGAATTAATTCCTTGAAAATGACCCCCATTTATACTTGTAGGAGAGGGGCTCTTGGATAACTCATAGGTGAAGGCTTTGATTTGATTGGTCCTTCAAGATATAATATTATCTCTTTAATCACGAGATGTGATAATTATCAAAAGAGATATTTAATTAATCAAGATAATCTTGATCAATAAGAATTTGACATTTGACAATCTTTAATTTGCCAATAAAATATATATTAAAATATCAATAAATTAACTATTTAAATTAGAAATTAAATTTGATTAAATTCTCAAATATAAATAAAAAATATAAATTTGATATTTAATATATAATTTCACATGTGTCACCATTTGATTGGTGGAAATTTTATTTGTCTACAGTTTCTACCCGACATAGATAACAAATTAAATTGTGGTCTAAGTATTCTATGCACTATAGATTTTTCAAAGTTGTAGACCTTAAGGTGATTTTTGTTATTAACAGGATGTATTGTTAGTTTAAATTAATCAAATATTTTTCTTCTAAGAAAAAAGAGAGAAAGAAATAATTGTCGTATAATATAAACCTTATTAATTCTCTCTCTCTCTCTCTCTCTCTCTCTCTCTCTCTCTCTCTCTCCCTTTTAAAATTTTGTCTGACTATATTTTTTCTAAGAGCTAGTCTTCTGTCAGATCGTCTAACGGATCTGTCAGTTAGACGGATCCCCAATTCTAACGAGTGGGCGAAAATTGCGCGAAAAGCAGATCCTATTATTCAACCGAAAAGTGTTAGAAACTGAAAAGCCTGTTAGCTAATGAAAATTCCCCACCACAACAGACAACATAAGGTCACACTCCACTACTAGTGGCCACACCCAACACGTGTAGTTAGTCATGATTTTTTATTGTATCTTTTTTCTTTTATTCCTAGATTATTTTTATGATATATAAGACCTTTTCTTCTGTATACAGTAGCAATGTGAACAAAGATGAATAGTAAGAAAACAGAGCATGATTTTTTATCTTTTTCTTCTTCTTTAGCTTCTTCATTTATCAACAAAGCCATTGGGCTCAACTTTCGATCCGTCAGTGCTATGCCCGCCGCCGACGCTGATTGGCCAGGAAGACAACATGGAGCAGAGGAAAAAGCCAATCACCGTTGCTTTTCTTCAAGTGAAGATTTGCTCTGTTTCTTTAGGGAATAAGTTAAAGATTTGCTTTGTTTTTCTTGGATGATCCGAAGAATGAATATTGCGATGTGAAAGTATTTGAAGGCGAAACACTAAATGATACAAGTATTAGTTTCAGCTAATAATTTTATGGAGAAATACTAATACATTTTATCAGAAAAACTAATATTTTGTAGGAGCACTACTAAAATACTCTCTATAAAATTACTAATACTTTTTAGAAACTACTAATACTTTTCCAGAGACAACTAATACATTTCGGGAGAGAAAAATTTAAATATATTCGGAAAACTACTAAAATACCTCTCAAAGGAACTACTAATACTTTTTCGATGAACTACTAATACTTTTTGAAGGATTTGTTAAAGTGCTAATACATTTCGGGAGTATATTCATGAGAAATACTAAAAACTCTTGAGGAACTACTAATACATTTTGGTTAGAAGCTGCTAATACTTTTTAGAAGGGACGACTAATAATTTTGAAGGATTGTTAATACATTTTGGGAGAAAAATTTAATTATATTTAGGGAAACTACTAAAATACTCTTGGGAACTACTAATACTTTTAGAAACTACTAATAATTTTTTGAGGATTTCTTTAATACATTTGGGAGTATATTTAGGAGAAATACGAAAATACTTTCTTGAGGAACTACTAATACATTTTTAAAGAGCTAATACTTTTCGGAAGAAGTATTATCTGGGTGGTCGAAAACTTCTAAAACACCAATCGCTAATATTACGGAAATGCCAGCGGGTTAGATCGATCCAGCAAGTCCGACTTTTAGGCGGTCTGAGGGAGTTTTGTGATTTTCTAATATATTGATTTATATAAATAAAAAAACCTTTTTAAACTTATTTTATAATAAAAATTCTTTTATAAATTATTCATAATAAAAAATAAACTAGTTATTTAAAATTAGAGTTTATAGTTGATAAACGATAAGGGATCTAATCTAAATATAATTAAAACCAAAATAAGAGAATCGGTGCAATTTCTGTATTTCTCAGAAATGTCTACTGGTCCCCCAATTCCACCAACCGCCACCGCCATCACCACCGGAACCACCAATAACGACCTCTTTGCCGCCGTGGATATCGGCACAAATTCCTTCAAATTGACAGTCGTCCGCACTGACCCCTCTTCCGGCCGATTCCTCACCCTCAACCGCCTTAAAGAACCAGTCGTACTCGGCCTCGACACCACCACCACCTCCTCCGCCACCACCATCTCTGCCGTGTCCCTAGACCGCGCAATCTCCGCCATCCGAAAGTTCCAGCGTTTCCTCCACTCGCACCGCCTTCCTCCTTCCCACGTCCGCCTCGTCGCCACTTCCGCCGTCCGCGAAGCTTCCAACAAATCCCAGTTTACTAGAGTTGTCAAGGAATCCCTGGGCCTTAACGTAGAAATCATCTCCGGCGCCGAAGAGGCGCGCCTCATTTACCTCGGGGTCCTACAGTTCTTCCCCGTTTTCACCTCTACGGTACTTACTATTGATATCGGTGGCGGATCTACTGAGTTCACAGTCGGGTTTAAGGGGAATGTGTTGTTTTCTAAATCATTGAGATTAGGACATGTCACTTTAACTCAGGAATTCAGCGATATTGTGAAAATGCGAGAGCACATTCGGCATGAACTAGAAACCTCTGGCTTGATCGAGAAAATTAATGAGTTCAAATTAGATGTTGTGATAGGTTCCTCAGGTACTATTAAGGCTATTGAAAAGGCAGTGTGCAAAGGTTATGCGCTTAAGGTAGAGGAAAATGTTGGGGTGTTTGAGGAATTTGTGAAAAGGGAGTGGAGGTTCACTAGGCATGAGTTGAGGTCTTTAGTGGAGAGTTTGTATGATGAAGAGAGGGAAATGGATGGGAGGGTGAAAAGGGTGGGTTTTTTTAAAAGGCGAGCTGCGTTCATTTTGGCAGGAACTGTTTTACTGGATGAGATATTTGATACGCTTGCAATCGAGGAAATAGAGGTCTCTGGGTATGCATTAGGGGAGGGGGTGATCACGGAGATGTTGGGGCATGTTTGCGAGGGGTTTGATTTGAATGCAAATGCACGATGGAGGTCAGTTTTTAGGTTAGCCTCGAGGTTTAATAACAAGAAGAGGATGAAGACTTCTACTACATGTTTGGGCATTGCGAGGGTATAATCCTGAGCAATTTTAATAGCTATGTTGGTGTATGATATCCTTTGCTGTTGTTTATTAAGTGGGATTGTGCAGGAGCTTTTTGAATGTTTGAGAAAACTGAATGAGCTTCATGACAATGGCAATGATGGTGAGGAGCTTTCAGTATCATTGGATGACAGGGACCTTGAGTATCTTGACGCTGCTAGTTTGCTCCACAATTTTGGCCTGTATACTGGCAAGAAGGGTTATCATAAACAGTCTTTTCACATTATAGTGGTATAACTTTATTTAATGTTTTTGGGATGTTTTAATTGATCGTCTGGCTTAGTGCACTTTTTTTATTTTTCAGAGGTTGAGAGGTAGTGTATCAAATGAACATTGAGAATTCACTATTTCAAGGAATTCATTCCATCATGCATTCTTATCAGCTAGATGAATGACTTTCACGTCATATGCATTCTGCGTATTCTAGTTGGATATGGTTTTATTTGGTCTGCTAATTGGTAATCTTGCTGGGAGTGGGGAAGGAGGTAATTCAGATAAACTATGAGAATTCCAGACAATCTATTCCACTATTTCTGTGCAATTCGAACAATCTATTCCTATGCATAGTAGTGTTCTATACTTCTATTATGCATTGGAATCAGCTTCATGACTATGACTTTTTATTCTCATAAATTGTGTGGGAGGCAGGGTGGAATCAATGAACATGAGAATTAACTATTCTATGGCAGTCAACACAATCTCTTTCATTCAATACTGATCCACTATGCTTTGGAATCTGCTTTATGACTAAGACTTGCCAGCCCAAAGAATTGTGCGGGAGGGAGTAGATCAGATAGAACTACGTCATTCACTTCCAAACAATCTATTCCTATTCATAGTCGAGTTCTAATATGCATAGGAATCAGCTAGTTGAATCTGACTTTCAAGTCTCCTGCATTATGTGAATTGTATTTGGATCATATTTGGGTCTTATTTGGTTTGCTAATTCTGGCAATGTGGCTCTTCCTTTTCAGAACGGGGATCATCTCCATGGTTATACGAAGGAAGAGATTAAGGTATGGTGCTTTCTTTGTATTTGAGTCTTTTTCCGAATCAGATATGAATGTTACTGACAATTCAAAGCTTTCAGCTAATAGCGTTGCTCGTGAGATATCATAGAAGAAGTTTCCAAGCGATGTTCTCGAGGGATCTGCTAAAGAGGTATCTGAATATCTGTACATGATAAAGTATTTATTTTTGTTTCCTGATATTGGTTTTACTTTACTTGAGTGTCAGGCAAAGCAGAAATTCAGAGTCCTCTGTACTATTATGCGGGTATCTTCTGCAGTGCAGCAACGTCTTCCTGTGAATTTTCAGTTCATGGAATTTATACCTTCCCCTGAAGGTCTCAAATTGGTAAGTTCTGTGACTTCTGTCCCAAACCCCTATTTATACACAACTTACTCCACCCCTCCCTCTAGCATTCCATATTTTGAGCTCTCCTTATTGTGATTGTGAAAGTTATATATCCATGAATATCTGAATTGGCATGTTATATCCATATTAATATGCAATAGCAGAGACATGAACAAGATATAGTTAAATGGTTGTTGCATTTATGCAAGTTATTTCCTACTTTCCATCACTTACAATGTTGATGCTTCATTATTGAAAATACATATCATGGGAGCAGGGTGTGAAGTTCTTCTACTTGGCATTCAAGTATGCGAATAGAAGCCCCGAACTCACCCTGATGGTCATGGCTCTTCTGTTATTTATCACTTAATCTGATTGTGGGACCTGTAAGTGGTGTAACTGCAGTGCAACAAGTTATAAGTACTCCAAATAATTAAAAATTGATTGAGTCTTTTCATTGGTACCTATATAGAAATGTAGGCATTTCCTGTCAGACCATGCCTTTCTGCTGGTAAGAATGGTGAGACACTGCTTGAGATTGTACAGCTGACTTTAGTCATGTTAGAGATTTGATTCAATCCTGATAGAGACGAGTCTGATGATGAGACAATTGACCAACATGATTTCATTCTGGATTTCTGAGGAGACAGATTATTGCCTTTAATTTACCTTCATGAATAACTCAATTGCATTGTATTCAATTACGAAGAGCATTCCCCAGATTCAATTCCTTCAACTTAGAGAAGGCACCTGATGAGATCAATTTTCAAGAGACTAGCACACACAAGACCTAGTGAATTGAGTCTAGAACGATAAGGAAGGTGTATGGACCTGGTCTGAACACCTGCGAAAAATGTATTAATGGGTGTGGTGGGTCCACAGAAGCAATCTCAACCATTACCCAAAGATCTGTATTAAGTTTCCAATAAATGATTACTATTGATGTACTGATGCACAGTACTTTTCAGGTACTCTATGAGAGTGAGGCAAAAATCAATCGGCTGACACTGTACAGCCATTAGACGGGGATATCAATCTGTCAATGGAGAAAGAATTGGAACACTTTAGGATGGTGAAGCTTATTCTTGTTCTCATGATTTAAATTGAAAATTTATTTCCTTCTTATTCTCACAACCATACTTATGTTTTTCTTTTTGCAGGTTTTCAAGCAAAACTTGTCTATTCTAGTTTCTTCAAGCATTTCTGATGGACAGACTGATGGCTGAAGCAGCCTTTAGTAGTTGCTCGTCTGTTTAAAAAGATTGTGTAGAATGTGAATTCATCAGCATCTCCATGCTGTCTTCGAGAAAGTTTGTTCTTCTGGAGTAATAATTATTATTCTTTACACTGTAAAAATAATTATTATACACATTTCAAGTTTAATACAGCCAAAAGAAATTTCTTTGGTGATGCTAGATTTTCCACTATTGGTCCCTGTTTCATTTTCCATTAATTTGTCAACATGTGGAAACCAGCTGTTATGTAGAAGCATATTTTGATAATCTTTTTAATTCCCTTGTGTTGCTTGTGTTTAGTCGGGTTATGCTTGTAATTGATTTGTCAGTTCATTGTTTTCTTGTCACTAGTAGTAGTTATGACCACTTAATAACATTTTGACTGGATATTTTGATATGCCTTAGTTTTCATTCTTCTAGATGCTAGTCTTGTTCCATATATATGGATTCACTCAGCTTCTGCCTGTATGAAACTAACAGAGTTTGTGGATTTAGATTATTACCATCATGTCCAGCATGTATGTCGTGACTTTGTCCAGGTAAACAGCTGGAATGCAATGTACGGCCTCTCTCTCTCTCTCTCTCTCTCTCTCTCTCTCTCTCTCTCACACACACACACACACACACACACACACACACTCACACACACACTCACACACACACACACAATCACACACACAGACTTATATGCGTGTAGTATGCATTGTCTAGTAGAGTTCGTATGTGAGAAGTTGGACTAAAATATGGTGTAATGGCGATGTGCCGACTCTGAGACAAATGACTTGTAATTTTAGTTTTTGGAATTTCTAACTATTCACTTTCTCGACAACCACATTTGTTATTGAAAAATCATCTTCAGCAGTCGACTTCATCTATCTCCCATTGTCATGGTAACTGCTGAATATGTTACATAGCATCAAATTCTGTGCTATTAAGCGTGCTCTACCCCATTTTGCCTTCTATCTTAGGGTATATATTTAGAAGAAATATGGTTCAATCTCAATTAACTTATAGATTAATATTTTGTTACTGCAGATCTCTCAGATGCAGCCGCTTATCCAATTTTCTGCTGCAGTCAGTCGCACACATAATACAACTCATGGTATAATAATGTCTTATGGTCCATTTGTTTTTCCTACTGCTTTTCTTTGAAGATCTATTAACAATTTCTCACGCTTCTGTACGGGCTTAATATGCAATGTTAGAAGACTAATGCATTTGTTGCGTCAATCTTGTATTAGATTATTAGTCAGAGTCCGTGTGCAGAATAGATTGTGAACTTAGCAGAACAGTATTTTGTGATGAACTACTATTATATCAGGACAAAATGAAGTGTTTAGAGTCTTGGACAATGACAAGATTAGACTTTTACAATTTGTCTCATTTTTGCTTATTTTTATATCAGCTTTTGATTTAGATTTTATGTAGTGCGCATGCTTGAGTTGATCTTGGTGCCTTAGCAAACACTAGAACATACAATAATTGTAGTTCATCAGTAAACTTTATTCGGGAAGTTAAAAAATGGTTAGTGGTAAACCCCTAGAGATCCCGAGATTAGTTACCTTTCAAACATCAGGATTCAGGAGTCAGGACTAACTAGCAATTGATCATATATAATATTTTTCTTTCAAGTCATTGAACCTGTTCTCAGAAAATCATTAGCCGCATACTGCTTTATATAGCATTTGCTGGCCTGCATTGACATAGACTAGTTTAGAGCATCATAATATAATTTAAGTTTAATTGCAAAAGTACCCTAAGGTTTGGGGTAATTATGAAAAAACACAACTAAGTTTTATATTTACAATAAGTACCCTTGAGGTTTATTCCGTCTAACATTTTACCCCAACCGTTCATTGCGGAATTTGTTGACGTCGTCAAAAAATTGACTTGAAAATTCAAAAATACCCCTGCGGTACTGTTCACAGATTATGTGAGGCAAAATTGTTATTTTGATTGTTCACAAAACATTACCAAAAGCCCCCTGCTAACTGTTATGACTAACAGAAAAACATCATTCAGTTTCAACATAAACTACAATATTTGTTGAAACTACAATATTGCTCATGAAACGTTTTTTTTTCTTTAATAATTTGCAAGTATCAACTTTTTTTAGTACAATGAGGGATATTAGGGGAGGGGAGACACGCACTGCATGAGATCGAACTCGGGTCAATCGCCCTATCAACACAAATCCTACCACTCTGAAAGACTTGAGGTTGATCCCTTTACAAGTATCAACTTAAAATTCAAGGTATTAAAAATGATCACCAATTAGATGCACCAAGGAAAACTGAAATTTGAATAAAAAAACACAAGAATGCCCTGAAAATTATTTCAATTTTCCATAAATTAGGCAACATCAACCCCCTGGGAAATCTTACAAACACCCTCTCTATGGGAAATCTTACAAACACCCTCTCTGGTTAAGAAAGACAATTTCCACCCTGGTTTTCCACAAACTGCAGAAAATGTCCAAAATTAGTGGGTTTCTAATTAGATGGGGTTTTTGTCCCACTGTTTCTTTTTTTCTTTCTTCCATTTTTTTCCAGAATTCTATCAGGGCATATGGATTTTACACAAATTCCATTAGTTTTACCATAATCCCTCAAATATCAAAAGTACTTTTTGTAATTTTGAAACTTAATCAGTTTTCTTTTTTTTTTTTTTTGTAATCAGCCCAACACCCATTTTGACAATGCCTTATGCCCTTTCACTTTTTTTCACATTTCGGAAAATAATCACATCATAAATCTGTTTATTAGCAATTCTACCAATATATATATCACTGACTGGGTAGTGTTAATACCTCATTTGTATTGCATACTCTAAATATAAAACTTGAGTGATTTTGATCCTCACATGAACATTATATAAATAGCTCCAAGTTATTTATCTTCTCAATACTGTACTTGCTTTGTTCTAATAAATTTTGAGGTTTGGTTGTCACTTTACTATTAAATAGATATTTCTATATTTTAAAGTGGCCTCAAAAAAATTTAATCATATCTTTTATTATAACTGACTATATATACGCATCACATGTACAAAAGTTTAGTTTTTTTCTTTTTTAATAAGATGAGAGTACTGGTTGGAGGGGACGTGATAAATTTCAAGGAACTAAAAAGATATCGGGTTCGAATGTAAATCAACACCCTACAAAGGGTAAGCAAACAATACTATTATCCTACTTGGCTTTGGAACGTAGCATATCTCTTTGTCAATTAAATATATCCAAAAGCTCCTTTTAATTTCCAAATATTCACATGAAAATTGAAATTCAAAAATGATCCTCAAATTTTCTATTAAACTTCTGAAAAATCTACACTTCCAAACATACATTAATATCGATAATTCAATGCAATAAATTGGGTGTAACAAACAAATTAACAAATCTTGTGGCCCTCCATATTCTTCTCTTGCTTTTTTTCCCTCCTAATCATTCACTCTTGAAGATTTGGATTTTTAGAACTACAATTGGCCTCATTCATTATTACCTCCCAAAAATGACCAACTCAACAATGAGAACTATTTCTTCTACTTCCCAAAACAAAACAAAAACATTAAAGATTAAATCCCTTAACAACCCAACACATCTATATATTCATCTGAAATTATATACCCAATTCCATTTATTCTTCTTTCTCTTCTCTCTCAACGATAACGTTGTATATATATATATATATATAAGAGAGAGAGAGAGAGAGAAGAAAGGGCGATAATAATGGCAAATAATGGACCCGACCCTCTCAAATTACAACGTGCAAAGACTTCAACCCAAAAGAGTACCCGATTCAACGACGTGTGAGTACAGTGGAGGGGAGATGAGAGAAGGAAGAGGGTCGCTAAATATAAATATTATTCGGTAGAAGGCAAGATGAAGAATAGCTTGAGCAAAGGGTTACGTTTGGTTCAAGAATACTTGTTCTAGAATTGTGCATGGATTCAAAGGGTAAAAATGAGAAATTATATGCATAAAATCGATCTCATCCATCATTCTTTTTTTTTTTGTTTCATTTGTGATGGATTAAAAGTTGAAGGATTTTTCTTTTCCGTTTTTTCCTTCTCTTTTTCTTTTTCCTTTTAATGTTTTGCTTAATTTGTTTTACTTGAAACAAGATAATGAAATTGATAATTCAATTGTGTATGAAGAAATTGAGATAATTGATCGATGGTTGTATCATATATTTGATAGAAATAGGATTTTCTATTCCAAAAAATTGAAAATGAAAACAATCGTTTTGTAAATGAGGTTCTCATTCGGGTAAATCGATATGGTAAGCATGTAGGATCTTTATTGCGGGATGATGCTTTTGTTTCTAGACATTGCGCATATATATGCCACATAATTAATGCTAGTTAGTGATGCTTTGCATTTGCTTTTTCCTTTAAAATAGTTAAATGAAATATGTTATTAGTATATCATCCAATCAATACCTACGTTCAATTATGCTAAAAAAAATCCTAGGTTTAAATTATACGTGTAGAAAGAATCAAACAAATTAACGAATATTAGTTTCTGTAAAACTTGTACTCAAATATTACAATTAGCCATTACGGATAATTAAGAGATAAAAAACTGAGGTTTGGGATAATTTTTTAAAAACAAATACAGAGAAATTTTAAAATTATATACCCCTGAAGGTTTGAGTTAGTCTTATATTTTACCTCATTCATAAGCAAAAATTATTTTAAACACCCACTTACATTTATAGAAATATTACAATCACCCCAAAATATAGAATCAAATCATAGGTTCCTTCGAATTCCTCGATCACATTTCACGTACACCCAACTCACTTTGTAAGAAGAAAATTTACTATTGGCTAAAGCCGAAACTAAGGAAAACGTTAGAGGTGGTAGTCAAGTTTATCTCATGTTGCCTCGTGTTATGACTAATGTACTTGGTGTTGGGTCGTGATCCGAGAATTGATTTATCCAAAATATCCAACAAATCACACCAACAAGATGATGACAAAATAAATGACAGCATAAAATATAAAATGAGCATAGAGATTTTACGTGGTTGATGGTGAAAAATCCGCTTACGTCCACGAGTGTTTAGTTCTTTCTTAATAATGTTAATTTGACAAAAATACACACATCCTTGAAGTTTTATGGACCAAACCGAAGTAGATAAAACTCGCACAACCACTTTACTAGCTATCAATGCGAGACTCTCCCAACCCTTTAGATACATCAAGAGAGAAAAAAAATATCCCGAGTGTTTTTCTCACTTATCACATTTGACTCACTCAAATTGATCACCCAAATGCCTACACTCTATTTTTCTCTCATAATTTCTCTCTTGGTTGGATGCAATTTCTCATGCTTCCATGTCCTCTATTTATGTAAGGCGTATTGCAATTGTATTTTACAAAGTCAAGAAAAATAGCTAACTTTTGCATTTTTTCCATAGCCTCTCATTTGATTTTGCACTCCCATTGAAAATGGAGAAGTGCCGCCGATCGAGCCATTTTTGATTCTCCACCTTCACTATAAAACACCATCACCTCGCAAAGCGAACGGTAGCCTTGATCCTCCGCACATGCCGAATTAGTGAGGTCATAAGTCCACCTTATTCAATGCCAATGCACACGTGGTCGATCCCACACACCACTGATTAATCGCAAGAAAATGACCCCAATCCATCCTCTTGTCCAATAGGATTTCTACCAAGACGTTTGCACCCTGGAAGCTTTTTCGGCGCGCTCCACTTTCAAGAATCTTTTTTGAGATTAGACGATACAAATTATGACTTCTCTCCCACCATTAGGACCTCTCCTATATGTGACTTTCAAGATTCCACTTCGGTCGAATACTCATAGCCTCTTGGAATCCAGTTGGCTCAAGAAAATTAGATTCCTCGCATTTTTGTGACATAAGTCACACCACCCAAATGCGATCCACTCCATCACCCATTTTGGTTTTTGACCCTCCATATCTCACGACTCTACAAGTAGAACCATCAGGAGCGGCAAAGTCTACTCCTGGTAGTTGAAGTGAATCAAAATAATCTCTTTTGAAGCACACATGTATTAGATAACCCTACCTAAAATCTACCCATCTCGGGAAGAAGTATCATCTTATGGAGACGTGTAAACATCTCCATATTCGCGGCTATCACCGCGTCACCACCGCTTACCTTCACCATCATCATCACTCTTCTCTCGAGGTCAATTCCTTTTAATGTGACCTTCGCGTGACAACGATAGCACCCGATCTTTTTCATTTTCCTTGAATCACACCGCTAGTCACGAGATCCACCACCATATTTCTCGTTCGATTCACCTCAAGCAACCAAAATAGATTAAGTCCATCCTCCTAATTTGCCTTTTTTGTTTTTCATGGGACAACAATGATGCTTTTATATGCTCCAAGTCCCAGTGTCTTTCCATATAACAACATCGTCAAGTTATTTGCAGAATCCAGGATAGATGTAAGAAATAAAATGGCTTTATCTTTTCCTCAATCTTTACACCAACTTTCCCGGTTGATCCGAGTTAAGCCCGAAATTGGTTCATGTGATCCATCATATTGTCACCATCCGCATCTTCAATCTATATAATTGTCGCCGACGAGAAGCAACTTGTGGATAATTTTTCTCGAGATACAAGTTCTCAATTTTTTAAATAACTCTGTTACTAAATTTTCAGAATCATCATCCACAACATTATTGATAATGTTGTCCTAATATAAACCACTAATCGTCTTGTCAATAATGCGACTTCAAATCTTCCCATTTGTCGTCTTTCATTTATCGATTTTCCCCTCCTCTCCTTCAATGCCAATGCCAAGCCTGTTGAACTAGGATATCCTTAACCATTCGTTGCCAAAGAATAAAATTTCTTTGATCAAATTGTTTTTCGACCGGATTTGCCATTGCCACGGTATCTATCCAAAAATCAAATCTCAATTTTTATACTGCGATTACTGAGTGGCTTTGATACCACTTGTTTCCAGTGTGAAAGGTGTCGTGATACGAGATTTAATTTATTCGAAATATCGAAATTGCACCAACAAGATGATATCAAAATAAATGACACTATATGTTAAAATATAAAATGCGGACGGAGATTTTTCGTAGTCGCAAAACTCACCTATGTCCATGAGAGTTTCGTTCTTTACTAATTAAAAATTTCCGGTATAAGAAAAATATACCCCCTTGAGTTTTATGGATCAAACCCAAGTAAATAAAACTCTCGCTTAGCTATCGAAGAACACTTTCCCATCTCACTTTTATATTACCAAGAGAAAAAAAAATATCTCGAAAGTGTTTTTCCACTTATCCGCATTTGACTCACTAAATTAATCAACCAAAAATGCCTACACTCCATTTTTCTCTCTTGATTTCTCTCTTGGTTGGATGCAATTCCTCATGCTTCCGCGTCCTCTATTCATAATAAAAGCATAGTTTCGCAATTGTATTTTAAAGTCAAGAAAACAACTAACTTTTGCATTTTCCTTTGCTAGCCCATTTTGATTTAAGCATTCCCATTAATAGTCAAAATAGGAGGTCACCAGGTGAGCCCTATTCTTGACTTTTGAATCTTCTTTTATGGTGATACCCAACACTTGGGTATATTGAATGTCATGGTAAAAAATATTTTTTCATTAATTGAAATAATTTATGTAACTATATTTATAAAGTAAAAGACATAAGAAAAAATTGAAAAAACTTTCACTTTCCATAATAGTATGTATTTGAGGTTGAATGGTGTATGCACTGGATTACATGAGGTATAAATACCATTAATCCTCACCTTTTGAAGATATTTCAACTATTTCTTACAAATTCACTCTCTCTCTCTCTCTCTCTCTCTCTCTCTCTCTCATTATCACTTACTTGGAGCGTAGTTGACCTAAAAGGCAAAAACACGACACGTTTTACTGAAAACTTTGCACAATGAGGATATTAACGCAACATTATTTACACATGTTGGAACCGTTAAAGTCATCAAAGTTATTCTATCATCTTTTTGTTATATGGTTGTAAGTGTTTGATAAATGGTTTTATCATGATTTTGATGATTTTTTTTTATACCAAAACAATGGTTTTAAAGGTTGTCCAAATACTCCTAAAATGATTTAAAATGGTTTTAACATTTCGGAGTATTTCTTCAAGTTTTATTTTCGACAAAAAATGGACAAACACATTTAATGATTTTGTATCAATAGGTTTTTGCATCCAAACTATGTTTCTAAATGTTGTCCTAATACTCCCCATTAGTGCTAAAATGTTTTTACTATTTTTTGAAAGATTTCTTGAAGTTTTATTTTCAACACAAATTGGACAACTACTTCTGTTTTGAGGTCAACCTCATTCGTAGTAGGCAACCCGCAGTCGTGAAAGTTGTGCAAAACAAAAACTTCATGTTTGCGAGAAAATGGTGTGGTGTGACCTAGTCACCCTATAAACAAATCGGTGACGTCTGACCGTCGACTCCAGCAGGGCCACCGGTACTGGTGGTTGATTTTGCAAACTTCTATTATTGATTTTTTGAAGAGGGCAACGGTTGGACCCCAGGGTGGCCTATTCGGACCCAATTTGGCCGCCTGTAAAATTGTTCTTATTTTCAAACGTTTATTTCAGCGCGTGATGTTCTGGCCGCCCAATGTTGATGAAGAAAATTCTAACCGTTGTGCACGGACAGCTGACTTTTCCCTAAATTGTGGGATTGATTTCTAACAACTATAATCTTGATTTAATTGCAATTTTTGTAGATATCTGATTCGAGGAGCTATGAGGGATCAATCAATCATCTCCATAAATAGAGGAATATTTGAAGCACAACAACAAGAGACAATACAACACAACAAGAAATACTCAAACAAACACTTGGTCTTATATTGTCTTTATTCTCATTGCAATTTGCCTACAACTTTATCAACTTTCACATTCTTGAGGTCTGCAAATTTATTCTTGATTACACTTGCACTCACGTTTGTATAATTCATTATCGAGTTGTAATCTTGAATTTTTTGGGTAATCATTACACAAGATATCCTTGTGAGTGTTCTAATGGTAAGTTAACACACTGGGTGATCTAGGTGTTAGGTGTAAGAAGATTGTGGTAATCTTTGTCGAGGTCTTGAAGAATTTGGTATTGAGGTTGAAGATGTGGTAATCTTCACTTTAGGTGTCGTTGGAGATCGTGGTAATCTTCAAGGGAGATTATAGTAATCTCCAAAGTTGGTGAAGAAGAGTGTGGTGCTCTTCAAGGTGTTGAAAGTTAATTTGTATTAATTTTGGTAATTAATAAAATTCTTTTTCTATTTTTGAAACCCATTCCGGGAGGATATCGGGGTGGTAGAGCACGTAGTCCCTAGGTGGGGTGAGCTAGCATAAATCGACGCGTGTTGTTTATATTCCGCACCTTTATTATTGTCTTGCTTGTTTTGTTCGAAAGAGGGCGAAATCGAAAAGATGGAGATAATCTATTCACCCTCAGATTATCGTATGCAAACGCTGACTTGAGTAAGTTGTAAAGTCATGAAAAGATCATAAAGTATGAATTAACAACTTACAACAAGTGAAAACCAGTGACCATCCCTATCTTGAAGATTAAAAATCGTGTGCTCCATGATGGGAGATATATATAAAAGCATTAAGTTAGTGTTTTGATAAATGGTTTTATCATGATTTTGATGATTTTGTTTTTATACCAAAATCAATGTTTTTAAGGGTTGTCCAAATACTCTAAATGATTTAAAATGGTTTTAGTATTTCTTCAAGTTTATTTTGATAAAATTGGACAATACATTTAATGATTTTGTATCAACGGGTTTTTACATCGAAACAATATGTTGTCTAATACTCCGACACTTGGGCCTAAAATATTTTACTATTTTTCGGGAGTATTTTCAAGTTTATATGGATAATACTTTTGATGATTTTTGTGTTAATGTGTTACTTCATCAAAACTATATTTCTAATGTTGTCCAAAAATAATTCCGATCGGTTTAAAATGTTTTACTAATTTTTCTGAAAGTCTTCATGAGGTTTATTTTTGACAAAAATCGGACAACATTTCATTTCGACCTAAGTCGGCCACCAAGGCGACAGACTGGGAATGAGTTTCTGAAACGTAACTCACAGGGACTCTCAAAATAGGTCGGGTGACTGGGTCCACATGGTGGGCGTCGGTCTACCACCCCTCGGACCGTCCTCCCGTTGTAATTTTCTTTCTTTTCAAATCTTATTTCCGCCGGATAGGTTCTATGTTTTGAAAGCAAAATTTAACTATTGTGCAGCCAGACAACTTTTCCTTAAATTGTGGGATTGATTCCTACCAACTATAATCTTGATTTTAATTGCAATTTTTTTGTAGATATCAGATTCCAAGAGTGAGCTTATCAAGGATCAATCATCCGGCTATAAATGAGATAAGATTTGAATCACAACAAACAAGAGAGAACAATACAACACAATGTAAGAAATACTCAAGCAAACACTTGGTCTTATATTGTCATTATTCTTGTTGTAATTTGCCTAGCTTATCACTTTCACATTCTTGAGGTCTAATTTATTCTCTGATTACACTTCGCACTAATATTTGTATCATTCATTATCGAGTTGTAATCTTGAATTTTGGGTTATCATTCAACACAAGATATCCTTGTGAGTGTTCTTGTGGTAAGAACACACTTGGGTGATCTAGGTGTTAGGTGTAAGAAGATTGTGGTAATCTTCATTTGAGGTGTTGAAGAATTTGGTGTTCTTCAAGATTGAGGATTGTGGTAATCTTCAAGGTGCCGTTGGACATTGTGGTAATCTTCAAGAGAGATTGTGGTAATCCTACAGGGTGGTTTGAAGAAGAGTGTGGCGCTTTCAAGGTGTTGTTGTAAGTTGATGTTGTATTAATTTTGGTAATTAATAAAATCTTTTTCTTTTTTGAAATCCATCCGGGATATCTTTGGGGTGGTAGAGGATTAGGCCCTAGGTGGGTTGAACATCTATAAATCGACGCGTTGTTTACTTCCTACACCTTTTATTATCATTCTCGCTTGTTTTGTTCGAAAAAAGAGGGCGAAATCAAAAGATGGAGATAATCTATTCAATCCCCTGGGACATCGTATTCGCAGACTTACAAGTGGTATCAAAGCCAAACTCTTGGCAAACTCGTTTCATCATGTAGTGAAGAGAACGATTGTCTGGCTAATGAAGTCACCTCTTCTCGGCACCTCCACCACCAAGCCACTCGATTTGATTCCAAAAATTTTGCATTTTGGAAAGAAAGAATGGAATGCTATTTACAAGGTTGCGGGTTCGATATTTGGAACATAAGCCATCAATGGAGAATCCATTCATTAAAGACACACCATACACCTCCAAAGCTCTCAAGGAGATCAATGATTTAAGACAAGAAAAAATCATCTCCTTAAATGGTAAAGCTCTCAATATTTTATATTATTCACTTACCAATTTGGAATATGATCTTATTGTAGAATTCGATCGCTCATGGAGTATGGCAAAATTAGAAGCCATTCATGAAGTATATGCAAATGATAGGAGCAACTCAAAAGATCTCCGCTTCTCAAAGCTTTTAAACAAGGTCAAATCTATTTAATGTCTTTATAACTTCCAACTATGAAGTAGTGGAACAATGTTTTATGGGCATCGAAGAAAATGAGGTATGTCTTAAACCCTCTACTTCCTATGATATTGTTATACAAAATGATTATAGTGATTTTAAAATGATTTTGATGACCTTCAAAATGAATTCCAAAGTTTACTTGTTAAGTACAAAAATTTGAAAGGAATTCAATGTTTTGAAAATGATAAGGATAGTTTATTTACCTCCCACATAATCACTATCATGTGCTCTCACCACCACTCTTGATAAGGTTAGAATGTTTGAAAAAGAAAATAGACTGCTTGTTGAGGATATTAATTGCATGAAAAAGATTTATTAAAATCCAACTTGAGTACCAATAAAACGACCAAGATTGTTGATGTTCATAGTTGATAAATTGAAACAACGACTTGATCATAAGCTCAGTGTTGTTAATTATGTGAAAAGAAATCAAGCCTCTATGCATATTGGTCTTTATGCTCCTAAATTACTTGTTTTTATTGGTAGTAAAACGGGTCACAACCTGTTAATACTTGTCGGGCTAGAAATAGCTAATTATTATTGGAGACCTAAAAGTCTCAAAGCCAATCCCAAAGGGCCCAAACACTTGAGGGTACCACAAAACAATATCATATTAGGTACACAGGCGGAATAATAATCGTAAGGAAAACTCATACGTTAAGAAGACATCAAATGACCATTCCGCTTGGATCAAGAGAAAACGGCACCAACGAATTTCCAAGAGAAAGACATTATCAACAATGGGAGGACAAAATCCTTGAAATGGAACAATCGAGAAGCATCATCAACAAAATGATTTTGAGGAAGATATCATCAACAATGTGAACGACACAACCAATGGAGATGGTGAAGTTGATATGTGTAGGATATATATTTCCTCATCCTCTCAAGAGATGATTAAACTATTGAGGTACGCCATCATCAGTATTCATCCTAGACTCAATATATTTTTGTCATATCTATGTGCTTGTGTTTTTTTCAAGTTATTTCAAAGATTTCATATAAGTGCATTAAGAGGATTTTTTCGATTTTGAAAGACACTATTCTATAAAGCTTGTTTTATCCGAGACAGAAAAGCCGATCATATTTGTTTGATAAAACATTTGATTTTTATCCTCTTCTCAAAATTATGCATTTGATTGCTTATATTCATTCTTGTCAAAACTCTTGTTCAATCTTACTTTTAAACGAGGTCTCAATTATATGCTCTCTTGGGATCTTCAAATTTCAAAAGAGACCTTATATACCTTCTATAAGCTTATTTGAACTTACATGTCTTATTGAACTCTTTGATGATTTGTTTGAAAGATAGTATGTGTTACTTGTTATAATGTCTCTATTATTCGATATTACTATGCTCTTGTGCAAAAATATCTTGATAAGATTTTGAAATTTTTGGTATTTTGGAACAAGATAAAATGACCAATGAGTTAGTAGCTCAATGGTATTGTCAAGCATGAAAGATTTTGATGTTACATTTGCACCCGTACGTTTTGTAAGCCTATTCGCATTTTACTTGCCCATTCTTGTTTTAAGAAAATTTCAAGATTTACTAAATGATGTTAAACCAATTTTCTAAATGGTTTATTCAAATAGAAGTCTATGTAGAACTACCGGGTTTAAAATTTTTCTAAGCCAAATGATTTTTATAAAAAGGCTTGCGGTTAAAAAGCACACCATGAATGGTTTGATAGACTTAGCTATTTTGCAAAATGATTTACAAGAGGCAAAACTCACTCTCTTTGTTATTGAAAAGTGCAAAGTTAATGTTTACTGTATGCAATTTAGTGTTGATATGAAATAATCTTTGGTGCTCTTTTATGAATATTTGTGCAAGATATTTTTCTAAGTCAACAATGTGCAAGGTGAACTTAAGATGATCATGATGAGGAAGCTCAATTTCTTTACTGAATTCAAGTTCAACAATGCCAGGAAGTGGTTATATTCACACTCTAAGTATACAAAAGGCATAGCCGAGGCATTGAAAGAACTGACTCTCAACCTCTATGACTACTATGTAAAGATTGACAAAGGTTGAGGAAGGCATATTCTCGGCCGACAAACATATTCGAGGTATGTTCATTAACTTTATTACTCCCATAGACTCGACATTCCATATGCTTATGTCTATACGTCGTGCTCAAAACAATCCCAACGAATCGTTAAAAGGTCATTAAAAGAAATTTTCAAATATTCAAAAGCATCTTCTTTCTTATCAGATATCCAAAATTTTAAAATGTTCATATTTTTGGGATAACAAGTCCTGATTAATTTTTCAAAAAATATGGTTGTTACAATCAAACTAAACATATTGAGATTCGATATCTTTTTTCTAATGGATTGCATGTTTAACAAAACTTGAGATGTGTTTAATTTCGTCTCAAGGATAACCTGATTTTTAATCATTTACCACCGAGTATTTTACCTCATTTCGAGATTGATTATGACATAATGTATATTGAATGATGTCTATGTTTGCATTTTGCGTTTTAAAACTTAGGGCAAAATCGGATTTTTGGATCAAATTTCGGATTTTCAAAACAATTAAAACGATGTGGCTGCCGGGGGAGGCTGACCGGCGCCACCTGTTTCGACCAGTCTCCCAAGCCCTTGACCGGTAAGCCTCATCCGTGAAAATTTAGTTAAAAACCGCCTCTGTTTTGTATTTTGGCATTTTAATGTTTTTCCTCTCTATTTCGACCCCTTTGTCATTTGCACACACAATTCACTCCAAATGAGTTTTGTTCCATAAATTTCGTATTTTGGGGATTATCTAGCCCGATTATCATCATCATTGCTGCCTTCACCGATTAAATGGTAAGAATTCCACTTCTCTTATCTCAATGGGTTGTACCTCGAGAACTCGCCTTATATGTATATTTCTTGATGCAATTCTTATATATTTGTGTTGGAGCATGATGATTGTTGATCAATGATATTTGCAAAATTGCTTTTGGTGATGAAAAACTTGGCTTAATTACATTTACAAGGGCTATATATATCCTCTTCAATTTTGACGCCAAGTGTTAGATAAAATGTTTCAATGAAAAAGTCATCACCACATGACTTTCATTTTTCAAAATGTCCTATATATTTATAGAGATCATGTTTTGCAAATCAAATGAGTTTTCATAAGCTTTACAAGTCGTATGATCGACTTTTCCCTCCTATTTGGTCATAAGCTTCAATGTTCAAATAGCTCGATACATCGGTTTAATTGCACACTTTGATATGATTATATGATGTTTTTATCGTCTAACATTCTTTTTGATGATTCAAAGGGGGAGAAACAGGTTATGTTTATTAGCTCATAAAAGCTAAAATAAGCTCGAGAAAGTTAGGTTTATAGGGTGTTATGGCTTCTTAAAGCCATAAGTTGTTGTGGATTATACTTTAGTCAATTGTTCAGACATTGACTTATTACTTGTCTAATGATGTTTTGTTGACGGGGGAGTTTATAAGCTCTTGTAGCTAAGATCAATATGTATAAGCTCTTGTACTTAAAGATCAATATGTAAAAGTTCTTGTGGTTGATCGCTTTTACATCACTCTTGTTGTGCGTATTGATGGGGGAGATTTTGCAAAATGTTTTTGAAAATCTATACTCCCATCCCTGTGTTTATGTTAAGCGTGAATTTGTCGCTCACAACGGATAGTTCTTTTCAACAGTAAAATTGTTCATTTTTAAATCGACTTCGTTAAAATTGTTTTGGCTTGTAATCACTGCGGGGGAGATTGTTTTGATAAATGGTTTTATCATGATTTTGATGATTTTGTTTTTATACCAAAACAATGTTTTTAATGGTTATCCAAATACTTCCTAAATGATTTAAAATGGTTTTAATATTTTAGGAGTATTTCTTCAAGTTTATTTTCGATAAAATGGACAATACATTTAATGATTTTGTATCAACGGGTTTTACATCGAAACAATATGTCATGTCTAATACTCCGTCGTCTAAAATGTTTTACTATTTTTTGGAGTATTTCTCGTTTATATCTGGAGCAACACTTTTGATGATTTTTTAATGTGTTACTTCATCAAAACTATATTTCTAATGTTGTCCAAAATACTTTTCGATCGGTTTAAAATATTTTTACTAATTTTTTGTCTTCTTGAGGTTTATTTTCGACAAAATCGGACAACATTTCATTTCGTCGAGGTCGTCTTCACCAAGAAGGAGACCGTACACGGAAATGAGTTTCTGGAAACAGAACTCATTTGACTCTCAAAATAGTCAGGTGACCGGTTCACATTAGATGCACGGCCGCACTCGACGGCACGGCCGACTCACCCCCGAGTCTCCTCCATTGTAATTTTTTATGCTTTTTCAAATCTTATTTCTCGCGCTTTGACAGGTTTCCTATGTTTTGACAAGAAATTTCTAATTGCTAGCACAGGAGATAACTTTTCTCGACCGGATTGATTTCCCTATGACTATAATCTTGATTTTAATTGCAATTGTTTTGTAGATATCAGATTCCAAGAGGAGCTTTATCAAGGATCAATCATCTCCTATAAATGGGAGGAAGATTTGAATCACAACAAACAAGAGAGAACAATACAACACAACAAGAAAATACCAAGCAAACACTTGGTCTTATATTGTCATTATTCTTTTGTAATTTGTCTAGCTTATCACTTTCACATTCTTGCGCCTGCAGCTATTCTTGATTACACTGCACTCATATTTGTATCATTCATTATCGAGTTGTAATCTTGAATTTGGGTTTATCATTCAACACAAGATATCCTTGTGAGTGTTCTTTAAGAACACACTTGGGTGATCTAAATGTTAGGTGTAAAGAAGATTCAGGTAATCTTCTTGTTGAGGTGTTGAAGAATTTGGTGTCTTCAAGATTGAGGATTGTGGTAATCTTCAAGAGAGATTGTGGTAACTTCATAGGTGGTGGTGTTAAGAGTGTGGTCTTTCAAGGTGTTGTTGTAAGTTGATGTTGTATTAATTTTGGTAATTAATAAAATCTTTTTCTTTTTGAAATCCATCCAGGATATACTTGGGGTGGTAGAGGATCAGCCCTAAAGGGTTGAACCTCTATAAATCGACGCCGTGTTGTTTACTTCCCGCACCCTTTATTGTCTTGGCTTGTTTTGTTCGAAAAAGAGGGGCAATCAAAAGTGGAGATAATCTATTCACCCCTCTATATTATCGTAGCCGTTTGACTTACAAGTGGTATCAAAGCCAAACTCTTTGGCAAACTCGTTTCACATCGCTTAGTGAAGAAGAACGATCGTCGTACGAATGAAGCTCACCCTAACGGCACCTCCACCACCAAGCCACCTCGATTTGATTCCAAAAATTTTGCATTTTGGAAAGAAAGAAATGGAATGTTATTTACAAGGCTGCGGGTTCGATATTTGGAACATCGTCATCAATGGAGAATCCATTCCGATGAAAGACACACCATACACCTCAAAGCTCAAGGAGCTCAATGATGAAAATAAGAAAATCATCTCCTTAAATGGTAAAGCTCTCAATATTTTATATTGTTCACTTACCAATTTGGAATATGATCTTATTGTAGGAATTCGATCGGCTCTAGAGTGGCAAAATTAGAAGCCATTCATGAAGTATATGCAAATGATAGGAGCAACTCAAAAGCATCTACTTCTCAAAGGGATACAAGGTCAAATCTAAGGAACAAGCCTTTACAACTTCCAACTATGAAGTAGTCGAACAATGTTTTGGGCATCGAAGAAGAAAATGAGGTATGTCTTAAACCCTCTACTTCCTATGATATTGTTATACAAAAATGATTATAGTGATTTGCAAAATGATTTTTTGATGACCTTCAAAATGAATTCCAAAGTTTACTTGTTAAGTACAAAAATTTGAAAAAGAATTCAATGTTTTGAAAAACTTGATAAAGATAGTTTATTTACTCCTATGAATCACTATCATGTGCTCACACCACCACTCTTGATAAGGTTAGAATCCTTGAAAAATAAAATAGTACTTTGTTGAGGATATTAATTGCATGAAAAGGATTTATTAAAATCCAACTTGAGTACCAATAAAATGACTAAGATTGTTGATGTTCATAGTTGTGATAAATTGAAAACAAGGACTTGATCATAAGCCTTCTATTGTTAATTATGTGAAAATAAATCAAGTCCCTATGCATATTGGTCTTTATGCTCCGTAAATTACTACTTGTTTTTATTATTGGGTAAAACGGGTCACACGGTTAATACTTGTCGGGCAGAAATAGCTCTAATTATTATTGGAGACCTAAAGTCTCAAAGCTAATCCTAAAGGACTCCAAACACTTGAGGGTACAAAATAATGCTATATTAGGTACCTGGAATAATAATAAGAAAACTCATACCACCAAGAAGACATCAAATGACCATTCCGTTTGGACAAAGGGAGTAAGACGGCACCACAACGAATTTCCAAGAGAAAAGACATTATCACAATTTTGACAAAATCCTTTGGAAATGGAACAACGGAGATGGCGAAGTTGATATGTGTGATATATATTTCATCCTCTTCAAGAGATGATTAAACTATCGAGGCACGCTCATCATTGGTATTCATCCTATAGACTCAATATATTTTTGTCATATGCCTATGTGCTTGTTTTTTCAAGTTATTTCAGTATTTCATATAAGTGCGCTATTAAGAGGGATTTTTCATTTTTGAAAGGCACTATTCTATAAAAGCTTGTTTTATCCGAGACTTGTAAAGGATCATATTTGTTTTGATAAAACATTTGATTTTTATCCTCTTCTCAAAATTATGCATTTGATTGCTTATATTCATTCTTGTCAAAACTCTTTGTTCAAATGCTTCTTTAAAAATGAGGTCTCAATTATATGCTCTGGGATCTTCAAATCCAAAAAAGAGACCTTATATAGCTTTCTTATAAGCTTATTTGAACTAAATTGCCTTATGAACTTTGATGATTTGTTTGAAAGCAGAGTATGTGTTACTTGTTATAACGCTCTATTATTCGATATTTATGCTCTTGTGCAAAATATCTTGATAAGATTTGCAGAATTTTTGGTATTTTGGAACAAGATAAAATGACCAAGGCAAGGTTAGTAGCTCAATGGTATTGTCAAGCATGACAGATGATTTTGATGTTTTCGGATTTGACCAGAGCACATTTAGAAGCTATTCGCATTTTACTTGCCCATTTTGTTTTAAGAAAATTCCAAGATTTACCAACTCAAAACTCTTTTAATAGAACAGTAGATGTCGACGGAAAAAAAAAATTTCGTGAAGGGGCCAAAAATTGTATATATGTAATAATGAGGATGTGTTCTCCTTTTATAGCCTTGTTCAATCGCTTTTCACTCCAACTTAGTTTATCTTATCTAGAATTTACAGCCTTAGATAGACTAAAACTCTAATTGATAATTATCCGAATATAATACCAACCTAATTATATTAATATCATAAATATCTTATATTTATTTAATTCCCAATACAATCAAAACTATAGAATATCCGATATTCCCGCAGTTAACTAATATTAATATATTAGCACAAATATTTTTTAAAACTCTTTCCAAACCCTTAGAAACATGAAATATTATTTTTAATCCGCTTATTCTTGGCGTGAACCGACCATGGACTCATAACTATAATCTCCAATAAATTGAATAAAATAATTAAACTCTTAGTTAAATTATTCGACTTATTAATTCCGATATTACTCCACTATAAATTTGAAGTCGCGACTCTTTATAATTATATAATATCTTACCTACTTAATTTAAGCAATACCATTGATATAATCATTACATATAAATTAATCCTCCATAGAAAATTCAGAATTGAAGTAGGTAGCATCCGCTAGACCTCTTCAATTACTTCTTATCCTCATTTAGCATTAATTCACTAGCAAATGGTTAATTTATAATCGATTATAAATTAGAGATCTCAAACCATTCCAGCCCAAAATTAACAATGAGAGAATTGTCTTTCTACTTCTCGCAGATTTAATGGATTCCATATACGTGAATTTATATTCCCGCCTATTTAATTTAAATGTGAATCTAAATGCAAGTTGTTTGAGAATGTCGTAGAACAAACTTAAACGAGCAAATTAAGAATCACACAAAAATAAACAGGAGTCTATAATCACTCATTAGATTAAGATTTATCCATATATGATCATCTTGTGATTTAATTTGATTTTCCATTTCTACAAACTAATTTGTACTTAAAATTTCAAATCAAATCGGTCCAAGTCCTATATGATCAAATCATATATAAACGCCCCACCAAGATGTCTCCATATCAAAAATCCGTGATAATACGGTCACATTCAAAATGTTAGCGGGGCCGCATTAGTGATTTTTCAAGTAAAGATCCCATACTTTAATTAATTTCACGTAGTATTTCTAATTTTAGCTATTATCTATAATCTTAATCCTCACGTATTTAACACTTATATACTAAGATTATAGTTATATTTAATAAACGCAGTGATTTTTCATGTGTTCAAGAAAATACATACAATATGCACAAGCAGTTCGAAAATAAATGTCGCATTTTATTAATAATCAAAATAATTCACAATTATTTAAGGGCACTATCCCTAACAAGAAGAACTTCAAGTAAATCAAGAAACAACTCAATCTCTAGATTTTCTGATTCAACTATATCAACATCGAGGTAATATCGATCCAATTTCCACATTATGATATTAGCGACTACTATCAATTTAAATACATAGTAGATCACGCCAAATATAAATAATACGTGTAACTGAACGAAGTAATATC